>CM038727.1:37450196-37482696 GCA_021613375.1 Megaleporinus macrocephalus
TAACCTAGATTAATCCCAGTCTGAGTATCTACACTAGAATTAATCCTAGTCTAAGTATCTACATCTAGATTTATCCCAGTCTAAGTATCTACAACATGATTAATTTCAGATTATACACTATCTGAGTATCTAATTAATTTGAGTATCTAAACCTGAACTGACCACAGTCTGAGTATTTAAATATACTGGATTAATTACAGTATCTAAATCTGGAATTGTCTTAGTCTGAGTATCTAAACCTGGATTAATCAGTATCTGAGGAATCTAAACCTGGATTAATCCCAGTCTGAGTATCTAAACCTGGATTGATCAGCATTTGAGTATCTAAACCTGGAATAATCACTATCTGAGTATGTAAACCTGGATTAATCCAAGTCTAATTATTTAAACATTTTGGATTAATCCTAGTCGTAGTATCTAAAAACTGGATTAATCCCAGTCTGAGTATTTAAACCTGAATAAATCCCTATTTGAGTATCTAATCCTGAATTAATCCTAGTCTGAGTATCTAAACCTGGATTAATTCTAGTCTGAGTATCTTAACCTGGATTAATCCTAGTCTGAGTATCTAAACCTGGATTAATCCTAGTCTGAGTATCTTAACCTGGATTAATCCTAGTCTGAGTATCTAAACCTGGATTAATTTTAGTCTGAGTATCTTAACCTGGATTAATCCTAGTCTGAGTATCTAAACCTCGATTAATCCCAGTCTGAGTATCTAAACCTGGATTGATCCTAGTCTGAGTATCTAAACCTGGATTAATCAGTATCTGAGTATCTAAACCTCGATTAATCCCAATCTGAGTATCTAAACCTGGATTGATCCTAGTCTGAGTATCTAAACCTGGATTAATCCTAGTCTGAGTATCTTAACCTGGATTAAGCCTAGTCTGAGTATCTAAACCTGGATTAATCCTAGTCTGAGTATTTTAACCTGGATTAATCCTAGTCTGAGTATCTAAACCTGGATTGATCAGTATCTGAGTATCTAAACCTGGATTAATCCCAGTCTGAGTATCTAAACCTGGATTAATCCCAGTCTGAGTATCTAAACCTGGATTAATCCCAGTCTGAGTATCTAAACCTGGATTAATCCTAGTCTGAGTATCTTAACCTAGATTAAGCCTAGTCTGAGTATCTAAGTTTGGATGAAACACTCTCTGTATCAGTTGACTGTGATGGGGGGATGTGAGTAGAGGAGTAGGAGTGAGTAGTAAAGAGTAAGGTGAGTATTTGATCTGATTAATTGGGGTTGAATAATCTCTGATATGATCCTCACTGATAATCCAAATCTACAAGAACTAAAATATTCCTAATCTATAATAATCTGAGTGATGATGCTGATGAAGATCAGTGAAGCTGAGCTGCTCGAGTCATTACCTTAAAAGGCTTTGCTCTGTGTGGAGAACAAATCACATGACCTGAAACCCGAACCACTAATGATCTGTGGGGGGAGTTCAAACGGAGCCGGAGGGGCAGGATCTCCACACGCTCCTCTCCTGCAGCAGACGAGGAGACGAGCGCAGGGAGAGCGATGCCCGCTCCGGGGGAACGCTGCGGCTTCAGCGTCATGCTGCTGATTCCTGGACTGGTCCTGCTGGGTGTGCTGGGTGAGTATCTGAGATCAGACTGTAATAACAGCAGGTCATAGTTCAGCGTCTGTTAGCCCAGGACAACTTGTTGTTGTTGTTGTTGTTGTTGTTGTTGTTTGTATTTTGTTGGGATTCCAGACGTGTATAGGAAAAGTTTGTGCTTCAAGAATCTGTCACTGATTTTCTTTACTGGCTGTTACCAAACACACCTAAATATGAGTCTATATGATCTCTGCCTGCAAACACCTATTAGAATCTAAACTACTTACTAAATATAGTAAACAATAATAATAACAACTAATAAACAGTGTTTAACTGCCCCCCGCTGGACACTCCGGAACGTAAACGACTAAAAACACAAAGTTATTTTATTTGTACAAAGACGTGAAGCAGAAACATCAAACATTTCATAAACAGAACAAGAACATCAGCAAATAACTGAACAAGCTCTTCTGAATAGAAACTATTAACCAATCGAAGCACAGGAGACAGGAGACAGTGCAGGAGGAGGGACATCATTGACCAATCACAGTGCAGGAGGCAGGACACAACTGACTAATCACAGCACAGGAGGTCAAAGTGCAGGAGGCAGAATTTTATCAACCAATCACAGCAAAGGAGGCAGGACAATGCCAACCAATCACACCACAAGGGGCAGGACACTACTAGCCAATCACAGCACAGCTCACACCTGGTCTACCAGGTCACCAACTTCCAAATAGCAAGCATTCAACTCACTGCTAATGATAGAGTTCAGTGTGGACTCCATCTAGTGTCCACAGAAGAGCACTGCACACTACAATGCTGTTTACTAACACACTTGCTGGCCACTTTATTAGAAACACCTACTTTGTATTTCCACTAATTGGCCACTTTATTAGAAACACCCACATGGTGCTTCCACTAACTGGCCACTTTATTGGAAACACCTACCGTGTGCTTCCCCTTACTAGCCACTTCATTGAAAACACCACCTTGTATGTCTGGCCACTTTATTAGAAACACCTACTTTGTATTTCTACTAACTGGCCACTTTATTAGAAACACCCACTTTGTAGTTAGTAAACGCACAATGTGTGTGTTTCTAATAAAGTGGCCACTTCATTGAAAACACCTACCGTGTATTTCCACTAACTGGCCACTTTATAAGAAACACCCACATGGTACTTCCACTAACTGGCCACTTTACTGGAAACACCTACTTTGTATTTCTACTAACTGGCCACTTTATTAGAAACACCCACTGTGTAGTAAGTGAACGCACAATGTGTGTGTTTCTAATAAAGTGGCCACTTCATTGAAAACATCTACAGTGTATTTCCACTAACCGGCCACTTTATTAGAAACAACCCACCTCGTGCTTCCACTAACTGGCCACTTTATTAGAAACACTCACATGGTGCTTCCACTAACTGGCCACTTTACTGGAAACACCTACTTTGTATTTCTACTAACTGGCCACTTTATTAGAAACACCCACTTTGTAGTAAGTGAACGCACAATGTGTGTGTTTCTAATAAAGTGGCCACTTCATTGAAAACATCTACAGTGTATTTCCACTAACCGGCCACTTTATTAGAAACAACCCACCTCGTGCTTCCACTAACTGGCCACTTTATTAGAAACACTCACATGGTGCTTCCACTAACTGGCCACTTTACTGGAAACACCTACTTTGTATTTCTACTAACTGGCCACTTTATTAGAAACACCCACCTTGTAGTAAGTGAACGCACAATGTGTGTGTTTCTAATAAAGTGGCCACTTCATTGAAAACATCTACAGTGTATTTCCACTAACCGGCCACTTTATTAGAAACAACCAACCTCGTGCTTCCACTAACTGGCCACTTTATTAGAAACACCCACATGGTGCTTCCACTAATTGGCCACTTTACTGGAAACACCTACTTTGTATTTCTACTAACTGGCCACTTTATTTGAAACACCCACCTTGTAGTAAGTGAACGCTCAAGGTGGGTGTTTCTAATATAGTGGTCACTGAGTGTATCCGTGAACAGCACGGTAGTGTGCGGCGTCCTCTTGTGGCCACTAGATGGAGTCCACGCTGAAGTGTATTATCAGCAGTGAGCTGAGTGTGTGCTGTGTGGATGAGTGTGAGCAGGTAGTGTGAGAGCTGGATTAGCATGAGAATGGAGGGGTGACCAGCGGCGGTATAAAAGCGAGAGGGGGAGGTTTCTGTCCTCCGTCTCTCACTCCGCTGTATCTGTCTCCCGCTCACGCTCTCTCTATGCCCTTCTGACTGCGGCCGTGCTGGACTCTCTCCCTCCTTTTCCAAACCCTGCCCCTTCTCCCTCCCTCCGCAGACGCCGCGCACGCCATGGACAACCAGGCCACCTTCCTCTACTTCGCCTACGGCAGCAACCTGCTGAAGGAGCGGCTGCAGCTGAAGAACCCCTCAGCCAGGGTCCACTGTGTGGCCAGGCTTCAGGTACGGCCTTCGCTGGCACGCGTCTCTCCTGAGGAGTCAGTACAGGTGTATTACAGCATCAGCTCATATGGTCATATATCATATAGTGTATTGTATGTATAGAAATAGTGATAGCTCTTCCACAGCGTATACACTCAAATCAGTCACTCTTCCCGTACGGGAGGTGGAGCGGAATGAAAACTCAGTTGGTCAGTTTTACTGGAGCAGTCTTAACTTTGAATTCAATTCAGTTCAACTTCATTGTCATTGTACACGTACGGGGGGTCCACAGTATAAAGACCTGCGGCCGGGCTCTCCGGTGTAAAGATCAAAGATAATAACAGTAAACACAATACAGTACAATAAACACAATACAGTACAATAAACACAATACAGTACAATAAACGCAATACAGTACAATAGACTGTAGACAATAAAGTCAGTACACTGGGGTCAGGTGGTGTGATGTATTGATACTGGGTATATACAGTGACTGAGCGTATGTGTATATGTGTAGTATGAGGTAGTTGTGTAGAGGACTGGTAGAGTCCAGCGTGGAGGTCCTGGTCTGGTGCGACCAGTTTAACAGCCTGAGAGTAGAAGCTGTTCTTGGACCTGGTGGTTCTGGCTCCAGTGTTCTGATATCTCCTGCTGGATTGCAGGGTGTTGTGGGGTCCGTGGTGATACCGCTGGCTCTCCTAGGGCATCGTTTGTCGTAGAAGTCCTGTATGGGTGGAAGGACAGCTGCAGTGATGAACGGGGCTTTTTCCACCACCGTTCGGTTCCATTAACTTCCATTCAATCTCGAGTAGACACGTCTGGACAGTACTGAAACCCGGTACAGGTCTTTAACTCGTTGAGCTGCAGTGCTTTTCTCCTCTGTAGGACTACAAGCTGGTGTTTGGGAACCATAAGGGTCTGGCGAGCGACCGCTGGCACGGCGGCGTGGCCACTATCGAGCACAGCCCGGGGGACGAGGTGTGGGGGGTGGTGTGGAAGATGAACATGGCTGACCTGGAGAGTCTGGACAGGTACCAAAATCCCAGTTCAGCTCACTCACTCTCAGATTATTACAGTAAACATAGTTTATTAAACTGATGTTCTGGTTTTACATTCGTATATAAAACCTCTCAGATGGAAGATTATAACGAATGAAACAGGAAGCAGTTAAAGTTGTTGAAGTACTTTATATATTTGGACATATGGATAAATATGTGGTTTTGTGTATGTGCTATGAGTGAAATTATCTGGCATGTTCTATACGGGAATCTTAAATATCAAATTTTCTTCTTTTCTTCTAATCTCATTGAACATATTTGGGAAAAACTATATATTATACATTATATATATATATATATATATATATATATATATATATATATATATACAGTACAGACCAAAGGCCGAAAAATTGGGAAAACTTTGAAAGTGTCCCGAAGTGCAGTCGCAAAAACCATCAAGCGCTACAAAGACTCACATGAGGACCACCCCAGGAAAGGAAGACCACCTCTGCTGCAGTTCATCCGAGTCACCAGCCTCAGAAATCACAGGTTAACAGCAGCTCAGATTAGAGACCAGTTCAGTGCCACACCAAGCTCTAGCAGCAGAAACATCTCTAGAACAACTGTTAAGAGGAGACTGTGTGCATCAGGTCTTCATAGTAAACCACTGCTGAGGACAAGAGACCAGCAGAAGAGACCTGTTTGGGCTGAAGAACACAAGGAATGGACATGAGACCAGTGGAAATCTGTGCTTTGGTCTAATGAGTCCAAATTTGAGATCTTTGGTTCCAACCACCGTGTCTTTGTGCGACGCAGACTCTACATGCCTGGTTCCCACCGTGAAGCTTGGAGGAGGAGGTGTGATGGTGTGGGGGTGCTCTGCTGGTGACACTGCTGGGGATTTATTCGAAATTGAAGACGTACTGAACCAGCATCTACCGCAGCATCTTGCAGCGGCATGCTCTCCATCCGGTTTGAGTTTAGTTGGACCATCATTTATTTTTTAACAGGACAATGACCCCAAACACACCTCCAGGCTGCGTAAGGGTTATTTGACCAATAAGGAGAGCGATGGGGTGCTGCACCAGATGACCTGGCCTCCACAGTCACCGGACCTGAAGCCAATAGAGATGGTTTGGGGTGAGCTGGACCGCAGAGTGAAGGCAAAAGAGCTAACAAATGCTAAGCATCTCTGGGAACTCCTTCACGACTGTTGGAAGAACATTTCAGGTGACTACCTCTTGAAGCTCATCAAGAGAATGCCAATAGTGTGCAAAGCAAAAGGTGGCGACTTTGAAGAAGCTAGAATATAAAACATATCTTCAGTTGTTCACACTTTTTTGTTAAGTATATAATTCCACACGTGTTAATTCATAGTCATGAAAATAAAGAAAACTCTTTGAATGAGAAGGTGTGTTTGGTCTGTACTGTATATATATATATATATATATATTAATTAATTGGAAAGAAAAACAAGCGAATAAAGTAATTAGACCAAGAAATATACACGGTGTCCAATGAAGTAAAAACGTATCTCAAAAATTCAACTTTACAGGAGAGACCAAAAACTTTACTTTCAATGTGAGTCAATGGAACTAGAAAGTTATTTTGGAGTATTTCTATTGGCCCATTCATCAGGAAACCTTTACACAATGTAAACATCAGCTGTTCTGTTTGAATAATGTATAAAAATTAAATAAAATGTTTATCATCACTTTACCTAATAAATAACAGCCCATATCAGACAACTACTCTGCTTCTTAGCGCTGGTTGCCTGAAACTGGGATCTATATGTGGAACACAGTGTTTATACTCTGCAACACAACACCACAAAACACAACACAACACCACACAACACAACACCACAAAACACAACACCACACAACACAACACAACACTGACATAACACAACACTGACATAACACCACACAACACAACACCACAAAACACAACACCACACAACACAACACAACACTGACATAACACAACACTGACATAACACCACACAACACAACACAACACCACACAACACAACACCACAAAACACAACACCACACAACACAACACAACACTGACATAACACAACACTGACATAACACCACACAACACAACACCACAAAACACAACACCACACAACACAACACAACACTGACATAACACAACACTGACATAACACCACACAACACAACACAACACTGACACAACACAACACAACACCACACAACACAACACAACACTGACATAACACCACACAACACTGACATAACACCACACAACACTGACATAACACCACACAACACTGACACAACACTGACATAACACCACACAACACAACACCACACAACACAACACAACACAACACAACACAACACTACACAACACAACACAACACCACACAACACAACACAACACAACACAACACAACACTGACACAACACAACACAACACCACACAACACAACACAACACAACACCACAAAACACAACACAACACTGACATAACACCACACAACACCACACCACACAACACAACACTGACATAACACCACACAACACCACAAAACACAACACAACACTGACATAACACCACACAACACCACACAACACAACACAACACTGACATAACACCACACAACACCACACAACACAACACAACACTGACATAACACCACACAACACAACACCACACAACACAACACTGACATAACACAACACTGACACAACACAACACAACACAACACAACACAACACAACACCACACAACACAACACAACACCACACAACACCACAAAACACAACACAACACTGACATAACACCACACAACACCACAAAACACAACACAACACTGACATAACACCACACAACACAACACCACACAACACAACACCACACAACACAACACAACACTGACATAACACAACACTGACACAACACAACACAACATCACACAACACAACACTGACACAACACCACACAACACCACACAACACAACACTGCCATAACACAACACTGACACAACACAACACAACACAACACTGACATAATACAACACAACACTGACACAACACAACACAACACTGACACAACACAACACTGACATAACACAACACAACACAACACCACACAACACAACACAACACAACACTGACATAACACCACACAACACAACACCACACAACACAACACAACACTGACATAACACAACACTGACACAACACAACACAACACCACACAACATCACACAACACAACACTGACACAACACCACACAACACCGCACAACACAACACTGACATAACACCACACAACATCACACTGACATAACACCACACAACACAACACAACACCACACAACACAACACTGACATAACACCACACAACACCACACAACACAACACCACACAACACAACACAACACTGACATAACACCACACAACACAACACCACACAACACAACACTGACATAACACAACACTGACACAACACAACACAACACCACACAACACAACACTGACACAACACAACACAACACAACACTGACATAACACAACACAACACTGACATAACACCACACAACACAACACAACACTGACATAACACAACACTGACACAACACAACACAACACAACACCACACAACATCACACAACACAACACTGACACAACACCACACAACACCACACAACACAACACTGACATAACACAACACAACACAACACTGACACAACACAACACAACACTGACATAACACAACACCACACAACACAACACCACACAACACAACACAACACTGACATAACACAACACTGACACAACACAACACAACACAACACCACACAACATCACACAACACAACACTGACACAACACCACACAACACCACACAACACAACACTGACATAACACAACACTGACATAACACAACACAACACTGACATAACACAACACAACACAGACACAACACAACACAACACAACACTGACACAACACAACACAACACAACACAACACTGACATAACACAACACTGACACAACACAACACAACACAACACCACACAACATCACACAACACAACACAACACAACACCACACAACACAACACTGACATAACACAACACAACACTGACATAACACAACACCACACAACATCACACAACACAACACTGACACAACACCACACAACACCACACAACACAACACTGACATAACACAACACAACACTGACATAACACAACACAACACTGACATAACACAACACAACACTGACACAACACAGACACAACACAACACAACACAACACAACACTGACACAACACAACACAACACAACACAACACCACACAACACAACACAACACTGACATAACACAACACTGACACAACACTGACATAACACAACACTGACATAACACAACACAACACTGACATAACACAACACAACACTGACACAACACAACACAACACAACACAACACTGACACAACACAACACAACACTGACATAACACAACACAACACAACAACACTGACACAACACAACACAACACAACACTGACACAACACAACACAACACAACACAACAACACTGACATAACACAACACAACAACATTGACATAACACAACACTGACACAACACAACACTGACACAACACTGACACAACACAACACAACACAACACTGACACAACACAACATAACACAACAACACTGACATAACACAACACAACACTGACACAACACAACACAACACCACACAACACAACACAACAACACTGACATAACACAACACTGACACAACACAACACAACACAACACAACACTGACACAACACAACATAACACTGACACAACACAACACAACACTGACACAACACAACACTGACACAAAACAACACAACATAACACTGACACAACACAACACAACACTGACACAACACAACACTGACATAACACCACACAACACAACACTGACACAACACAACACAACACTGACACAACACAACACTGACACAACACAACACAACACAACACTGACATAACACCACACAACACCACACAACACAACACTGACATAACACCACACAACACAACACAACACAACACTGACACAACACAACATAACACCACACAACACAACACAACACTGACACAACACAACACTGACACAACACAACACAACACAACACAACACTGACACAACACAACACAACACAACACAACACAACACTGACACAACCGCGCAACAAACATGTTCTAAGTTATTAGCTTATCTCCAGTAATATAATTATCCTGCTACTATCACTGCTATCGGCTATTGCACTAACTTTAATAGCTAACTAGAGTACATTAAGGTAAAGCATCAAAGCAACATCAAAGCAAGTTAGCCTGTTTACATTAAAGCAACATCAAAGCAAGTTAGCAACAAAGCAAGTTAGCCTGTTAACATCAAAGCAAGTTAGCAACAAAGCAAGTTAGCCTGTTAACATCAAAGCAAGTTAGCAACAAAGCGAGTTAGCCTGTTAACATCAAAGCAAGTTAGCAACAAAGCGAGTTAGCCTGTTAACATTAAAGCAACATCAAAGCAAGTTAGCAAGTTGGCAATAAAGCAAGTTAGCGTGTTGATTTTATGATATTGCTTTGATGTTAACATGCCAACTTGCTTTGTTGCTAATTAATATATATTATTGTATTAATAACAGAACACTGTTGGACATAATCTCTCGTTACAGCCTGTAACACCTGCTATAACAGCTAATGACCTGATAGTGTCAGTGTTATGTAGCAGCACTGAACGTAAAGCTTTACACTTATTCTATATTTCCTATACGTGTATCAGGGTTTGTTTACGAGTGTTTGTTTCTGTTCAGGCAGGAGAACGTGAGGTTGGGGGCCTACAGCCCAGTGGAAGTGTCCGTGTGGACGCGTGGTCAGGAGCTCAGCTGCCGGACGTACATCATGAACAGCTGCGTCTACGCGCCGCCGTCTCCGCAGTACCTGAAGGTAGAGTCACGTTAACGTTCTCAGCTTCACCTACAGAGCAGATTAATAACATTCACAGCTTCAACCTACAGAGCAGATTATTAACGTTCACAGCTTCAACCTACAGAGCAGATTATTAACGTTCTCAGCTTCAACCTACAGAGCAGATTAATAACATTCACAGCTTCAACCTACAGAGCAGATTATTAACGTTCACAGCTTCAACCTACAGAGCAGATTATTAACGTTCACAGCTTCAACCTACAGAGCAGATTATTAACATTCACAGCTTCAACCTACAGAGCAGATTATTAACGTTCTCAGCTTCAACCTACAGAGCAGATTAATAACATTCACAGCTTCAACCTACAGAGCAGATTATTAACATTCACAGCTTCAACCTACAGAGCAGATTATTAACATTCACAGCTTCAACCTACAGAGCAGATTAATAACATTCACAGCTTCAACCTACAGAGCAGATTAATAACATTCACAGCTTCAACCTACAGAGCAGATTAATAACATTCACAGCTTCAACCTACAGAGCAGATTAATAACATTCACAGCTTCAACCTACAGAGCAGATTATTAACATTCACAGCTTCAACCTACAGAGCAGATTATTAACGTTCACAGCTTCAACCTACAGAGCGGATTATTAACGTTCACAGCTTCAACCTACAGAGCGGATTAATAACATTCACAGCTTCAACCTACAGAGCAGATTAATAACATTCACAGCTTCAACCTACAGAGCAGATTATTAACGTTCACAGCTTCAACCTACAGAGCGGATTATTAACGTTCACAGCTTCAACCTACAGAGCAGATTAATAACATTCACAGCTTCAACCTACAGAGCAGATTATTAACGTTCACAGCTTCAACCTACAGAGCGGATTATTAACATTCACAGCTTCAACCTACAGAGCAGATTATTAACGTTCACAGCTTCAACCTACAGAGCAGATTATTAACATTCACAGCTTCAACCTACAGAGCAGATTATTAACGTTCACAGCTTCAACCTACAGAGCAGATTAATAACGTTCACAGCTTCAACCTACAGAGCAGATTATTAACATTCACAGCTTCAACCTACAGAGCAGATTAATAACATTCACAGCTTCAACCTACAGAGCAGATTAATAACATTCACAGCTTCAACCTACAGAGCGGATTATTAACGTTCACAGCTTCAACCTACAGAGCAGATTATTAATGTTCACAGCTTCAACCTACAGAGCAGATTAATAACATTCACAGCTTCAACCTACAGAGCAGATTAATAACATTCACAGCTTCAACCTACAGAGCAGATTAATAACATTCACAGCTTCAACCTACAGAGCAGATTAATAACATTCACAGCTTCAACCTACAGAGCGGATTATTAACGTTCACAGCTTCAACCTACAGAGCAGATTATTAACGTTCACAGCTTCAACCTACAGAGCAGATTAATAACATTCACAGCTTCAACCTACAGAGCAGATTAATAACATTCACAGCTTCAACCTACAGAGCAGATTATTAACGTTCACAGCTTCAACCTACAGAGCAGATTATTAACGTTCACAGCTTCAACCTACAGAGCAGATTATTAACGTTCACAGCTTCAACCTACAGAGCAGATTATTAACGTTCACAGCTTCAACCTACAGAGCAGATTATTAACGTTCACAGCTTCAACCTACAGAGCAGATTATTAACGTTCACAGCTTCAACCTACAGAGCAGATTAATAACATTCACAGCTTCAACCTACAGAGCAGATTATTAACATTCACAGCTTCAACCTACAGAGCAGATTATTAACATTCACAGCTTCAACCTACAGAGCAGATTATTAACATTCACAGCTTCAACCTACAGAGCAGATTATTAACGTTCACAGCTTCAACCTACAGAGCAGATTATTAACATTCACAGCTTCAACCTACAGAGCAGATTATTAACATTCACAGCTTCAACCTACAGAGCAGATTATTAACATTCACAGCTTCAACCTACAGAGCAGATTATTAACGTTCACAGCTTCAACCTACAGAGCAGATTATTAACATTCACAGCTTCAACCTACAGAGCAGATTATTACATCGTTCACTACAGAGTAGATTATAAGTTCACAGCTCTACAGAGCAGATTATTAACGTTCACAGCTTCAACCTACAGAGCAGATTAATAACATTCACAGCTTCAACCTACAGAGCAGATTATTAACGTTCACAGCTTCAACCTACAGAGCAGATTATTAACGTTCACAGCTTCAACCTACAGAGCAGATTAATAACATTCACAGCTTCAACCTACAGAGCAGATTAATAACATTCACAGCTTCAACCTACAGAGCAGATTATTAACGTTCACAGCTTCAACCTACAGAGCCGATTATTAACGTTCACAGCTTCAACCTACAGAGCAGATTATTAACGTTCACAGCTTCAACCTACAGAGCAGATTAATAACATTCACAGCTTCAACCTACAGAGCAGATTATTAACATTCACAGCTTCAACCTACAGAGCAGATTATTAACATTCACAGCTTCAACCTACAGAGCAGATTATTAACATTCACAGCTTCAACCTACAGAGCAGATTATTAACGTTCACAGCTTCAACCTACAGAGCAGACTATTAACGTTCACGAGCTTCAACCTACAGAGCAGATTATTAACATTCACAGCTTCAACCTACAGAGCAGATTATTAACGTTCACAGCTTCAACCTACAGAGCAGATTAATAACATTCACAGCTTCAACCTACAGAGCAGATTATTAACATTCACAGCTTCAACCTACAGAGCAGATTAATAACATTCACAGCTTCAACCTACAGAGCAGATTATTAACATTCACAGCTTCAACCTACAGAGCAGATTATTAACATTCACAGCTTCAACCTACAGAGCAGATTATTAACGTTCACAGCTTCAACCTACAGAGCAGACTATTAACGTTCACCAGCTTCAACCTACAGAGCAGATTATTAACGTTCACAGCTTCAACCTACAGAGCAGATTATTAACATTCACAGCTTCAACCTACAGAGCAGATTAATAACATTCACAGCTTCAACCTACAGAGCAGATTATTAACATTCACAGCTTCAACCTACAGAGCAGATTATTAACGTTCACAGCTTCAACCTACAGAGCGGATTATTAACGTTCACAGCTTCAACCTACAGAGCGGATTAATAACATTCACAGCTTCAACCTACAGAGCAGATTAATAACATTCACAGCTTCAACCTACAGAGCAGATTATTAACGTTCACAGCTTCAACCTACAGAGCAGATTAATAACATTCACAGCTTCACCTACAGAGCGGATTATTAACGTTCACAGCTTCAACCTACAGAGCAGATTAATAACATTCACAGCTTCAACCTACAGAGCAGATTATTAACGTTCACAGCTTCAACCTACAGAGCGGATTATTAACATTCACAGCTTCAACCTACAGAGCAGATTATTAACGTTCACAGCTTCAACCTACAGAGCAGATTATTAACATTCACAGCTTCAACCTACAGAGCAGATTATTAACGTTCACAGCTTCAACCTACAGAGCAGATTAATAACGTTCACAGCTTCAACCTACAGAGCAGATTATTAACATTCACAGCTTCAACCTACAGAGCAGATTAATAACATTCACAGCTTCAACCTACAGAGCAGATTAATAACATTCACAGCTTCAACCTACAGAGCGGATTATTAACGTTCACAGCTTCAACCTACAGAGCAGATTATTAATGTTCACAGCTTCAACCTACAGAGCAGATTAATAACATTCACAGCTTCAACCTACAGAGCAGATTAATAACATTCACAGCTTCAACCTACAGAGCAGATTAATAACATTCACAGCTTCAACCTACAGAGCAGATTAATAACATTCACAGCTTCAACCTACAGAGCGATTATTAACGTTCACCAGCTTCAACCTACAGAGCAGATTATTAACGTTCACAGCTTCAACCTACAGAGCAGATTAATAACATTCACAGCTTCAACCTACAGAGCAGATTAATAACATTCACAGCTTCAACCTACAGAGCAGATTATTAACGTTCACAGCTTCAACCTACAGAGCAGATTATTAACGTTCACAGCTTCAACCTACAGAGCAGATTATTAACGTTCACAGCTTCAACCTACAGAGCAGATTATTAACGTTCACAGCTTCAACCTACAGAGCAGATTATTAACGTTCACAGCTTCAACCTACAGAGCAGATTATTAACGTTCACAGCTTCAACCTACAGAGCAGATTAATAACATTCACAGCTTCAACCTACAGAGCAGATTATTAACATTCACAGCTTCAACCTACAGAGCAGATTATTAACATTCACAGCTTCAACCTACAGAGCAGATTATTAACATTCACAGCTTCAACCTACAGAGCAGATTATTAACGTTCACAGCTTCAACCTACAGAGCAGATTATTAACATTCACAGCTTCAACCTACAGAGCAGATTATTAACATTCACAGCTTCAACCTACAGAGCAGATTATTAACATTCACAGCTTCAACCTACAGAGCAGATTATTAACGTTCACAGCTTCAACCTACAGAGCAGATTATTAACATTCACAGCTTCAACCTACAGAGCAGATTATTAACATTCACAGCTTCAACCTACAGAGCAGATTATTAACGTTCACAGCTTCAACCTACAGAGCAGATTATTAACGTTCACAGCTTCAACCTACAGAGCAGATTAATAACATTCACAGCTTCAACCTACAGAGCAGATTATTAACGTTCACAGCTTCAACCTACAGAGCAGATTATTAACGTTCACAGCTTCAACCTACAGAGCAGATTAATAACATTCACAGCTTCAACCTACAGAGCAGATTAATAACATTCACAGCTTCAACCTACAGAGCAGATTATTAACGTTCACAGCTTCAACCTACAGAGCCGATTATTAACGTTCACAGCTTCAACCTACAGAGCAGATTATTAACGTTCACAGCTTCAACCTACAGAGCAGATTATTAACATTCACAGCTTCAACCTACAGAGCAGATTATTAACATTCACAGCTTCAACCTACAGAGCAGATTATTAACATTCACAGCTTCAACCTACAGAGCAGATTATTAACATTCACAGCTTCAACCTACAGAGCAGATTATTAACGTTCACAGCTTCAACCTACAGAGCAGACTATTAACGTTCACAGCTTCAACCTACAGAGCAGATTATTAACATTCACAGCTTCAACCTACAGAGCAGATTATTAACGTTCACAGCTTCAACCTACAGAGCAGATTAATAACATTCACAGCTTCAACCTACAGAGCAGATTATTAACATTCACAGCTTCAACCTACAGAGCAGATTAATAACATTCACAGCTTCAACCTACAGAGCAGATTATTAACATTCACAGCTTCAACCTACAGAGCAGATTATTAACATTCACAGCTTCAACCTACAGAGCAGATTATTAACGTTCACAGCTTCAACCTACAGAGCAGACTATTAACGTTCACAGCTTCAACCTACAGAGCAGATTATTAACGTTCACAGCTTCAACCTACAGAGCAGATTATTAACATTCACAGCTTCAACCTACAGAGCAGATTATTAACATTCACAGCTTCAACCTACAGAGCAGATTATTAACATTCACAGCTTCAACCTACAGAGCAGATTATTAACGTTCACAGCTTCAACCTACAGAGCAGATTATTAACATTCACAGCTTCAACCTACAGAGCGGATTATTAACGTTCACAGCTTCAACCTACAGAGCAGATTATTAACGTTCACAGCTTCAACCTACAGAGCAGATTAATAACGTTCACAGCTTCAACCTACAGAGCAGATTATTAACGTTCACAGCTTCAACCTACAGAGCGGATTATTAACGTTCACAGCTTCAACCTACAGAGCAGATTATTAACGTTCACAGCTTCAACCTACAGAGCAGATTAATAACATTCACAGCTTCAACCTACAGAGCAGATTAATAACGTTCACAGCTTCAACCTACAGAGCAGATTATTAACGTTCACAGCTTCAACCTACAGAGCAGATTGTTAACGTTCACAGCTTCAACCTACAGAGCAGATTATTAACGTTCACAGCTTCAACCTACAGAGCAGATTATTAACGTTCACAGCTTCAACCTACAGAGCAGATTATTAACGTTCACAGCTTCAACCTACAGAGCAGATTATTAACGTTCACAGCTTCAACCTACAGAGCAGATTAATAACATTCACAGCTTCAACCTACAGAGCAGATTATTAACATTCACAGCTTCAACCTACAGAGCAGATTATTAACATTCACAGCTTCAACCTACAGAGCAGATTATTAACATTCACAGCTTCAACCTACAGAGCAGATTATTAACGTTCACAGCTTCAACCTACAGAGCAGATTATTAACATTCACAGCTTCAACCTACAGAGCAGATTATTAACATTCACAGCTTCAACCTACAGAGCAGATTATTAACATTCACAGCTTCAACCTACAGAGCAGATTATTAACGTTCACAGCTTCAACCTACAGAGCAGATTAATAACATTCACAGCTTCAACCTACAGAGCAGATTATTAACATTCACAGCTTCAACCTACAGAGCAGATTATTAACGTTCACAGCTTCAACCTACAGAGCAGATTATTAACGTTCACAGCTTCAACCTACAGAGCAGATTAATAACATTCACAGCTTCAACCTACAGAGCAGATTATTAACGTTCACAGCTTCAACCTACAGAGCAGATTATTAACGTTCACAGCTTCAACCTACAGAGCAGATTAATAACATTCACAGCTTCAACCTACAGAGCAGATTATTAACATTCACAGCTTCAACCTACAGAGCAGATTATTAACATTCACAGCTTCAACCTACAGAGCAGATTATTAACATTCACAGCTTCAACCTACAGAGCAGATTATTAACATTCACAGCTTCAACCTACAGAGCAGATTATTAACATTCACAGCTTCAACCTACAGAGCAGATTATTAACGTTCACAGCTTCAACCTACAGAGCAGATTAATAACGTTCACAGCTTCAACCTACAGAGCAGATTATTAACGTTCACAGCTTCAACCTACAGAGCAGATTAATAACATTCACAGCTTCAACCTACAGAGCAGATTATTAACGTTCACAGCTTCAACCTACAGAGCCGATTATTAACGTTCACAGCTTCAACCTACAGAGCAGATTATTAACGTTCACAGCTTCAACCTACAGAGCAGATTAATAACATTCACAGCTTCAACCTACAGAGCAGATTATTAACATTCACAGCTTCAACCTACAGAGCAGATTATTAACATTCACAGCTTCAACCTACAGAGCAGATTATTAACATTCACAGCTTCAACCTACAGAGCAGATTATTAACGTTCACAGCTTCAACCTACAGAGCAGACTATTAACGTTCACAGCTTCAACCTACAGAGCAGATTATTAACATTCACAGCTTCAACCTACAGAGCAGATTATTAACGTTCACAGCTTCAACCTACAGAGCAGACTATTAACATTCACAGCTTCAACCTACAGAGCAGATTATTAACATTCACAGCTTCAACCTACAGAGCAGATTATTAACGTTCACAGCTTCAACCTACAGAGCAGATTAATAACATTCACAGCTTCAACCTACAGAGCAGATTATTAACATTCACAGCTTCAACCTACAGAGCAGATTAATAACATTCACAGCTTCAACCTACAGAGCAGATTATTAACATTCACAGCTTCAACCTACAGAGCAGATTATTAACATTCACAGCTTCAACCTACAGAGCAGATTATTAACGTTCACAGCTTCAACCTACAGAGCAGATTAATAACATTCACAGCTTCAACCTACAGAGCAGATTATTAACATTCACAGCTTCAACCTACAGAGCAGATTATTAACGTTCACTAGCCTCCAGTGTTTAGAATATGAGTCTAGAGACAGTTTAATCATATATACTGTGTATATATATATTTATATATATGCTTCTAAAATATAAACACAGACACGTCCAAACACATGTATGTGAGTGTGTGTGTGAGTGTGTGTAGGTGTGAGTGTGTGTATGAGTGTGTGTTGGCCATGCGATGGACTGGCGACCTCTCCATGGTGTACCCCCCCTTCGCCTGATGATGCTGGGATTGGCTCTAGCCCGCCGTGACCCCACTATTGGGATAATGTGGAAAATAATGGATGGTTGGGTCATGAAGGTTGCTGTAGTGTTAATAAGCCTTTATAAATGTCTCTATAAATGTGTATAGCAGTTTATATAGGTGTATGAGGTGTAACTATACATTTTGTCCGTGTTGAGTGGTCCTGATGTAGATTATTTTTTACTCTGATTAGTTTAACAATTCTAGCTTGTACATCATTACTGATCTTCAAAACAGTGACTTTACAGGAGAGGACAAAAACTGTCTTTACTTTCAATGGACGTCAATAGAACCAGAAATGTTTCTAAGCCATTTTGGAGCATTTCTATTGGTCCATACATTATGGACCAATACACACAGTGTAAACATCAGCTGTTTAATTCGAATGATGTAGAAAATAAAAATCAACAAAAAATGAAAAAAAAAATGTATATATATACAATTATATATAAATTCAATACAATTATAATGTTTGTATTTGTGTTGTTTATGGCCTGTAGAGCGTATGTAGGTGTATCAGGTTACCTCAGTGTTAGTTTGGTCTGTTGAGGAACAGTATGAAGTGGTTGATCTAGGGGGTCTCCAGTCGGGGTGACGTTGCGAGTGTGCTCACTCCCACTGCTGCCGCGGTGGGACAATGTGGTGGGGTTTTTTCTGGAGTTCACTCTCTTTGTGTGAGAAGCACAATGAGCTGCGAGCAGCAACCCGCTCACTGACCGTCGGGTTATTCAGTGAAGCTGCCCCCAAAAACCAGTTCAGTGTTAAAGTGAAGCGTCTGGAACACACGTTACGCTCTCCTCTCTCCCAGTATGTTCCCAGCTGTCCTGCAGAACTGACCAGTTCGGCCGAACTCTGCAGGAGGACGACACCTTTCCCGCGCGGGCTGTTTAAATTCATGTTAAAGCTCCAATACACACCGGTCAGCCATAACACTGAACCACCTCTGTTCTTTAATGATCAGGACCCCCACAGGACCACCACAGAGCAGATACTATTAGAGAGGTGGGTCATTCTCAGCACTGCAATGACACTGACGTGGTGCTGGTGTGAGTGGATCAGACACAGCAGTGCTGCTGCTGGAGTGTTTAAACACTGTGTCCACTCACTGTCCACTCTATTAGACACTCCTTCTACTTGCTGGTCCACCTTGTAGATGTATAGTCAGAGACAGTAGCTCATCTGCTGCTGCACAGTTTGTGTTCCTCTAGTTCTTCATCAGTGGACACTGATTGGTTGGTGGACGATTCTCAGTCCAGCAGTGACACAGAAGACACTGCATTGGAGGGTATTAAAGTGTGGGGGATGGTATTAGTGTGAGGGTGGGTTATTATATACTGATTATATACTGATTATATACTGATTATATGCTGATTATATACTGATTATATACTGTATATGCTGATTATATACTGATTATATACTGTATATGCTGATTATATACTGATTATATAATGTACGTACTGATTATATACAAATTATATACTGATTATATACTGATTATATAATGTATGTACTGATTATATACAAATTATATACTGATTATATACTGATTATATAATGTATGTACTGATTATATACAAATTATATACTGATTATATACTGTATATGCTGATTATATACTGATTATATAATGTATGTACTGATTATATACAAATTATATACTGATTATATACTTTATATGCTGATTATATACTGATTATATACTGTATATACTGATTATATACAAATAATATACTGATTATATACAAATTATATACTGATTATATGCTGATTATATACTGATTATATAATGTATATACTGATTATATACAAATTATATACAAATTATATACAAATTATATACTGATTATATGCTGATTATATACTGATTATATACAAATTATATACTGATTATATACTGATTATATAATGTATATACTGATTATATACAAATTATATACTGATTATATACTGATTATATACAAATTATATACTGATTATATACTGATTATATAATGTATATACTGATTATATACTGATTATATACAAATTATATACTGATTATATACTGATTATATACAAATTATATACTGATTATATAATGTATATACTGATTATATACAAATTATATACTGATTATATACAAATTATATACTGATTATATAATGTATATACTGATTATATACAAATTATATACTGATTATATACTGATTATATACAAATTATATACTGATTATATACTGATTATATACAAATTATATACTGATTATATAATGTATATACTGATTATATACAAATTATATACTGATTATATACTGATTATATACAAATTATATACTGATTATATAATGTATATACTGATTATATACAAATTATATACTGATTATATACTGATTATATACAAATTATATGCTGATTATATACTGATTATATACAAATTATATACTGATTATATACAGTATATACACTAAACTATTTTTATTCGACTGGTTATATTTATTGTTCACCAGTTTTTGGACTGGTTGAGAAACATGTTTGAGCATTTGTTTATTCCTGTTGCCGTAGGTGATAGTAATGGGGGCGGAGCAGAACGGGCTGCCGAAGGACTACCAGGAGAAGCTGAAGGCCATCGAGACCAACAAGTATGAGGGTCCGCTGCCTGTGATGGAGGAACTGGAGCGAGCTCTGAAAAACTCCAAACAGAAGAAAAAGGGTCGCTCTGATGCTTAACCCAGCAGAAACATCTGCTCCCAGTAATAACAGCTCTATTAATACAGACATAACCGTGTTATTACAGATCATAACCTACAACCGAGCTGATCTGGTAACCAGTAAAGTTCAGTTTACACTGTCAGCAGCGTTTAGTTCAGTAGTCAGTACTGTAACGTCTGTAGAAAATAAAAGGATGTTTATTGTCAATAAAATGTTATTTGTATGATGGACGTGTAACTATTACACAATTAAAACACTGATTTAGTTTCTCTTTGATGATGAACTAAAGATACACACACACACCTGACCTGGTCCACTGATGAAGAACTATTTATTTACAACTAAACATTACATTTACACATTATTTATTTATTTATTTATAACTAAACATTACATTTACACATTATTTATTTATTTATAACTAAACATTACATTTACACATTATTTATTTATATATTTATAACTAAACATTACATTTACACATTATTTATTTATTTATTTATAACTAAACATTACATTTACACATTATTTATTTATTTATAACTAAACATTACATTTACACATTATTTATTTATTTATTTATAACTAAACATTACATTTACACATTATTTATTTATTTATAACTAAACATTACATTTACACATTATTTATTTATTTATTTATAACTGAACATTACATTTACACATTATTTATTTATTTATAACTAAACATTACATTTACACATTATTCATTTATTTATTTATAACTAAACATTACATTTACACATTATTTATTTATTTATAACTAAACATTACATTTACACATTATTTATTTATTCATAACTTAACATTACATTTACACATTATTTATTTATTTATAACTAAACATTACATTTACACATTATTTATTTATTTATTTATAACTGAACATTACATTTACACATTATTTATTTATTTATAACTAAACATTACATTTACACATTATTCATTTATTTATTTATAACTAAACATTACATTTACACATTATTTTTTTATTTATTTATAACTAAACATTACATTTACATATTATTTATTTATTCATAACTAAACATTACATTTACACATTATTTACTTATTTATAACTAAACATTACATTTACACATTATTTATTTGTTTATTTATAACTGAACATTACATTTATGCATTATTTATTTGTTTATTTATAACTAAACATTACATTTATACATTATTCATTTAGTTATTTACAACTAAACATTACATTTACACATTATTTACTTATTTATTTATAACTAAACATTACATTTACACATTATTTATTTGTTTATTTATAACTAAATATTACATTTATACATTATTTATTTATTTATAACTAAACATTACATTTACACATTAATTATTTATTTACAACTAAACATTACATTTACACATTAATTATTTATTTATTCATAACTAAACATTACATTTACACATTAATTATTTATTTACAACTAAACATTACATTTACATATTATTTATTTATTCATAACTAAACATTACATTTACACATTATTTATTTATTTATTCATAACTAAACATTACATTTACACATTATTTATTTATTTATTTACAACTAAACATTACATTTACACATTATTTACTTATTTATTTATAACTAAACATTACATTTACACATTATTTATTTATTTATTTATTTATAACTAAACATTACATTTACACATTATTTATTTATTTACATCTAAACATTACATTTACATGTTATTTATTTATTTATTTACTTATTTACAACTAAACATTATATTTACATATTATTTATTTATTTATTCATAACTAAACATTACATTTATACATTATTTATTTGTTTATTTATAACTAAACATTACATTTACACGTTATTTATTTATTTATTTACAACTAAACATTACATTTACACATTATTTATTTATTTATTTATAACTAAACATTATATTTACACATTATTTACTTATTTATTTATAACTAAACATTACATTTACACATTATTTATTTGTTTCTTTACAACTAAACATTACATTTATGCATTATTTATTTATTTATTTATTTATAACTGAACATTACATTTATACATTATTTATTCATTTATTTATAACTAAACATTACATTTACATATTATTTATTTATTCATAACTAAACATTACATTTACATATTGTTTATTTATTTATTTATTTATTTATAACTGAACATTACATTTATACATTATTTATTCATTTATTTATAACTAAACATTACATTTACATATTATTTATTTATTCATAACTAAACATTACATTTACACATTATTTATGTATTTATTCATAACTAAACATTACATTTACACATTATTTATTTATTCATAACTAAACATTACATTTATACATTATTTATTTATTCATAACTAAACATTACATTTACACATTATTTATTTATTCATAACTAAACAATACATTTACACATTATTTATTTATTCATAACTAAACAATACATTTATACATTATTTATTTATTCATAACCAAACATTACATTTACACATTATTTATTTATTCATAACTAAACAATACATTTACACATTATTTATTTATTCATAACTAAACAATACATTTACACATTATTTATTTATTCATAACTAAACATTACATTTACACATTATTTATTTATTCATAACTAAACAATACATTTACACATTATTTATTTATTCATAACTAAACATTACATTTACACATTATTTATTTATTCATAACTAAACATTACATTTATACATTATTTATTTATTCATAACTAAACATTACATTTACACATTATTTATTTATTCATAACTAAACATTACATTTTTACATTATTTATTTATTCATAACTAAACATTACATTTACACATTATTTATTTATTCATAACTAAACATTACATTTACACATTATTTATTTATTTACAACTAAATATTACATTTATACATTATTTATACATAAGTTATGAATGATCATTTTGCTTATATGGGAAAATAAGAGGGGAATTCCACCCATGTTTCAAATTTCTCGAGTAAATGAGTGCCTGGGATGTAACTCAGGGTGCTTTGCTGTGAGAGGGTTGATTGTATGCCTTGTGATGCTGAAGGAAAAAGTCTGTCAGTGTCGGTTCACTGTAGCGCGAGGAAGAAGGGCAGTGCTTCAATGAGCGCGCTCTCTCTCTCTCATTCCCTGTGACTAATCATGCCGTGAGCGCTCGTGCAATGTAGGGGCGTGGTTTTCGAGGGAGTGCTGAAAGTGGGGGGCGGGGCTTGTCCGATAGTTGAGTTTTTTTTTTTAACTAGCTCACAAGTTTCTCCAACATCTCCAGCTCTACTTTAAGCCCCGCCCCTTGTCTGAACTCTCAGTTCCACCTTAAACGGCGCGGCTTGCTCTCGCGCCTGGGCGGGAAGAGCGAGACGGAGAGCTGCGCGGGGTCACGTTTCTTCTGAGAGCCATATTTTCACTTTCACTTCCTCCGGTCAGCAGCTCCTCGCCGCGCGGACACGGTCCGTCCAAGACCTCCTGGAGCTCCTCACCGGCAGTTTCGCTTTCGCTCCTCCTCCACAGCTCCTCGCCGAGCGCGTGGCTCGGTGGGCTTTGGGGTCTGTCTGGAAGGTCTTGTTTTGACGCTGAGCTCAATGGCGGGAGGGAGCTGCCCTGTCAGCTGACAGCCCCTGGTCGTTTGAAGGTCCGTGATGATGGACGGAGCTTCTTCTCTGAGACTGCTGACCAAACACAGAGAGGTTCTGGTGGAGCAGGTGAAGAACACGCAGTGCGTTTTAGACAACCTGAAGATCAATGGCTTCATCTGCAGCGAGGACATAGAGATCATACAGCAGCAGGCAGTCACCAAACCTGACCAGGTACCCAGCATACACTCCAAATATATCTATCTATCTATATCTCCACCTCCTTCTATCTCCACTCACTGACCACTGTATCAGCTCCACTGACCATACAGGACCTCCACTCACTGTTCACTGTATCAGCTCCACTGACCATACAGGACCTCCACTCACTGTCCACTGTATCAGCTCCACTGACCATACAGGACCTCCACTCACTGTTCACTGTATCAGCTCCACTGACCATACAGGACCTCCACTCACTGTCCACTGTATCAGCTCCACTGACCATACAGGACCTCCTCTCACTGTCCACTGTATCGGCTCCACTGACCATACAGGACCTCCACTCACTGTTCACTGTATCAGCTCCACTGACCATACAGGACCTCCACTCACTGTCCACTGTATCAGCTCCACTGACCATACAGGACCTCCACTCACTGTCCACTGTATCAGCTCCACTGACCATACAGGACCTCCACTCACTGTCCACTGTATCAGCTCCACTGACCATACAGGACCTCCTCTCACTGTCCACTGTATCAGCTCCACTGACCATAGAGGACCTCCACTCACTGTCCACTGTATCAGCTCCACTGACCATACAGGACCTCCACTCACTGTCCACTGTATCAGCTCCACTGACCATACAGGACCTCCACTCACTGTTCACTGTATCAGCTCCACTGACCATACAGGACCTCCACTCACTGTCCACTGTATCAGCTCCACTGACCATACAGGACCTCCACTCACTGTCCACTGTATCAGCTCCACTGACCATACAGGACCTCCACTCACTGTCCACTGTATCAGCTCCACTGACCATACAGGACCTACACTCACTGTCCACTGTATCAGCTCCACTGACCATACAGGAGCTCCACTTACAGACTGTAGTTCATCTGATTCTCTGTATACTTTATTACTCTGTTCTTTAATGATCAGGACCCCCACAGGACCACCACAGAGCAGATACTATTAGGGCGGTGGGTCACTGCGGTGATGAAGTATGCAGAGGAGGCTAAAGTGTGTTGTGGTAATCAGACGGGCTGCTGTACTGAGAGCCTGTCTTTCTGACTCAGACAGGTGACACATTACAACAACACTGTGAATGATTTTCCCACGAGCGGATCAGACACTGCAGGGACACTGACGTGGTGCTGGTGTGAGCGGATCAGACACTGCAGGGACACTGACGTGGTGCTGGTGTGTGTGTTGTGCTGGTGTGAGTGGATCAGACACAGCAGTGCTGCTGCTGGAGTGTTTAAACACTGTGTCCACTCACT
Source organism: Megaleporinus macrocephalus (assembly GCA_021613375.1). Lineage (NCBI taxonomy): Eukaryota > Metazoa > Chordata > Actinopteri > Characiformes > Anostomidae > Megaleporinus > Megaleporinus macrocephalus. The sequence goes on from CM038727.1 coordinate 37,477,197, forward strand.
GTCCACTCTATTAGACACTCCTACTACTTGCTGGTCCACCTTGTAGATGTAAAGTCAGAGACAGTAGCTCATCTGCTGCTGCACAGTTTGTGTTCCTCTAGTTCTTCATCAGTGGACACAGGACGCCGCCCACAGGACACTGCTGTCCGGATAGTTTTGGTTGGTGGACGATTCTCAGTCAGTGACTCTGCTGTGTCTGATCCACTCACACCAGCACAACACACACTAACTAACACACCAGCACCACGTCAGTGTCACTGCAGTGCTGAGAATGACCCACCGCCCTAATAGTACCTGCTCTGTGGGGGTCCTGTATGGTCAGTGGAGGTGATACAGTGGACAGTGAGTGGAGATATAAGGAGGTGGGTTTAATGATGTTATGACTGATGTGTGTGTGTGTGTGTGTGTGTGTGTGTGTGTGTGTGTGTGTATATATATAATCATGTTCAGAAGTCTCATAGAACGTTTGCGCCCCCTTAAGGTAGATCTAAGTGCTGCAGCCATAATTTAAAGCACAACAAAAATTGTTTATTTTATATATATATATATATATAAACATGGACAATGAGTGTAACTACAAGAAGGTGGACCTACTGAAGTATAAACATACATGAACAGGTGCGGAAAATCCTGGAGCTGGTCCAGAGCAAAGGAGAAGAGGCCTCTGCGTATTTCCTTTATATTCTATACGAGGCGTATGATGCGTACATTGATCTTCGGCCATGGTTCGACACCATCCAGTACAAGCCAGCAGACTCCGTCAGAGAGCTACCTGTGATTAACACGGACCCGAGTAAGTGTGCTGGACTGAAACGATTTAGAAACAATGATGTTCATGGGTTAGGAGGTGATGCACTAACATTGTGATATCTTCTCAGTTAGCAAATACAGTGAGAAGCTGAGGAACGAGCTCGGGAGGGACACTCAGTTCCTCACCTCGTACTCTCAGCGGGAGGAAACTCGTCTGGACGAGCTGTACACGGACACGCAGATGGAGCTATTCAACGACAAAGGTGAGAGTCTGGGCTATCTGGAGAGTCTGGACGATATCCTGGGAGAACAAGGTGTCTTCAACCAGCAGGCCGAGACTATTTTCATCACGGGCGATGCCGGTGTGGGCAAGTCCATTCTGCTCCAGAAGCTCCAGAACCTGTGGTCCAAAAGGGAGCTGAACACCAAAGCAAAGTTCTTCTTCAAGTTCCGATGCAGGATGTTCAGCGCCTTCAAGGACACGGATGAGATCTCCGTGAAGGATCTTATCTTCAAGCACAACTGCTATCCGGACGGGGACCCTGACGATGATGTGTTCAGGTACATCCTTCGATTCCCCGAGACCGTTCTTTTCACCTTTGACGGATATGATGAAATCCAGATGGACTTTGATATGGACAATGTTCCAGAGGTGGTTTCCCCTGAGGAAAGAACCCACCCCCTGTTGGTTCTCATGAACCTGCTTTGCGGGAAACTCCTCAAAGGTTCTCGCAAGGTCCTGACGGCGCGCACCGGCACGGAGATTCAGAGCAGGGTCATCCGAAAGAAGGTGGCTCTCAGAGGGTTCTCGCCAGACCATCTCAAAAGATACATGGCTTTGCATTTTCCCAAGCAGGAGCACAAGGACATGGTGTCTGTGCAGCTGGACGCTAACCCCCACCTTTGTGGTCTGTGCTCCATTCCTCTGTTCAGCTGGATCATCTTCAAGACCTTCAAGCACCTTCAATCCATGTATGACAACTATGAGCTTCCAGACTCTTGCATCACCCTCACAAACGTGTTCCTCCTGCTGTCCGAGGTGTTCCTGGGCCGTGTCACCAAAAGACCTGGGCTGCTCAAGAGGAGCACACAAAGCACGGCAGAAACTTTCAAAGCAGGCCTGAAGACGCTCTCGGCCTTCGCCAAGCTTGCCCTTCTGGGCCTGGAGAAGAGCAGCTTCATTTACAGCCAGGACGACTTAACGTCCAGTGGACTGAGCGAGGAGGACCTTCAGATTGGGTTCCTGAGACCCGTCGGTCACTACGACGCTTGCGGAGGGGCTGCTACATTCGAGTTTCTCCATTTGACTCTCCAGACGTTCCTGACTGCCTTCTCTCTGGTGCTCGATTCGGACGTCAGTCCTGATGGAATCCTCAAGTTCTTCGCCAAGTGTGAGTTCAGGAAGTCGTCTCGTTTATCCTGCTTGTCTTGTTTGACGAGATCCTCAGGCGCTAGAGATACAGACCCCTTTCAGACCAACGAGCACTTTCAGTTTACCAACCTCTTCCTGTGTGGCCTCCTGTCCAAAACCAACGCTCCACTCCTGGAGCATCTCGTACCTCCGCTGACCCTGAAGAAAAAGCGCGTGTCCCTGAAATCCTACCTGTCCACCAGCGTGAAGACCCATCTCAGGGGGCTTCCTCGACACCCCAGCACAGATATCAATGGCAATAAGGTGCACGTGATGCCCAACTTCTTGTGGATGCTGCGGTGCATATTTGAGACCAACAGCGATGACGTGGCTCGACTCACAGCCAAAGGGATCTCCGCCGATTACATCAAGCTCGCCTACTGTAACATCTACTCCGCTGACTGCAGCGCCCTGAACTTTGTGTTGCACCACCACAAGAAGTCTTTGGGGGTCGATCTGGACAACAATAACATAAGTGACTATGGAGTGAAGCAGCTGATACCGTCCTTCAGCAAAATGACCGTGGTCAGGTAGGAGCCGGGCTGAGAATCTGTGGACAAAGAAGTGTGTTTGGAGTGAAATGCTTCAAATGGTGTTTACAGTGGTGATGATGTTTACAGTGGTGGTGATGGTGTTTACAGTGGTGGTGGTGATGATGTTTACAGTGGTGTTGATGATGGTGTTTACAGTGGTGGTGATGGTGTTTACAGTGGTGGTGATGGTGTTTACAGTGGTGCTGATGTTTACAGTGGTGATGATGTTTACAGTGGTGGTGATGATGATGGTGTTTACAGTGGTGGTGATGATGATGGTGTTTACAGTGGTGATGATGTTGTTTACAGTGGTGGTGATGATAATGGTGTTTACAGTGGTGGTGATGATGATGGTGTTTACAGTGGTGGTGATGGTGTTTACAGTGGTGGTGATGGTGTTTACAGTGGTGCTGATGTTGTTTACAGTGGAGGTGATGATGTTTACAGTGGTGCTGATGTTGTTTACAGTGGTGGTGATGATGTTTACAGTGGTGGTGATGGTGTTTACAGTGGTGATGATGGTGTTTACAGTGGTGGTGATGATAATGGTGTTTACAGTGGTGATGATGGTGTTTACAGTGGTGGTGATGATGATGGTGTTTACAGTGGTGGTGATGATGGTGTTTACAGTGGTGGTGATGATGTTGTTTACAGTGGTGGTGATGATGTTTACAGTGGTGGTGATGGTGTTTACAGTGGTGATGATGGTGTTTACAGTGGTGGTGATGATAATGGTGTTTACAGTGGTGTTTATGGTGTTTACAGTGGTGGTGATGATGATGGTGTTTACAGTGGTGGTGATGATGTTTACAGTGGTGGTGATGGTGTTTACAGTGGTGCTGATGTTGTTTACAGTGGTGGTGATGTTGTTTACAGTGGTGGTGATGGTGTTTACAGTGGTGATGATGTTGTTTACAGTGGTGGTGATGGTGTTTACAGTGGTGATGATGGTGTTTACAGTGGTGGTGATGATGTTTACAGTGGTGGTGATGGTGTTTACAGTGGTGCTGATGTTTACAGTGGTGATGATGGTGTTTACAGTGGTGGTGATGATGATGGTGTTTACAGTGGTGGTGGTGGTGTTTACAGTGGTGGTGATGGTGTTTACAGTGGTGCTGATGTTTACAGTGGTGATTATGGTGTTTACAGTGGTGGTGATGATGATGGTGTTTACAGTGGTGGTGATGATGTTTACAGTGGTGGTGATGGTGTTTACAGTGGTGCTGATGTTGTTTACAGTGGTGGTGATGATGTTTACAGTGATGGTGATGATGTTTACAGTGGTGGTGATGGTGTTTACAGTGGTGGTGATGATGTTTACAGTGGTGATGATGTTGTTTACAGTGGTGGTGATGGTGTTTACAGTGGTGCTGATGTTTACAGTGGTGGTGATGATGTTTACAGTGGTGGTGATGGTGTTTGCAGTGGTGGTGATGGTGTTTGCAGTGGTGGTGATGATGTTTACAGTGGTGGTGAAGGTAACCAGGTGTCTCCATGTCTACAACACTAATCTACACATTGTATTGACTATGAAACCCACCAGTGAAGCTACACGTGTCTTCTGAGTTTATCTGGATGTTGATGGTAAAATGTGGAAGATCTGAAAATACTAGGTTTTCTTTGGGGACTATTTGAACCTCACAGCGTCCTGCATGTATCCCTCCACCATGAATGGAGTTTAAGACTGAGATCTTCTCTAAACTATCATAAACAGCGTCTCAGAATCAGACAGTGTATTTATAACATCTACTGTAAGAACTTTCTGTGAGGAGCTTTTAGAGGTGGACGTCTGGTTCCATTCACCTCCACTGTGAACAGATCTGACTGTATCTAGAACAGCTTTTAGAGGTGGACGTCTGGTTCCATTCACCACCACTGTGAACAGATCTGACTGTATCTAGAACAGCTTTTAGAGGTGGACGTCTGGTTCCATTCACCACCACTGTGAACAGATCTGACTGTATCTAGAACAGCTTTTAGAGGTGGACGTCTGGTTCCATTCACCACCACTGTGAACAGATCTGACTGTATCTAGAACAGCTTTTAGAGGTGGACGTCTGGTTCCATTCACCACCACTGTAAACAGATCTGACTGTATCTAGAACAGAGAGTTTTACATAGAACCCACTCTGAACGACTCTGTTTACATGTCATTGACTTAAGTTATGTAATAGAAGAAGCTCTTAAAGGACAACTAGCCTATTTTTACAGGTGCTGTAGAAGCAGAATGTTTACAGGGTAATAGAGTGATCTTATTGGCTGCTTCTGTCTGATCTTTACAGGATGTGATCTTATTGGCTGCTTCTGTCTGATCTTTACAGGATGTGATCTAATTGGCTGCTTCTGTCTGATCATTACAGGTTTTGTGTGAATCAGCTGACCGACAGCAGTATTGAGGTTTTGTCCAGAGAACTCATCCGGCACAAAATCATCAGGGTTTTGGGGTAAGAACACCGTACGGGCAGAATTCGGTTAATGTGCCACACAGATACAGTATATACATATGTGGGCTGGGGTGGGCTGGGGTGGGCTAGTGTGTATGTGTGTGTTTCACTGCTCCCTAGTGTGTCCACCAGTGTGTGTGTGTGTATGTGTGTGATTCACTGCTCCCTAGTGTGTGTTTACTAGTGTGTGTGTGTTTTGCTGCAGTGAGGGGTTAAACGTGGAGGCCGTATTGATCTCTGTGTGAATATAAATGATAAATATTATTAAATTGTAAAGTTATTGATTTTAATTTCTCTGCTTTGTTAAAAACAGACTCTATAAGAATCAAATCACGGATGTTGGAGCCGAAATGGTGGCGCAG
>CM038727.1:37485196-37500196 GCA_021613375.1 Megaleporinus macrocephalus
GACGTTTATATGAATGTTTAAATTTGTAAACGTTGTTGTTTGTTGTTGTCAGTCTTTCGGCGAACAGCATCTCCTCTCAGGGCGGGAGAAGTTTGGCGAGAGCACTAAAGGAGAACTCCAGCCTTCATATCTTCTGGTGTGGATCAGATTCATCACCGTTTACTCATTTACGCTGTAGTTACGCTGTAGTACACTTTAGTTTTGCTGTAGTACACTTTAGTTACGCTGTAGTTACACTGGAGTTATACTGTAGTTACACTGTATTTGTGTTGTAGTTACGCTGTAGTTACACTGGAGTTATACTGTAGTTACACTGTATTTGTGTTGTAGTTACGCTGTAGTTACACTGGAGTTATACTGTAGTTACACTGTATTTGTGTTGTAGTTATGCTGTAGTTACGCTGTAGTACACTTTAGTTACGCTGTAGTTACACTGGAGTTATACTGTAGTTACACTGTATTTGTGTTGTAGTTACGCTGTAGTTACACTGGAGTTATACTGTAGTTACACTGTATTTGTGTTGTAGTTACGCTGTAGTTTTGCTGTAGTTTTGCTGTAGTTACCCTGTAGTTACGCTGCAGTTATGCTGGAGTTATGTAGTTATGTAGTTACGCTGTATTTGTGCTGTAGTTATGCTGTAGTTACGCTGTAGTTACACTGTAGTTACCCTGTAGTTACGCTGCAGTTATGCTGGAGTTATATTGTAGTTACGCTGTATTTGTGCTGTAGTTATGCTGTAGTTACGCTGTAGGTTTGCTGTACTTACGCTGTAGTTACGCTGTAGTTATACTGTAGTTACGCTGTAGTACACTTTAGTTACACTGTAGTTACAATGGAGTTATACTGTAGTTACGCTGTATTTACGCTGTAGTTACACTGTAGTTATGCTGTAGTACACTTTAGTTACACTGTAGTTACACTGGAGTTATACTGTAGTTACACTGTAGTTACAAAGGAGTTATACTGTAGTTACGCTGTATTTACGCTGTAGTTACACTGTAGTTACGCTGTAGTACACTTTAGTTACACTGGAGTTACACTGGAGTTATACTGTAGTTACACTGGAGTTATACTGTAGTTACGCTATATTTACGCTGTAGTTACACTGTAGTTACGCTGTAGTTGCGCTGTAATACACTTCAGTTACACTGGAGTTACACTTTAGTTACACTGGAGTTACACTTTAGTTACACTGGAGTGATGTAGTTACGCTGTATTTACGCTGTATTTACGCTGTAGTTACGCTGTAATACACTTTAGTTACACTGGAGTTACACTTTAGTTACACTGGAGTGATGTAGTTACGCTGTATTTACGCTGTATTTACGCTGTAGTTACGCTGTAATACACTTTAGTTATACTGGAGTGATGTAGTTACGCTGTTACGCCTGCAGATTTAGATATTGGGTCTAATTTCTTTGCCAGGTTGATTCAGAACCAGATTTCGGACGAAGCAGCGTCAGATCTGGGTGAAGCTTTAAGCAGCAACTCGTCGCTCACACACATCATGTAAGCCTCGTTATGTGATTACACTGAAGATCTGATCAGCAGAAGCTGTTTAAGAGGAAATGAGCCTCGACTGTGCAGCTAAACATGCTGAACCTCTGAAACCGTTACAGGTTAATGGATAATCAGCTGACCGCTCGAGGAGCCCAGCAGCTGTTTGAAGGTCTGGCCAACAACACAACCATGAAGGAGATCAAGTAAGAGCAGAAACACCTGCTCTTCTTCATTCATCCTCACAGTTACACGGGCCGGCTTAGTTACTGTACCTTTAAAACCCAGATCTGTTCTGATTTCACTACGTTAGTAACTTGCATAGCAGCTGTGATGCAGGTGTTGAACCATGATAACCACTACACCACCATACAAACCACTACACCACCATACAAACCACTACACCACCATACTAACCACTACACCACCATACAAACCACTACACCACCATACTAACCACTACACCACCATACTAACTACTACACCACCATACTAACCACTACACCACCATACTAACCACTACACCACCGTACTGACCACTACACCACCATACTAACCACTACAACCACCATACTAACCACTACACCACCATACTAACCACTACACCACCGTACTAACCACTACACCACCATACTGACCACTACACCACCATACTAACCACTACACCACCATACTAACCACTACACCACCATACTAACCACTACACCACCATACTAACTACTACACCACCATACTAACCACTACACCACCATACTAACCACTACACCACCATACTAACCACTACACCACCATACTGACCACTACACCACCATACTGACCACTACACCACCATACTAACCACTACACCACCGTACTAACCACAACACCACCATACTAACCACAACACCACCATACTAACCACTACACCACCGTACTAACCACTACACCACCATACTAACCACAACACCACCATACTAACCACTACACCACCGTACTAACCACTACACCACCGTACTAACCACTACACCACCGTACTAACCACTACACCACCATACTAACCACTACACCACCGTACTAACCACTACACCACCATACTAACCACTACACCACCGTACTAACCACTACACCACCATACTGACCACTACACCACCGTACTAACCACTACACCACCGTACTAACCACTACACCACCATACTAACCACTACACCACCGTTATAAACATTTATATAAACGTTCTAAGTGAGTGAGTGTAAAAATGAGCAGAGTGTGTTTGTGGTTCTTCGTAGTGTGAAGGGGAACCGAGTCTCTGAAGAGGAGGAGAAGCAGTTCGAGAGCGAGAAGCGGCTTCGCTTTCGCTGAGAGAACGAACAGCCGGACGCTGTGTCCGCCAGACTGACCACTACAGACTCGTCCAGAAACACCGACGCTCAGACCAGCAGCGAGATTCGTTTACTGTCATATTTCTGTACAGAGTTTTAACATTAATGGAATGAAGTTACAACAAACCGTGTGTGCAAATCATTAAAAACATGTCTTCACACGTGACCCTCCAGGTGTTCCTCACTGTTTCTCTAGTTCCCGAGCAGTGCTGGTGAAGTCCAGCCTTCAGTCCAGCTCAGTTCCTCCAGCTCCAGCTTAAATAGGTAAATGAGGCCTGAGCTCAGGCTGAAGGACGCCTGCAGGAGGCGGAGATCTGCTGGAGAAGGTAGATTAGGGATCAATCGAGGCTCAGATCAAAATCCAGTGAAGCAGCAAAACAAACACCTGTAGAGAAAACACTGTGATGGATCTAGTGTCCATCACGAGTCCTCACTGACCGACGTCCAGCGTTGGTGAGACGGGGAACGTCCTGCCTGATGTCCTCCTAGGAGAAAGCGTTTGTTAAGACCGTGAGCTCCTAGAGGAGCCCCCGTTTCAGAGTACAGTTAGCAGCATCTCACAGCTTTCACTAGGCCATCGCCTCCACCACACCCAGTCCAGCTGATCCAGCACCGCCCTCCTTCTCTGGGCTTCCGACGACGTCCCCGCTGGCATGGCCCGGTACTGCAGTCCGGCGGAACACACCGTCAACATCTGCTAAGCTAATCACTTGTAGTCAGACTCTCTATGGTGGGTTAGCATTAGAGTCAGGTTTAGCATCTTGTATGGTGGGTTAGCATTAGAGTCAGGTTTAGCATCCTCTATGGTGGGGTAGCATTAAGGTCAGGCTTAGCATCCTCTATGGTGGGTTAGCATTAGAGTCAGGCTTAGCATCCTCTATGGTGGGTTAGCATTAGAGTCAGGCTTAGCATCTTGTATGGTCGGTTAGCATTAGGGTCAGGTTAGCATCCTCTATGATTGCATAGCATTAGGCTTAGCATCCTCTATGGTGGCTTAGCATTAGGCTTAGCATCCTCTATGGTGGGTTAGCATCAGGGTCAGGCTTAGCATCCTCTATGGTGGATTAGCATTAGGGTCAGGCTTAGCGTCCTCTATGGTGGGTTAGCATTAGAGTCAGGCTTAGCATTCTCAATGGTGGGTTAGCATTAGAGTCAGGCTTAGCATCCTCTATGGTGGATTAGCATTAGGGTCAGGCTTAGCGTCCTCTATGGTGGATTAGCATTAGGGTCAGGCTTAGCGTCCTCTATGGTGGGTTAGCATTAGAGTCAGGCTTAGCATTCTCAATGGTGGGTTAGCATTAGAGTCAGGCTTAGCATCCTCTATGGTGCATTCCAGCTCTATGGATCAAGGAAGAGAGGAGGACGCTGTTCAGGAGGACAACGGAAGTCAGACGGAAGAACTAACACACACATACGGAGACGAGACGAGAACACCTGGAGACGAGACGTGGAGGCACAGATGCAGGAAACTGGCCACATCTGGAACATGGAAGTCATCAGGAGCTTCAGAGAGGAGAGAAGGTCAGGGCTAGCGTGGTCCAGCCCGGGGTCCGCGCACTCCTCTGCTGGATTAAGGCTCGTTACTCTATTGCACTATTGTTCACACACACGTGATGTAATGATGAGACCAAGCAGCTACATAAACCTTCCTCAGTGACATCACGAGCGCACCGCAGGAGCCACGCCTCCCCGGACCGATATTGCTATAGACCCTAAGCCATGGAAACGTCTGTGATTGGCAGGCAGGGGGCGGGGCATTGGTAATCTCAGTATGGCTGGTTCCAGTCCTCCGAAATGTGACTGGTACGGGAGGGGAGGGGCAAAGGCTGGAGCTCCGCCCCCTTCGTGACCATCCCTGACCAGCCCTTGGGATCTGAAGATGAAGGCACTAGTGGACACAGTGGAAAGGAGGGGCTTCAGAGGAAGAACTCGGACAGTAACTGCAACGTTTCCCTGAACTTCACGAGACTCTCGGTCATTTTGGAGACGGGACTAGACTCCCAGACGGAAGAATCGGAAAACAGTGCCCACCACGTTGCGGACCCCAGATACCGTTTACACTGCATTAAAACTAAACCAGTATAGTATCTGGTTCCATTGACTTCCATTCATTAGGAATTCAGTGCTGCTCCTGGTACAGCTTTGGTCAGACTTCCTCTCAACAAACAACAAACACACGGGGACACGTCTTAGTGGGAGTGTCTTAAATGGCTCTATACTCCCTACATAGTGCACTTCATAGTGCACTTCACAGACTGTTGAATTAGGGCTTCTACACCAAAACCCTGGACTCAATGTTAGAGCAGATGTTCTGCAGCTGTGAGTGTAGATGCTGGGATTTAAGTGTAAATGTGTAAACAGGGTCGTGGGGCGTGAGACCCTCAGGTGCTCGTGTGACGTGACCCCGAGTTTAAAGGGAAGCAGCAACACCTTTGTGTTACACGGCCGAACGCTTGGTCAGCATCTGCTCACTGACGTCTATCATAACATCACTGACCAAACAAAACCTCTGAGTCAATAACTCTACAGGAGCAGCACTGAATTCTTAATGAATGGAAGTCAATGGAACCAGATACTATATTATACTATACTGTACTGTACTATACTATACTATACAATACTATAATATACTATACTATATAATACTATAATATACTATACTATACAATACTATAATATACTATACTATACAATACTATAATATACTATACTATACAATAATATAATATACTATACTATACAATACTATAATATACTATACAATACTATAATATACTATACTATATAATACTATAATATACTATACTATACAATACTATATTATACTATACTATACTATACAATACTATAATATACTATACTATACAATACTATAATATACTATACTATACAATACTATAATATACTATACTATATAATACTATAATATACTATACTATACAATACTATAATATACTATACTATACAATACTATAATATACTATACTATACAATAATATAATATACTATACTATACAATACTATAATATACTATACTATACAATACTATAATATACTATACTATATAATACTATAATATACTATACTATACAATACTATATTATACTATACTATACTATACAATACTATAATATACTATACTATACAATACTATATTATACTATACTATACAATACTATATTATACTATACTATACAATACTATATTATACTATACTATACTGGGTTTAGTTTTAATGGAAACACTCTGTGAATAAATATAGGACCCCCTACGGAAAGATATGGAAGATTGTACAGTTAACCTGTACAATCTTCCATATCTTTCCGTAGGGGGTCCTATATTTATTCACAGAGTGTTTGTCCTGTTAATCTTGCGATTCCATGGTGACAATATATTAATGAGTTATTAATTAATAATTATTTATTATTAAAATGAAATGAATAGAGATTTTTGGTTTTTTTGTGTGGGATATGTGTCGCAGTACCTGGCAACCCAACTCAGAGGCTGTTTATGCATGTGCCCCCTCCCCCTGCAACATCGACCCCCCTGCAACACTGCCCCCCCTCCACTCTACTCACCACACATTTGTTTACACATAGATATTTGTTTATGTTTTTTATGTAAATTAGTTTGAGTTCTGAATTTAAGACTCTCGTGCTCGTATCTGCTGTTATACGGGGGGCTGGGTTGGGGGGGTGGGGGGGCTGGGTTGGGGGGGTGAGGGGGTCTCAGGTGGGTTTTTCGTCTGAGCTGTAACGACTGTGTGTACGTTCAGGGAGAAGTGCTGCAGCTACTGTCGGATGATGACCTGTACAGCACAGACGCAGCAGATACGCTCCTCTAGGTGAGATCCTCAGCCCTGGATGGTGGGGTTTGATGAGTGGGCGGAGCCTCGGCCTCGGCAGGCCTGTTTAGGTAACGAGCGTCTGTCTCCAGACGCACGGGCGCTTCCTCGTCTGCTGGCTGAGGGTCGGTGAGACGGCGTGTGGTCTCGGAGCTCAGTGGTGAGATCTGGAGGGAAGAGCTGGCGAGGAGCTGGAGGTTCCCTGAAGATCACTTCAGTGGGTTTTGGCACTCTGGAGTTGATATGGCGGCTGGTGTGGAAGGTGCAGTGAGCGGACCCCCTGGACTCGGGCGGGGACGTCACATCACGTCGCTGTCTGCTTCAAGGCTACATCACCGCACACTGCTTGGTAGAGTCCCTGGAGTCAAATACAACACCAGGATGAGCAGATCCAACGTATATATCCAAATATATATATATATATATATATATATACATTAAAAACACATTAAAAGTCTTTATCTGATCAATAAGTGTCTGATCACCAGTAAGAACAGCAGATCTGATTAGAACAGATGTAAATAATCATCCATACAATACAAAGTAACATGAATATGTTATTGTGAGAGAAGTAGATCAGATCTTGATCTAGTTTGAAGAACAAAGTTAGGTTCCAGATTTCTCCTGGACGCCCCAGACATTGTATGAATAATAAAGTGTTTACTGAGTAAATAAAACTTCCTGTCTGGATATAATAGTTTTTTATATATAATCATGTCTCAGAGTCTAAAACAGTCAGTGCTGTACATCCAGAGCTCTTCACCTTCGAGTTACATCATCAGAAGGGGGTTTCCAGTCTTTAGGCCGATGCCGGAGTGGCCGGTTGGGAGAGTTGGGAGAATTTCCAGTGGGCTGTGGAGTTTTGGGCTATTTAATGTATAAACTTGTATAGAAATGGTTTTATATACGGGTTCTAATTTAAACTTCCACCTTATATGAAGCAGTTGTAAATGTAGCGGATGCTTTCAGACAGCTCTATGGGGGGCCGGCGTGAGACCCCTGCACTATTTATTGTAAATATCAGAAATTTGAGCACAAGATTAGTGATAGAAGTGGATGACCTGGCAAAGACTTATTCCTGATACAGGACATGATACTACAACCTGTAACAATACATATGCCTACTATAATAATAATAATAATAATAATAATAATAATAATAATAATAATAATAATACAGGGTGAGTCAAAATTATCAGGACACCCTTCTTCAGAAAGGAACGGGAAGTGATGTATCTGATACCCCAGTAAGTAACGGTTGAGGGGGTCTATCTTTTAGACTATGTCCCAAACATGGCTGCCATCTTGAAAGCCGCCATATTGGATCAAGGTCTAGTTTGTCCAATGGGAAGGTGGTCGTGTAGCAGATCAAAGAAGATCAGAACTGATCAGAAATTGATTGATGTGATCAGATTAGTAATATCTCTTGTGGTTTAAACGTTAACAACACAGAAAGTTACAACAACCACCACATTGAACACCATGTCCAGTGAGTTGAACTGAATTCCACCTTCAGATCTGTGTTCAGAACCAGAGACAGAACACTGAACATCTGCTACACGACCACCTTCAGATCTGTGTTCAGAACCAGAGACAAAACACTGAACATCTGCTACACGACCACCTTCAGATCTGTGTTCAGAACCAGAGACAAAACACTGAACATCTGCTACACGACCACCTTCAGATCTGTGTTCAGAACCAGAGACAGAACACTGAACATCTGCTACACGACCACCTTCAGATCTGTGTTCAGAACCAGAGACAAAACACTGAACATCTGCTACACGACCACCTTCAGATCTGTGTTCAGAACCAGAGACAGAACACTGAACATCTGCTACACGACCACCTTCAGATCTGTGTTCAGAACCAGAGACAAAACACTGAACATCTGCTACACGACCACCTTCAGATCTGTGTTCAGAACCAGAGACAAAACACTGAACATCTGCTACACGACCACCTTCAGATCTGTGTTCAGAACCAGAGACAGAACACTGAACATCTGCTACACGACCACCTTCAGATCTGTGTTCAGAACCAGAGACAAAACACTGAACATCTGCTACACGACCACCTTCAGATCTGTGTTCAGAACCAGAGACAGAACACTGAACATCTGCTACACGACCACCTTCAGATCTGTGTTCAAAACCAGAGACAGAACACTGAACATCTGCTACACGACCACCTTCAGATCTGTGTTCAGAACCAGAGACAAAACACTGAACATCTGCTACACGACCACCTTCAGATCTGTGTTCAGAACCAGAGACAGAACACTGAACATCTGCTACACGACCACCTTCAGATCTGTGTTCAGAACCAGAGACAAAACACTGAACATCTGCTACACGACCACCTTCAGATCTGTGTTCAGAACCAGAGACAAAACACTGAACATCTGCTACACGACCACCTTCAGATCTGTGTTCAGAACCAGAGACAGAACACTGAACATCTGCTACACGACCACCTTCAGATCTGTGTTCAGAACCAGAGACAGAACACTGAACATCTGCTACACGAGCACCTTCCCATTGGACAAATCTGCCTTTGATCCAATATGGTGGCTTTCAAGATGTTCAGAACACAGCCTGACAGATAAAACCAGTTACTTGCTGGGGTTTTCAGATACATCATCATCTCTTCTGAAATAACAGGGTGTCCTGAGACTTTTGACTCATTCTGTAGTAATAATAATAATGATGATGATGATAATAATAAGAAATTTTTAATAATCATGTAACTACTATAATTTTAAATTTTCACTTTAGGAGACAGTTATAGAAGACTGGTCTGGAGACACCATCCTCTCGGGCCCTGCTGTACAACCTCCTTCAGGAGACACATGCTTACCACAGACGTATCCATGGTTACATCCTCCTATTTTGGCTGGGGTGTCCCGTCACTCCACTTCTGGTTTTGTTTGTGCTCTTAGCAAAACACTCGGTTACAGTTTCTATTCCTCACAGTGAGCCCCCAGCTCCGACTGGACTGATACAGGAAGTGGAAGTTGTAGCTGATGTGGGAGTTCACCTGATCTCTTTACCTGTGAGTTAATCTGAGGGATGTTCGGGACACCACCTGTTCACCTCGAACCACTCGTCAATACACCTGTGAGGAGAGAGATTACAGCTCAGCATACAGCTCCCACCAAGACCCAACCAGTACAATACAAACCAATACCATACAATACAAACCAATACCATACAATACAAACCAATACCATACAATACAAACCAATACATTTCATATCTACATTTATAAAAGTACTAACCACTACACCACCATACTGACCACTACACCACCATACTGACCACTACACCACCATACTGACCACTACACCACCGTACTAACCACTACACCACCGTACTAACCACTACACCACCGTACTAACCACTACACCACCATACTAACCACTACACCACCATACTAACCACTACACCACCATACTAACACTACACCACCACACTAACCACTACACCACCATACTAACCACTACACCACCATACTAACCACTACACCACCATACTGACCACTACACCACCATACTAACCACTACACCACCATACTAACCACTACACCACCATACTAACCACTACACCACCATACTAACCACTACACCACCATACTGACAACTGCACCACCATACTAACCACTACACCACCATACTAACCACTACACCACCATACTAACCACTACACCACCATACTGACCACTACACCACCATACTGACCACTACACCACCATACTAACCACTACACCACCATACTAACCACTACACCACCATACTGACAACTGCACCACCATACTAACCACTACACCACCATACTAACCACTACACCACCATACTGACCACTACACCACCATACTGACCACTACACCACCATACTGACCACTACACCACCATACTAACCACTACACCACCATACTAACCACTACACCACCGTACTGACCACTACACCACCATACTGACCACTACACCACCATACTGACCACTACACCACCATACTAACCACTACACCACCATACTGACCACTAAGCCACCATACTAACCACTACACCACCTTACTAACCACTACACCACCGCACTAACCACTACACCACCATACTGACCACTACACCACAATACTGACCACTACACCACCATACTGACCACTGCACCACCATACTGACCACTACACCACCATACTGACCACTACACCACCATACTAACCACTACACCACCATACTAACCACTACACCACCATACTAACCACTACACCACCGTACTGACCACTACACCACCATACTGACCACTACACCACCATACTGACCACTACACCACCATACTAACCACTACACCACCGTACTGACCACTACACCACCGTACTGACCACTACACCACCGTACTGACCACTACACCACCATACTAACCACTACACCACCATACTAACCACTACACCACCGTACTGACCACTACACCACCATACTAACCACTACACCACCATACTAACCACTACACCACCATACTGACCACTACACCACCATACTGACCACTACACCACCATACTAACCACTACACCACCGTACTAACCACTACACCACCGTACTAACCACTACACCACCATACTAACCACTACACCACCGTACCGACCACTACACCACCATACTAACCACTACACCACCGTACTGACCACTACACCACCGTACTAACCACTACACCACCGTACTGACCACTACACCAACATACTAACCACTACACCACCATACTAACCACTACACCACCGTACTAACCACTACACCACCGTACTGACCACTACACCACCATACTAACCACTACACCACCATACTAACCACTACACCACCATACTTACAACTGCACCACCATACTAACCACTACACCACCATACTGACCACTACACCACCATACTGACCACTACACCACCATACTAACCACTACACCACCATACTAACCACTACACCACCATACTAACCACTACACCACCGTACTGACCACTACACCACCGTACTGACCACTACACCACCATACTAACCACTACACCACCATACTAACCACTACACCACCATACTAACCACTACACCACCGTACTGACCACTACACCACCATACTAACCACTACACCACCATACTAACCACTACACCACCATACTAACCACTACACCACCATACTGACCAACTAGCACCACCATACTAACCACTACACCACCATACTAACCACTACACCACCATACTGACCACTACACCACCATACTGACCACTACACCACCATACTAACCACTACACCACCATACTAACCACTACACCACCGTACTGACCACTACACCACCATACTAACCACTACACCACCATACTGACCACTACACCACCATACTAACCACTACACCACCATACTAACCAATACACCACCGTACTAACCACTACACCACCTACTAACCACTACACCACCATACTAACCACTACCCCACCATACTAACCACTACACCACCGTACTGACCACTACACCACCATACTAACCACTACACCACCATACTAACCACTACACCACCATACTAACCACTACACCACCATACTGACAACTGCACCACCATACTAACCACTACACCACCATACTAACCACTACACCACCATACTGACCACTACACCACCATACTGACCACTACACCACCATACTAACCACTACACCACCATACTAACCACTACACCACCGTACTGACCACTACACCACCATACTAACCACTACACCACCATACTGAACACTACACCACCCTACTAACCACTACACCACCATACTAACCACTGCACCACCATACTAACCACTACACCACCATACTAACCACTACACCACCGTACTAACCACTACACCACCATACTAACCACTACACCACCTTACTAACCACTACACCACCATACTAACCACTACACCACCATACTGACCACTACACCACCGTACTGACCACTACATCACCATACTAACCACTACACCACCTTACTAACCACTACACCACCATACTAACCACTACACCACCATACTGAACACTACACCACCATACTAACCACTACACCACCGTACTAACCACTACACCACCATACTAACCACTACACCACCTTACTAACCACTACACCACCATACTAACCACTACACCACCATACTAACCACTACACCACCATACTAACCACTACACCACCTTACTAACCACTACACCACCGTACTGACCACTACACCACCATACTAACCACTACACCACCATACTAACCACTACACCACCATACTAACCACTACACCACCGTACTAACCACTACACCACCATACTAACCACTACACCACCGTACTAACCACTACACCACCATACTAACCACTACACCATCATACTGAACACTACACCACCATACTAACCACTACACCACCGTACTAACCACTACACCACCATACTGAACACTACACCATCATACTGAACACTACACCACCATACTAACCACTACACCACCATACTAACCACTACACCACCATACTGAACACTACACCACCAGATGTGCCAGGCTGTGTTACCCTTTGTGGTAGATGCAGAGGCAGGGCAGGCGTGCGATGGTGTCTCCCTGCTGAAGCTCCTCCAGACATATTGCACATTCTCCAGCCTCCTTCGACAGAACGTCCTCTGAAACGACAAACACACAGAATCACTGATACAGTGTCTTGAAGGGAAACTCCACCATGTTTCTGCACAATTAAACAGTTAAGATGAAGTGGTTTTAAATTCTATTCTAGATACAGTCAGATCTGTTCACAGTGGTGGTGAATGGAACTAGACGTCCACCTCTAAAAGCTGTTCTAGATACAGTCAGATCTGTTCACAGTGGTGGTGAATGGAACCAGACGTCCACCTCTAAAAGCTGCTCTAGATACAGTCAGATCTGTTCACAGTGGTGGTGAATGGAACCAGACGTCCACCTCTAAAAGCTGTTCTAGATACAGTCAGATCTGTTCACAGTGGTGGTGAATGGAACTAGACGTCCACCTCTAAAAGCTGTTCTAGATACAGTCAGATCTGTTCACAGTGGTGGTGAATGGAACCAGACGTCCACCTCTAAAAGCTGCTCTAGATACAGTCAGATCTGTTCACAGTGGTGGTGAATGGAACCAGACGTCCACCTCTAAAAGCTGTTCTAGATACAGTCAGATCTGTTCACAGTGGTGGTGAATGGAACCAGACGTCCACCTCTAAAAGCTGTTCTAGATACAGTCAGATCTGTTCACAGTGGTAGTGAATAGAACCAGACGTCCTCCTCTAAAAGCTCCTCACAGAAAGTTCTTACAGTAGATGTTATAAATACACTGTCTGATTCTGAGACGCTGTTTATGATAGTTTAGAGAAGATCTCAGTCTTAAACTCCATTAAACATCACCACCATTACTGTAAAGCAACAACCCACAGAAGGTTTGATTCTGATCTGGACCTGAAGTCCAGCGAGTGACCCTGAAATGCCATCAAATGATCTAAATTAGCATTTATTAACATTAGCTACTTGCTACATGCTGACCTCGCCTGCCTGGTAGCAGAACTCATCCTGAGTGACTACAAGCAGGAAGTGATATTACAGAAGTGTTACACCATCAGAAAGGAAGCCAGTGACCACAAGTCGTGCTTCAACCTGAACCACTGAGCGGTGGAGAGCTTGATGAGACCACTAATCTGCTGTTAGTAAGATCTACAGAGGAACTGAGTTAATACCAGTATTCAGGTATTCAGTATTCAGGTTTCAGCTACACATGAGGTTTCCAGTCACGTTATTATGACCACTTCCTCCTCTGGACAACAGCTTGTTTTGGTGACATTCTCTGGACCCACTCATCCATGTGGAAGACCCTCTCAACTGATCTGGGTCTGAATCCATCTGAGCAGATCACGTACACCATACATGCTGATGGTCTTCTCTGGGGCCGATGGGATCTTCCAGAAAGACGGTGAGACACGTCCCACGACTAGAAATGTCCCACACTGGTTGGAAGAGCTGACCAAGCCTTCCAAGTACTACCCTGGACCCCTAATTCCCCAGATTTGAACCCAGTTGAACATCTGTGGGACCACCTGGATGGTGGTGTTGGCTCTATGGATCCTTCTACACGCTCCCTCCAGCAGCTGTGGGATGCACTGCAGTCAGCATGATACCTCCAGATACCAGTGACCACCTACCAGGACCTTACTGAGACTCCCAGTCCGTCCCAGTTTGATTGACTAGTGTCCAAGGCATGTGGGTCTAGTGTGAAAACATGCAGTCCTACTAGCAGCTATGAG
>CM038727.1:37505196-37515196 GCA_021613375.1 Megaleporinus macrocephalus
CATTAACCACCTACCTACCGTTAACCATCTAACTACCATTAACCATCTAACTACCATTAACCATCTAACTACTGTTAACCAGCTAACTACCATTAACCATCTAACTACCATTAACTCTCCAACTACCGTTAACCATCTAACTACTGTTAACTCTCTAACTACCATTAACTCTCTACCATTAACTCTCTAACTACCGTTAACTCTCTAACTACCATTAACTCTCTACCATTAACTCTCTAACTACCATTAACCATCTAACTACCATTAAACATCTAACTACAGGTTAACCATCTAACTACCATTAACCATCTAACTACCATTAACTCTTCAACTTCTATTAACCCTCTAACTACTGTTAACTTCTTTAACCACCATTAACTCTCCAACTACCGTTAAACCTCTAACTACTGTTAACCATCTAACCACCATTAATTTTCCAATTATTGCTAACCCTCTAACTACCATTAACTCTGCAACTACCGTTAACCTTCTAAATTCCATTAACTCTGCAACTACTGTTAACCCTCTAACTACTGTTAACCATCTAACTACCGTTAACTCTCCAACTACCATTAACTCTCTTACTAGTGTTAACTCTCTAACTAGTTAGAGGGTCAGTAGTTAGAGGGTCAGTAGTTAGAGGGTCGGTAGTTAGAGGGTCAGTAGTTAGAGGGTCAGTAGTTAGAGGGTCGGTAGTTAGAGGATAGGTACTTAGAGGGGCGGTAGTAAACCATCTAACTACCGTTAACTCTCCAACTACCATTGACTCTCTAACTAGTGTTAACTCTCTAACTAGTTAGAGGGTCGGTTGCTAGAGTATCAGTCATTAGAGGGTTGGTAGTTAGAGGGGCGGTAGTTAAGAGTGTCAGTAGTTAGATGATCAGTAGTTGGAGGGTCGGTAGTTAGAGGGGCGGTAGTTAGAGGGGCGGTAGTTAGAAAGTCGGTAGTTAGAGGGGCGGTAGTTAGAGTGTCGGTAGTTAGAGGGGCGGTAGTTAGAGGGGCGGTGGTTAGAGTGTCTGTTGTTAAAGGGTCGGTAGTCAGAGGGTCAGTAGTTACAGTGTTGGTAGTTAGAGGGTCGGTAGTTAGAGGATCAGTAGTTAGAGGGGCGGTAGTTGGAGGGGCAGTAGTTAGAGGATCAGTAGTTAAAAGGTCGGTAGTGAGAAGGTCGGTAGTTAGAGGGTTGGTAGTTAGAGGGGCGGTAGTTAAGAGTGTCGGTAGTTAGAAGGTCGGTAGTTAGAGGGGCGGTAGTTAGAGGGTCGGTAGTTAAGAGTGTTGGTAGTTGGAGGGTCAGTAGTTAAAGGGGTTGGTAGTTGGAGGGTCAGTAGTTAGAGGGTTGGTTGTTAGAGGGTCAGTAGTTAGAGGGTTGGTAGTTGGAGGGTCAGTAGTTAGAGGGTTGGTAGTTGGAGGGTCAGTAGTTAGAGGGTTGGTAGTTAGAGGATCAGTAGTTAGACGGGCGGTAGTTAGAGGGGCGGTAGTTAGAAGGTCGGTAGTTAGAATGTCAGTAGTTAGAGGGGCGGTAGTTAGAGGGGCGGTAGTTAGAAGGTCAGTAGTTAGAGGGGCGGTAGTTAGAAGGTCTGTAGTTAGAGGGGCGGTAGTTAGAGGGGCGGTAGTTAGAAGGTCGGTAGTTAGAAGGTCAGTAGTTAGAGGGGCGGTAGTTAGAGGGGCGGTAGTTAGAAGGTCGGTAGTTAGAATGTCGGTAGTTAGAGGGGCGGTAGTTAAAGGGGCGGTAGTTAGAAGGTCAGTAGTTAGAGGGTTGGTAGTTAGAAGGTCAGTAGTTAGAGGGGCGGTAGTTAGAAGGTCTGTAGTTAGAGGGGCGGTAGTTAGAGGGGCGGTAGTTAGAAGGTCGTTAGTTAGAAGGTCTGTAGTTAGAGGGGCGGTAGTTAGAGGGGCGGTAGTTAGAGGGGCGGTAGTTAGAAGGTCGTTAGTTAGAAGGTCTGTAGTTAGAGGGGCGGTAGTTAGAAGGTCGGTAGTTAGAGGGGCGGTAGTTAGAAGGTCTGTAGTTAGAGGGGCGGTAGTTAGAAGGTCGTTAGTTAGAAGGTCGTTAGTTAGAAGGGCGGTAGTTAGAGGGGCGGTAGTTAGAGGGGCGGTAGTTAGAAGGTCAGTAGTTAGAGGGTTGGTAGTTAGAAGGTCAGTAGTTAGAGGGGCGGTAGTTAGAAGGTCGGTAGTTAGAGTGTCGATAGTTAGAGTGTCGGTAGTTAGAAGGTCAGTAGTTAGAGGGTTGGTAGTTAGAAGGTCAGTAGTTAGAGGGTTGGTAGTTAGAAGGTCGGTAGTTAGAGGGGCGGTAGTTAGAGGGGCGGTAGTTAGAGGGGCGGCAGTTAGAAGGTCAGTAGTTAGAGGGGCGGTAGTTAGAGGGGCGGTAGTTAGAAGGTCAGTAGTTAGAGGGTTGGTAGTTAGAAGGTCGGTAGTTAGAGTGTTGGTAGTTAGAAGGTCAGTAGTTAGAGGGTTGGTAGTTAGAAGGTCGGTAGTTAGAGTGTCGGTAGTTAGAGGGGCGGTAGTTAGAGGGGCGGTAGTTAGAGGGTTGGTAGTTAGAAGGTCAGTAGTTAGAGGGTTGGTAGTTAGAAGGTCGGTAGTTAGAGGGGCGGTAGTTAGAGGAGCGGTAGTTAGAGGGGCGGTAGTTAGAAGGTCAGTAGTTAGAAGGTCAGTAGTTAGAAAGTTGGTAGTTAGAAGGTCAGTAGTTAGAGGGTTGGTAGTTAGAAGGTCGGTAGTTAGAGTGTCGGTAGTTAGAAGGTCAGTAGTTAGAAGGTCAGTAGTTAGAGGGTTGGTAGTTAGAAGGTTGGTAGTTAGAGGGGCGGTAGTTAGAGGGGCGGTAGTTAGAGGGGCGGTGTGAGCTCTGTTGTTTATTGTGAAATGTTCTTGGCAGGTGTGAGTATGTTGTGTTTGGTTTTAGAACTGAACTGAAGTTGTGGCTCTAAAAGTTGAAGTTTGATTGGAGGATATAATCAATGAACTGATTGATTGTTATGATGATTATGAGCTGCAGTGCTGATCAGATGCTCCTGTTTGTATATTCTCTCTGAGAGGAACTGATGACCTCACTGAGCTCTGCAGATCAGGCTTTGGGAGAAAGTGAAACATAAAGGGTTAAACTTCCAGCACATTCCGGCACCGACAGCGTCTTCCAGTAACTCAGCTGTTCTTCCTCTAAACCAACAAACAATCATGATCTTCTCTTCTCAAAGGACTTTAACCTGATAACCTCCCATAACCTCCCATAACCTCCCATAACCTCCCATAAACTCCCATAAACTCCCATAACCTCCCATAACCTCCCATAAACCTCAGACAGAGAACTTACCAAACAGCTGCATATGTAACTCCGCAGGCTGAGATCATCTGCACCAGAACCACCATAAATTTGTTTAGGACATTTATTTTTTCAGAACATCTGCATCTGAACATCCTGTGTTGCAACAGTCTCGTGTCCTGCTGATCACGTAACAAAATACCGGCCATCAGTTCCAACCAAGATCCTGCAGAGATCTTTAAAAGCTGAACCTGATTCAGTCTCTCCGACACACACGAGACACTAAAACATCATCACATGATACAGCTCACCACAACTTCTGAACACCACACAGTGGTGTAGTGGTCAGTATGGTGGTGTAGTGGTCAGTATGGTGGTGGAGTGGTTAGTATGGTGGTGTAGTGGTTAGTATGGTGGTGTAGTGGTTAGTACGGTGGTGTAGTGGTTAGTATGGTGGTGTAGTGGTTAGTATGGTGGTGTAGTGGTTAGTATGGTGGTGTAGTGGTCAGTATGGTGGTGTAGTGGTTAGTATGGTGGTGTAGTGGTCAGTATGGTGGTGTAGTGGTTAGTATGGTGGTGTAGTGGTTAGTATGGTGGTGTAGTGGTTAGTATGGTGGTGTAGTGGTTAGTATGGTGGTGTAGTGGTCAGTATGGTGGTGTAGTGGTCAGTATGGTGGTGTAGTGGTTAGTACAGTGGTGTAGTGGTCAGTATGGTGGTGTAGTGGTTAGTATGGTGGTGTAGTGGTTAGTACGGTGGTGTAGTGGTCAGTATGGTGGTGTAGTGGTCAGTATGGTGGTGTAGTGGTCAGTATGTCCTGCACTGACTCTCAGTCCGGGGTTACTAAATCTCCTCTCAGTATGTTTATTGATCAGTTGTGGGTCTCAGCTGCCCTGAACGTCTGCGTTGACAGAGATTGGGGGGGGGGGGGGGGGGGGGGGGGGGGGGGGGCGAGGAGGAAGATCAATAACACTCACACCTGCTGCCAGAGAAGAACAGACTCATGGGAAAAGAAATCATTATATGAAGCGGCTTCAGACAGAGTTAAACAGACGAGGGTGAGCTCGGACTCCGAGGTGAGGAGCAGGTGTGGGCAGTACGGTGGTCTATTATCACCAGTGTGATGAATTCTGTCCTGACGCTCTGAGTGTATTGTACAGTCAGTACTTCTCAGATCAAACAAAATTGTTCACAGTGGAGGTTCTAGATACAGTCAGATCTGTTCACAGTGGAGGTGAATGGAACCAGACATCCACCTCTAAAAGCTGTTCTAGATACAGTCAGATCTGTTCACAGTGGTGGTGAATGGAACCAGACGTCCACCTCTAAAAGCTGTTCTAGATACAGTCAGATCTGTTCACAGTGGAGGTGAATGGAACCAGACGTCCACCTCTAAAAGCTGTTCTAGATACAGTCAGATCTGTTCACAGTGGTGGTGAATGGAACCAGACGTCCACCTCTAAAAGCTGTTCTAGACACAGTCAGATCTGTTCACAGTGGAGATGAATGGAACCAGACGTCCACCTCTAAAAGCTGTTCTAGATACAGTCAGATCTGTTCACAGTGGAGGTGAATGGAACCAGACGTCCACCTCTAAAAGCTGTTCTAGACACAGTCAGATCTGTTCACAGTGGAGGTGAATGGAACCAGACGTCCACCTCTAAAAGCTGTTCTAGATACAGTCAGATCTGTTCACAGTGGAGGTGAATGGAACCAAACGTCCACCTCTAAAAGCTGTTCTAGATACAGTCAGATCTGTTCACAGTGGTGGTGAATGGAACCAGACGTCCACCTCTAAAAGCTGTTCTAGACACAGTCAGATCTGTTCACAGTGGAGGTGAATGGAACCAGACGTCCACCTCTAAAAGCTGTTCTAGACACAGTAAGATCTGTTCACAGTGGAGGTGAATGGAACCAGACGTCCACCTCTAAAAGCTGTTCTAGACACAGTCAGATCTGTTCACAGTGGAGGTGAATGGAACCAGACGTCCACCTCTAAAAGCTGTTCTAGACACAGTCAGATCTGTTCACAGTGGAGGTGAATGGAACCAGACATCCACCTCTAAAAGCTGTTCTAGATACAGTCAGATCTGTTCACAGTGGAGGTGAATGGAACCAGACGTCCACCTCTAAAAGCTGTTCTAGATACAGTCAGATCTGTTCACAGTGGAGGTGAATGGAACCAGACGTCCACCTCTAAAAGCTGTTCTAGATACAGTCAGATCTGTTCAAAGTGGTGGTGAATGGAACCAGACGTCCACCTCTAAAAGCTGTTCTAGATACAGTCAGATCTGTTCACAGTGGAGGTGAATGGAACCAGACGTCCACCTCTAAAAGCTGTTCTAGACACAGTCAGATCTGTTCACAGTGGTGGTGAATGGAACCAGACGTCCACCTCTAAAAGCTGTTCTAGACACAGTCAGATCTGTTCACAGTGGAGGTGAATGGAACCAGACGTCCACCCTCTAAAAGCTGTTCTAGACACAGTCAGATCTGTTCACAGTGGAGGTGAATGGAACCAGACGTCCACCTCTAAAAGCTGTTCTAGACACAGTCAGATCTGTTCACAGTGGAGGTGAATGGAACCAGACGTCCCACCTCTAAAAGCTGTTCTAGACACAGTCAGATCTGTTCACAGTGGAGGTGAATGGAACCAGACGTCCACCTCTAAAAGCTGTTCTAGACACAGTCAGATCTGTTCACAGTGGTGGTGAATGGAACCAGACGTCCACCTCTAAAAGCTGTTCTAGACACAGTCAGATCTGTTCACAGTGGAGGTGAATGGAACCAGACGTCCACCTCTAAAAGCTGTTCTAGATACAGTCAGATCTGTTCACAGTGGAGGTGAATGGAACCAGGCGTCCTCCTCTAAAAGCTCCTCACAGAAAGTTCTTACAGTAGATGTTATAAATACACTGTCTGATTCTGAGACGCTGTTTATGATAGTTTAGAGAAGATCTCAGTCTTAAACTCCATTCATGGTGGAGGGATACATGCAGGACGCTGTGAGGTTCAAATAGTCCCCAAAGAAAACCTAGTATTTTCAGATCTTCCACACTTTACCATCAACATCCAGATAAACTCAGAAGACACGTGTAGCTTCACTGGTGGGTTTCATAGTAAATACAATGTGTAGATTTGTGTTGTAGACATGGAGACCCCTGGTTACCATCACCACCACTGTAAACATCATCACCACCACCGTAAACACCATCACCACCACTGTAAACACCATCACCACCACTGTAAACACCATCACCACCACTGTAAACATCATCACCACCACTGTAAACACCATCACCACCACCACTGTAAACACCATCAGCACCACTGTAAACACCATCACCACCACTGTAAACACCATCACCACCACTGTAAACACCATCACCACCACTGTAAACATCACCACCACCACTGTAAACACCATCACCACCACTGTAAACACCATCACCACCACTGTAAACACCATCACCACCACTGTAAACATCATCACCACCACTGTAAACACCATCACCACCACCACTGTAAACACCATCAGCACCACTGTAAACACCATCACCACCACCACTGTAAACACCATCACCACCACCACTGTAAACAACATCACCACCACTGTAAACACCATCACCACCACCACTGTAAACACCATCACCACCACCACTGTAAACATCACCACCACCACTGTAAACACCATCACCACCACTGTAAACACCATCACCACCACTGTAAACACCACCACCACCGTAAACACCATCACCACCACTGTAAACATCATCACCACCACTGTAAACACCATCACCACCACCACTGTAAACACCATCACCACCACTGTAAACACCATCACCACCACCACTGTAAACACCATCACCACCACCACTGTAAACAACATCACCACCACCACTGTAAACAACA
Organism: Megaleporinus macrocephalus; assembly: GCA_021613375.1. Classification (NCBI taxonomy): domain Eukaryota; kingdom Metazoa; phylum Chordata; class Actinopteri; order Characiformes; family Anostomidae; genus Megaleporinus; species Megaleporinus macrocephalus. The sequence continues at coordinate 37,512,351 of CM038727.1, forward strand.
TCACCACCACCACTGTAAACACCATCACCACCACTGTAAACACCATCACCACCACCACTGTAAACACCATCACCACCACCACTGTAAACAACATCACCACCACCACTGTAAACAACATCACCACCACTGTAAACAACATCACCACCACTGTAAACACCATCACCACCACTGTAAACACCACCACCACCACCACTGTAAACACCATCACCACCACTGTAAACACCACCACCACTGTAAACACCATCATCACCACCACTGTAAACAACATCACCACCACTGTAAACACCATCTGAACCATTTCACACTTTGTATATTGTGGCTGTTTAAACTTGTTGATCTTCAGAAATGAAAACTTTACAGTCCAAAAAATCTTCTTTATCTTTAATGGAAGTAAAAGGAACCAGAATTTGTTCTAAGCTGTTTTGGAGCATTTCTATTGGTCCATTCATCCTGAAACCTCCACACAATGTAAACGACAGTCGCGTTCAAACGCTGTAGAAAAACAAAAAATGGAGATACAAGTTTTTGTCTGGACAGCACTGATGTGTTTACTGCCTCTGACAAAGCAGTGACCTGAAAATAATCCAGAGGATCTGAAGAGGAACCAAACAGCAGAACACGTTCCTCTTCCAGTAACTCTCAGGAAAGAGGAATAAGACGCGCAAGTGCATGATGGGAAATGTGGAACTGAAAGCCTGTACAAACGAGCAGCAGCGCAAAATCAGACGCTTTGTTTTCAGAGTTTATTTTTGTTACAGGATCATCAGATCAGTCAGAGTCACGCTCAGCGTCTGATCCGTAAACCAACTCCAAACAGAAACAAACTCCAAACAAAAACAAACTAAACATCACTGAAACTAACACTAGAGATAACCTAAAACTCAAACTAACACTAGAAATAACCTAGCACTGAAACTAACACTAGAGCTAACCTAAAACTCAAACTAACACTAGAAATAACCTAGCACTGAAACTAACACTAAAGCTAACCTAAAACTCAAACTAACACTAGAAATAACCTAGCACTGAAACGAACACTAGAACTAACCTAAAACTCAAACTAACACCAGAACTGATCTGAAGCTCAAACTAACACTAGAAATAACCTAGCACTGAAACGAACACTAGAACTAACCTAAAACTCAAACTAACACCAGAACTGATCTGAAGCTCAAACTAACACTAGAAATAACCTAGCACTGAAACGAACACTAGAACTAACCTAAAACTCAAACTAACACCAGAACTGATCTGAAGCTCAAACTAACACTAGAAATAACCTAGCACTAAAACTAACACTAGAGCTAACCTAAAACTCAAACTAACACTAGAAATAACCTAAAACTCAAACTAACACCAGAACTGATCTAAAGCTCAAACTAACACTAGAACTAACCTAAAACGCAAACTAACACCAGAACTGATCTAAAGCGCAAACTAACACCAGAACTGATCTAAAGCTCAAACTAACACTAGAACTAACCTAAAACGCAAACTAACACCAGAACTGATCTAAAGCGCAAACTAACACTAGAACTAACCTAAAACTCAAACTAACACTAGAGCTAACCTAAAACTCAAACTAACACTAGAGATAACCTAAAAATCAAACTAACACTAGAAATAACCTAGCACTGAAACTAACACTAGAGCTAACCTAAAAATCAAACTAACACTAGAAATAACCTAGCACTGAAACTAACACTAGAGCTAACCTAAAACTCAAACAAACACCAGAACTGATCTAAAGCTCAAACTAACACTAGAAATAACCTAGCACTAAAACTAACACTAGAGCTAACCTAAAACTCAAACTGACACTAGAAATAACCTAGCACTGAAACAAACACTAGAAATAACCTAGCACTGAAACTAACACTAGAGCTAACCTAAAACTCAAACTAACACTAGAAATAACCTAGCACTGAAACGAACACTAGAAATAACCTAAAACTCAAACTAACACCAGAACTGATCTGAAGCTTAAACTAACACTAGAAACAACCTAGCACTGAAACTAACACTAGAGCTAACCTAAAACTCAAACTAACGCTAGAAATAACCTAAAACTCAAACTAACACCAGAACTGATCTAAAGCTCAAACTAACACTAGAACTAACCTAAAACTCAAACTAACACCAGAACTGATCTAAAGCTCAAACTAACACTAGAACTAACCTAAAACTCAAATTAACACTAGAGCTAACCTAAAAATCAAACTAACACTAGAAATAACCTAGCACTGAAACTAACACTAGAGCTAACCTAAAAATCAAGCTAACACTAGAAATAACCTAGCACTGAAACTAACACTAGAACTAACCTAAAACTCAAACAAACACCAGAACTGATCTAAAGCTCAAACTAACACTAGAAATAACCTAGCACTAAAACTAACACCAGAACTGATCTAAAGCTCAAACTAACACTAGAAATAACCTAGCACTAAAGCAAACACTAGAAATAACCTAAAACTCAAACTAACACTAGAAATAACCTAGCACTAAAACTAACACTAGAAATAGCCTAGCACTCAAACACTAGAAATAACCTAAAACTCAAACTAACACTAGAAATAACCTAGCACTCAAACCAACACTAGAAATAACCTGACACTGAAACTAACACTAGAAATAACCTAGCACTAAAACTAACACTAGAAATAACCTAGCACTGAAACAAACACTAGAAATAACCTAAAACTCAAACTAACTCTAAAAATAACCTAGCACTAAAACTAACACTAGAAATAGCCTAGCACTGAAACTAACACTAGAACTAACCTAAAACTCAAACACTAGAACTAACCTAGCACTCAAACTAACACTAGAAATAACCTAGCACT
>CM038727.1:37520196-37526949 GCA_021613375.1 Megaleporinus macrocephalus
ACGAGCACAGAAAGAACATCACTCCTCCTGAACCTGCACACAAACACTGATCAGCCCAGGAGAACCACAAATACTGATCACTGCTGTAATCAATTGCTCTACTAATCAATTAATCATCTAATATAACTATATATACAATATATACAATTACTAACTTTCAATGTTCCAACTTCAGCCTGTACGTAAAGCACTTTATTAGTGAAATGAATAACAATAGAAGTCATACCGCCCCCTACGCTTCCTGTAGTGTATTACAGTCTGTCAGAACCACCGTCGCCCCCTACGCTTCCTGTAGTGTATTACAGTCTGTCAGAACCACCGTCGCCCCCTACGCTTCCTGTAGTGTATTACAGTCTGTCAGAACCACCGTCGCCCCCTACGCTTCCTGTAGTGTATTACAGTCTGTCAGAACCACCGTCGCCCCCTACGCCTCCTGTAGTGTATTACAGTCTGTCAGAACCACCGTCGCCCCCTACGCTTCCTGTAGTGTATTACAGTCTGTCAGAACCACCGTCACCCCCTACGCTTCCTGTAGTGTATTACAGTCTGTCAGAACCACCGTCGCCCCCTACGCTTCCTGTAGTGTATTACAGTCTGTCAGAACCACCGTCGCCCCCTACGCTTCCTGTAGTGTATTACAGTCTGTCAGAACCACCACTGTAAACAACATCTCAACCATTTCACACCTAAACACTGAGTCTCTCTGTTCACGTCTCTCACAGTAAATTATGGGGCTGGTTTTGGTGGATTACCCCTTCGAATACTGTCCAGCGCTGTCTCCAGGAGAACATTCCAAACATGTGCTTCCTCACAGTCTGAGCTATTTCTCCATCAGCTCTGTAACAGCTTCAGTCGGAGACGTGGCTGGCTGTGATCAGGCGTGTTTATCATCACAGAGCTGCTGGAAGTGACTGTGTGGAGATCATGTGATCAGAACTTTGAGCTCAGTTCAGTAGGTTTTCAGCAGAAGCTCCTTAAAGCTCTAAATTGCTGGTTAGCTGGTCTCCATACGCCGCTCGGCCGTCAGCACTCAAACAGCCCTCACTTAGTCCATCACTCAGCCGCTGCTCGGAATAAACCCTCGGAGAGGATTCCGGAGGTCATCACTGTGATCCCTGTCCAGCAGCAGACTCGAGCAGGAGCACACAAACCTGCCTCCCTGAGCAAGACCCCACATACCCGGCCCCCCAGAGTACTACAGACGTCTGTTACACTAATATAAACACTAGAGTCAGACTTAACACCACCCCTACACTAACACTACAAACACTAGTTTATACAGAACCACCGTCGCCCCCTACGCTTCCTGTAGTGTATTACAGTCTATCAGAACCACCGTCGCCCCCTACGCTTCCTGTAGTGTATTACAGTCTATCAGAACCACCGTCGCCCCCTACACTTCCTGTAGTGTATTACAGTCTATCAGAACCACCGTCGCCCCCTACGCTTCCTGTAGTGTATTACAGTCTGTGAGAGTGACCTTGTTGAGTGCACTCTGGACTTTCAGTACTAGATGTTGAGGTCAAATGAACTTCAGGTACATTTCAAGATCACTTCATAGAACATACGTTGTGATAAATGTGTGTGTGTGTGTGTGTGTGTGTGTGTGTGTGTGTGTGTGTGGTTTTCTCTGATGCTTATTTATAATTCATAATAACTCTGACCTGAGGAGGTTCCAGCTGGTGTGAAACCAGTTCCATCTGGTTTAATCACGCACACAGCATGAATATAAATATCTTTAAGGCATGTAGAGTGAGTCCATCTCAGCAGCTTCAATCGGCTCGTACTGCACAGCTCTACGCTCACACAGGGCAGGTCTTAATCCCCAAACAGGAATTCTGTAATTTGAGATGTAAACAGAGTGCTTCAGAGTGCTTCAGAGTGCTTCAGAGTGCTTCAGAGAGCTTCAGAGTGCTTCAGAGTGCTTCAGTCTTAAATGGTTCATTGCAGAGACTGAGATCTCCTTTGAGTGGAGATGAAGGGTTAGGGTTAGGTTTCTCATTTTCTGTTTCTCATTTTCCTTCTCCTCCTTCTATTTCTCTCTCTCCTCTCTCCTTCTTTCTCTCTTTCTCTCTCCCACCCCTCTCTCTCTGCTCCGCGTCTCTCTTTGTCCCCCCGTCTCTTTCACTCTCTCTCTCTCTCTTTCTCTTTTCTCTCCCCCTTTCCTTCTTTCTCTCTCTCCCCTCTCTCCTTGTTTCTCGGTCTCTCTCTTCTCTGTCTCTTTTTGTCTCTCTCTCCTTCTCCCCCTCTATCTCTCTCTCCCCTCTCTCCTCTCTCTCTCTCTCTCTCTCTCTCCTCTCTCTCTCTCTCTCTCCTCTTCTGTCTGTCCTCTCCTTTCTCTGTCTTTGTCTCTATCTCCTCTCTCTCTCTCCCTTCTCTATCTCTCTCTCTCTCTCCACTCTCCTTCATTCTCTCTCCTCTCTCTGTCTTCTCCCCCTCTCCTCTCTCTCTCTCTCTCTCTCTCTGTCTCTCTCTCTCTCTCTCTCTCTATTCCTGAAATTAATTCATGTTTGCCTCGCAGGCGTGTGAAGCGTGAAGATGTTCCCCCAGTGCTGCGGGGTGGTCTCCTCTCCCCCACTCTTCGCTTTTGTGTTGACGGTGTATCCTGTTAGCGGCTCGACTGAACCCCCCCCCCCGACCCCCTCCTCTCCGAGACAGAAATCAAAGAACAGCAGTGCTCCCGGGAGACGCCTCGCGGAGTCTGACCTGTTGAGCTGCTGAAACTTCCAGCCTTCAGAAAAACTCTCACCGACAGGATCGATATGAAATCAGAAAACTGCTTGTCTGAGACCACTTTGGCTTAAAGCGGTGAAAACACTGAATCCCGGATCAACCCAGATGTTCTGAAACCCATTAAATAAATAAATAAATAAATAAATAAATAAATAGCTGAAAGCTTATCTCTGTCTGTTATATGACCTTCAGAGGTTCACACTGCGCATACCAAACACAGCCCCACACCTCCCACAGCAGAGACCCACCAACTACACCGAGAGCAGGGAATTCTGGCCCACTTCTCTTTCCTGATTACCGTATTTTCCCTGCCTCGTGCCAGAGCCTATGTTTACAGTTATTACGGATAGAGGGTCCTGCCGGGGTCTCTGGGAGCTGAGAGCGTTATTAGGATATCAGGCTTCCAGCAGGAGAACATCCAGCTTATAACTCGGATCTACTCAAACACCGTTGAGCTACAACAACGGGAGAGAAGACACATCAGCTCGTTTACATACTGACGAAGGGAAACGTTAGATTAATTCGTTCTACTAACTAGCGGAAGCCTATGTAGCTTAAATCAGATAGAGCCCAGGACTAAGCCTTGCGGGACTCCCCAGGACATTGAAATATAAGCATAGCTTTAGTTAAGTAGGACACTGACCAGTAGGGTGAGCCAGAGAGACCACGTCAATCAAACATTTAAGGTGATGTGACTTTATGTAGCCCAGGTGTAATGTTACACGCCCATTTACACTCTTTGATCTGGTTCTAGAATAAAACACTGTTCTGCTCATGAATAATTAATGAGCTCTGCACTGATTGGCTGGTTTACAGCGGTGATGATCGCACAGAAGCAACACAGACCAAATAAAATGAGCCCCTGTGTAAATAAGCTCCGCCCACATACTATTAAGTTAGCTGTGCTAGGTTCTCAGAGGGAGCTGGTCTCTAACGTTACCTGTACTAGCTACTCTCTTTGATCTGGACATCAAACACAAAGTAGATGAAAGGTGTCTCTGTGAAACATTCAGTTTAAGATGATCTGCTTCAACCAGCACACAGTGATCCACTCACACAGCATGGCTGCTACTTCCAGTCACTGTTGAGGTTGTGGTGCTAATAAAGGTGGAGCTGCTCGTCTCTTCAGTCTCTTCAGTGTTGAACGCTGAGCTGAAGCTGCTCCATGGTGTCCGAGTGTTGGAGAAACTGTCCGGAGTGAAACGTACAGACTGCAGAGTTAAAGTTGTTCAGGATTCTGTTAAAGATGTTGGAAGTTCAGCAGCTGGTTTTGGGAATTCTCCGTTCCACCTTAAACGCTGCTGTGGTTCCATTCTGGCGTCTGTAGGAGCTGCAGTGTTTAAGGTGGAGCGTTAGATGAAGAATGTGGAGTCTGTAGGAGCTGCAGTGTTTAAGGTGGAGCGTTAGATGAAGAATGTGGAGTCTGTAGGAGCTGCAGTGTTTAAGGTGGAGCGTTAGATGAAGAATGTGGAGTCTGTAGGAGCTGCAGTGTTTGAGGTGGAGCGTTAGATGAAGAATGTGGAGTCTGTAGGAGCTGCAGTGTTTAAGGTGGAGCGTTAGATGAAGAATGTGGAGTCTGTAGGAGCTGCAGTGTTTAAGGTGGAGCGTTAGATGAAGAATGTGGAGTCTGTAGGAGCTGCAGTGTTTAAGGTGGAGCGTTAGATGAAGAATGTGGAGTCTGTAGGAGCTGCAGTGTTTAAGGTGGAGCGTTAGATGAAGAATGTGGAGTCTGTAGGAGCTGCAGTGTTTGAGGTGGAGCGTTAGATGAAGAATGTGGAGTCTGTAGGAGCTGCAGTGTTTAAGGTGGAGCGTTAGATGAAGAATGTGGAGTCTGTAGGAGCTGCAGTGTTTGAGGTGGAGCGTTAGATGAAGAATGTGGAGTCTGTAGGAGCTGCAGTGTTTAAGGTGGAGCGTTAGATGAAGAATGTGGAGTCTGTAGGAGCTGCAGTGTTTAAGGTGGAGCGTTAGATGAAGAATGTGGAGTCTGTAGGAGCTGCAGTGTTTAAGGTGGAGCGTTAGATGAAGAATGTGGAGTCTGTAGGAGCTGCAGTGTTTAAGGTGAAGCGTTAGATGAAGAATGTGGAGTCTGTAGGAGCTGCAGTGTTTAAGGTGGAGCTGCAGTGTTTAAGGTGGAGCGTGAGATGAAGAATGTGGAGTCTGTAGGAGCTGCAGTGTTTAAGGTGGAGCGTTAGATGAAGAATGTGGAGTCTGTAGGAGCTGCAGTGTTTAAGGTGGAGCGTTAGATGAAGAATGTGGAGTCTGTAGGAGCTGCAGTGTTTAAGGTGGAGCGTTAGATGAAGAATGTGGAGTCTGTAGGAGCTGCAGTGTTTAAGGTGGAGCGTTAGATGAAGAATGTGGAGTCTGTAGGAGCTGCAGTGTTTAAGGTGGAGCGTTAGATGAAGAATGTGGAGTCTGTAGGAGCTGCAGTGTTTAAGGTGGAGCGTTAGATGAAGAATGTGGAGTCTGTAGGAGCTGCAGTGTTTAAGGTGGAGCGTTAGATGAAGAATGTGGAGTCTGTAGGAGCTGCAGTGTTTAAGGTGGAGCGTTAGATGAAGAATGTGGAGTCTGTAGGAGCTGCAGTGTTTAAGGTGGAGCGTTAGATGAAGAATGTGGAGTCTGTAGGAGCTGCAGTGTTTAAGGTGGAGCGTTAGATGAAGAATGTGGAGTCTGTAGGAGCTGCAGTGTTTAAGGTGGAGCGTTTAGATGAAGAATGTGGAGTCTGTAGGAGCTGCCAGTGTTTAAGGTGGAGCGTTAGATGAAGAATGTGGAGTCTGTAGGAGCTGCAGTGTTTAAGGTGGAGCGTTAGATGAAGAATGTGGAGTCTGTAGGAGCTGCAGTGTTTAAGGTGGAGCGTGAGATGAAGAATGTGGAGTCTGTAGGAGCTGCAGTGTTTAAGGTGGAGCGTTAGATGAAGAATGTGGAGTCTGTAGGAGCTGCAGTGTTTAAGGTGGAGCGTTAGATGAAGAATGTGGGAGCCTGTAGGAGCTGCAGTGTTTAAGGTGGAGCGTTAGATGAAGAATGTGGAGTCTGTAGGAGCTGCAGTGTTTAAGGTGGAGCGTTAGATGAAGAATGTGGAGTCTGTAGGAGCTGCAGTGTTTAAGGTGGAGCGTTAGATGAAGAATGTGGAGTCTGTAGGAGCTGCAGTGTTTAAGGTGGAGCGTTAGATGAAGAATGTGGAGTCTGTAGGAGCTGCAGTGTTTAAGGTGGAGCGTTAGATGAAGAATGTGGAGTCTGTAGGAGCTGCAGTGTTTAAGGTGGAGCGTTAGATGAAGAATGTGGAGTCTGTAGGAGCTGCAGTGTTTAAGGTGGAGCGTTAGATGAAGAATGTGGAGTCTGTAGGAGCTGCAGTGTTTAAGGTGGAGCGTTAGATGAAGAATGTGGAGTCTGTAGGAGCTGCAGTGTTTAAGGTGGAGCGTTAGATGAAGAATGTGGAGTCTGTAGGAGCTGCAGTGTTTAAGGTGGAGCGTTAGATGAAGAATGTGGAGTCTGTAGGAGCTGCAGTGTTTAAGGTGGAGCGTTAGATGAAGAATGTGGAGTCTGTAGGAGCTGCAGTGTTTAATGTGGAGAGTTAGATGGAAGATGTGATGTCTGTAGGAGCTGCAGTGTTTAAGGGGAGCGTTGAGATGAAGAATGTGGAGTCTGTAGGAGCTGCAAGTGTTTAAGGTGGAGCGTTAGATGAAGAATGTGGAGTCTGTAGGAGCTGCAGTGTTTAAGGTGGAGCGTTAGATGAAGAATGTGGAGTCTGTAGGAGCTGCAGTGTTTTAAGGTGGAGCGTGAGATGAAGAATGTGGACGTCTGTAGGAGCTGCAGTGTTTAAGGTGGAGCGTTAGATGAAGAATGTGGAGTCTGTAGGAGCTGCAGTGTTTAAGGTGGAGAGTTAGATGAAGAATGTGGAGTCTGTAGAGAGCTGCAGTGTTTAAGGTGGAGCGTTAGATGAAGAATGTGGAGTCTGTAGGAGCTGCAGTGTTTAAGGTGGAGCGTTAGATGAAGAATGGAGTCTGTAGGTGCTGCAGTGTTTTA
>CM038727.1:37527949-37614026 GCA_021613375.1 Megaleporinus macrocephalus
CAACCCCTCCCACCCCAACACTTGACAACCCTAGCCCCCTCCCACCCCAACACTTGACAACCCTAGCCCCCTCCCACCCCAACACTTGACAACCCTAGCCCCCTCCCACCCCAACACTTGACAACCCTAGCCCCCTCCCACCCCAACACTTGACAACCCTAGCCCCCTCCCACCCCCACACACTTGACAACCCTAGCCCCCCTCCCACCCCAACACTTGACAACCCTAGCCCCCTCCCACCCCAACACTTGACAACCCTAGCCCCCCTCCCACCCCAACACTTGACAACCTAGCCCCCTCCCACCCCAACACTTGACAACCCTAGCCCCCTCCCACCCCAACACTTGACAACCCTAGCCCCCTCCCACCCCAACACTTGACAACCCTAGCCCCCTCCCACCCCAAACACTTGACCACCCTAGCCCCCTCCCACCCCAACACTTGACCACCCTAGCCCCCTCCACCCCAACACTTGACAACCCTAGCCCCCTCCCACCCCAACACTTGACAACCCTAGCCCCCTCCCACCCCAACACTTGACAACCCTAGCCCCCTCCCACCCCAACACTTGACAACCCTAGCCCCCCTCCCACCCCAACACTTGACAACCCTAGCCCCCTCCCACCCCAACACTTGACAACCCTAGCCCCCTCCCACCCCAACACTTGACAACCCTAGCCCCCTCCCACCCCAACACTTGACAACCCCTAGCCCCCTCCCACCCCAACACTTGACAACCCTAGCCCCCTCCCACCCCAACACTTGACAACCCTAGCCCCCTCCCACCCCAACACTTGACAACCCTAGCCCCCTCCCACCCCAACACTTGACAACCCTAGCCCCCTCCCACCCCAACACTTGACAACCCTAGCCCCCTCCCACCCCAACACTTGACAACCCTAGCCCCCTCCCACCCCAACACTTGACAACCCTAGCCCCCTCCCACCCCAACACTTGACAACCCTAGCCCCCTCCCACCCCAACACTTGACAACCCTAGCCCCCTCCCACCCCAACACTTGACAACCCTAGCCCCCTCCCACCCCAACACTTGACAACCCTAGCCCCCTCCCACCCCAACACTTGACAACCCTAGCCCCCTCCCACCCCAACACTTGACAACCCTAGCCCCCTCCCACCCCAACACTTGACAACCCTAGCCCCCTCCCACCCCAACACTTGACAACCCTAGCCCCCTCCCACCCCAACACTTGACAACCCTAGCCCCCTCCCACCCCAACACTTGACAACCCTAGCCCCCTCCCACCCCAACACTTGACAACCCTAGCCCCCTCCCACCCCAACACTTGACAACCCTAGCCCCCTCCCACCCCAACACTTGACAACCCTAGCCCCCTCCCACCCCAACACTTGACAACCCTAGCCCCCTCCCACCCCAACACTTGACAACCCTAGCCCCCTCCCACCCCAACACTTGACAACCCTAGCCCCCTCCCACCCCAACACTTGACAACCCTAGCCCCCTCCCACCCCAACACTTGACAACCCTAGCCCCCTCCCACCCCAACACTTGACAACCCTAGCCCCCTCCCACCCCAACACTTGACAACCCTAGCCCCCTCCCACCCCAACACTTGACAACCCTAGCCCCCTCCCACCCCAACACTTGACAACCCTAGCCCCCTCCCACCCCAACACTTGACAACCCTAGCCCCCTCCCACCCCAACACTTGACAACCCTAGCCCCCTCCCACCCCAACACTTGACAACCCTAGCCCCCTCCCACCCCAACACTTGACAACCCTAGCCCCCTCCCACCCCAACACTTGACAACCCTAGCCCCCTCCCACCCCAACACTTGACAACCCTAGCCCCCTCCCCCCCCCAACACTTGACAACCCTAGCCCCCTCCCACCCCAACACTTGACAACCCTAGCCCCCTCCCACCCCAACACTTGACAACCCTAGCCCCCTCCCACCCCAACACTTGACAACCCTAGCCCCCTCCCACCCCAACACTTGACAACCCTAGCCCCCTCCCACCCCAACACTTGACAACCCTAGCCCCCTCCCACCCCAACACTTGACAACCCTAGCCCCCTCCCACCCCAACACTTGACAACCCTAGCCCCCTCCCACCCCAACACTTGACAACCCTAGCCCCCTCCCACCCCAACACTTGACAACCCTAGCCCCCTCCCACCCCAACACTTGACAACCCTAGCCCCCCTCCCACCCCAACACTTGACAACCCTAGCCCCCTCCCACCCCAACACTTGACAACCCTAGCCCCCTCCCACCCCAACACTTGACAACCCTAGCCCCCTCCCACCCCAACACTTGACAACCCTAGCCCCCTCCCACCCCAACACTTGACAACCCTAGCCCCCTCCCACCCCAACACTTGACAACCCTAGCCCCCTCCCACCCCAACACTTGACAACCCTAGCCCCCTCCCACCCCAACACTTGACAACCCTAGCCCCCTCCCACCCCAACACTTGACAACCCTAGCCCCCTCCCACCCCAACACTTGACAACCCTAGCCCCCTCCCACCCCCAACACTTGACAACCCTAGCCCCCTCCCACCCCAACACTTGACAACCCTAGCCCCCTCCCACCCCAACACTTGACAACCCTAGCCCCCTCCCACCCCAACACTTGACAACCCTAGCCCCCTCCCACCCCAACACTTGACAACCCTAGCCCCCTCCCACCCCAACACTTGACAACCCTAGCCCCCTCCCACCCCAACACTTGACAACCCTAGCCCCCTCCCACCCCAACACTTGACAACCCTAGCCCCCCTCCCACCCCAACACTTGACAACCCTAGCCCCCTCCCACCCCAACACTTGACAACCCTAGCCCCCTCCCACCCCAACACTTGACAACCCTAGCCCCCTCCCACCCCAACACTTGACAACCCTAGCCCCCTCCCACCCCAACACTTGACAACCCTAGCCCCCTCCCACCCCAACACTTGACAACCCTAGCCCCCTCCCACCCCAACACTTGACAACCCTAGCCCCCTCCCACCCCAACACTTGACAACCCTAGCCCCCTCCCACCCCAACACTTGACAACCCTAGCCCCCTCCCACCCCAACACTTGACAACCCTAGCCCCCTCCCACCCCAACACTTGACAACCCTAGCCCCCTCCCACCCCAACACTTGACAACCCTAGCCCCCTCCCACCCCAACACTTGACAACCCTAGCCCCCTCCCACCCCAACACTTGACAACCCTAGCCCCCTCCCACCCCAACACTTGACAACCCTAGCCCCCTCCCACCCCAACACTTGACAACCCTAGCCCCCTCCCACCCCAACACTTGACAACCCTAGCCCCCTCCCACCCCAACACTTGACAACCCTAGCCCCCTCCCACCCCAACACTTGACAACCCTAGCCCCCTCCCACCCCAACACTTGACAACCCTAGCCCCCTCCCCCCCCCAACACTTGACAACCCTAGCCCCCTCCCACCCCAACACTTGACAACCCTAGCCCCCTCCCACCCCAACACTTGACAACCCTAGCCCCCTCCCACCCCAACACTTGACAACCCTAGCCCCCTCCCACCCCAACACTTGACAACCCTAGCCCCCTCCCACCCCAACACTTGACAACCCTAGCCCCCTCCCACCCCAACACTTGACAACCCTAGCCCCCTCCCACCCCAACACTTGACAACCCTAGCCCCCTCCCACCCCAACACTTGACAACCCTAGCCCCCTCCCACCCCAACACTTGACAACCCTAGCCCCCTCCCACCCCAACACTTGACAACCCTAGCCCCCTCCCACCCCAACACTTGACAACCCTAGCCCCCTCCCACCCCAACACTTGACAACCCTAGCCCCCTCCCACCCCAACACTTGACAACCCTAGCCCCCTCCCACCCCAACACTTGACAACCCTAGCCCCCTCCCACCCCAACACTTGACAACCCTAGCCCCCTCCCACCCCAACACTTGACAACCCTAGCCCCCTCCCACCCCAACACTTGACAACCCTAGCCCCCTCCCACCCCAACACTTGACAACCCTAGCCCCCTCCCACCCCAACACTTGACAACCCTAGCCCCCTCCCACCCCAACACTTGACAACCCTAGCCCCCTCCCACCCCAACACTTGACAACCCTAGCCCCCTCCCACCCCAACACTTGACAACCCTAGCCCCCTCCCACCCCAACACTTGACAACCCTAGCCCCCTCCCACCCCAACACTTGACAACCCTAGCCCCCTCCCACCCCAACACTTGACAACCCTAGCCCCCTCCCACCCCAACACTTGACAACCCTAGCCCCCTCCCACCCCAACACTTGACAACCCTAGCCCCCTCCCACCCCAACACTTGACAACCCTAGCCCCCTCCCACCCCAACACTTGACAACCCTAGCCCCCTCCCACCCCAACACTTGACAACCCTAGCCCCCTCCCACCCCAACACTTGACAACCCTAGCCCCCTCCCACCCCAACACTTGACAACCCTAGCCCCCTCCCACCCCAACACTTGACAACCCTAGCCCCCTCCCACCCCAACACTTGACAACCCTAGCCCCCTCCCACCCCAACACTTGACAACCCTAGCCCCCTCCCACCCCAACACTTGACAACCCTAGCCCCCTCCCACCCCAACACTTGACAACCCTAGCCCCCTCCCACCCCAACACTTGACAACCCTAGCCCCCTCCCACCCCAACACTTGACAACCCTAGCCCCCTCCCACCCCAACACTTGACAACCCTAGCCCCCTCCCACCCCAACACTTGACAACCCTAGCCCCCTCCCACCCCAACACTTGACAACCCTAGCCCCCTCCCACCCCAACACTTGACAACCCTAGCCCCCTCCCACCCCAACACTTGACAACCCTAGCCCCCTCCCACCCCAACACTTGACAACCCTAGCCCCCTCCCACCCCAACACTTGACAACCCTAGCCCCCTCCCACCCCAACACTTGACAACCCTAGCCCCCTCCCACCCCAACACTTGACAACCCTAGCCCCCTCCCACCCCAACACTTGACAACCCTAGCCCCCTCCCACCCCAACACTTGACAACCCTAGCCCCCTCCCACCCCAACACTTGACAACCCTAGCCCCCTCCCACCCCAACACTTGACAACCCTAGCCCCCTCCCACCCCAACACTTGACAACCCTAGCCCCCTCCCACCCCAACACTTGACAACCCTAGCCCCCTCCCACCCCAACACTTGACAACCCTAGCCCCCTCCCACCCCAACACTTGACAACCCTAGCCCCCTCCCACCCCAACACTTGACAACCCTAGCCCCCTCCCACCCCAACACTTGACAACCCTAGCCCCCTCCCACCCCAACACTTGACAACCCTAGCCCCCTCCCACCCCAACACTTGACAACCCTAGCCCCCTCCCACCCCAACACTTGACAACCCTAGCCCCCTCCCACCCCAACACTTGACAACCCTAGCCCCCTCCCACCCCAACACTTGACAACCCTAGCCCCCTCCCACCCCAACACTTGACAACCCTAGCCCCCTCCCACCCCAACACTTGACAACCCTAGCCCCCTCCCACCCCAACACTTGACAACCCTAGCCCCCTCCCACCCCAACACTTGACAACCCTAGCCCCCTCCCACCCCAACACTTGACAACCCTAGCCCCCTCCCACCCCAACACTTGACAACCCTAGCCCCCTCCCACCCCAACACTTGACAACCCTAGCCCCCTCCCACCCCAACACTTGACAACCCTAGCCCCCTCCCACCCCAACACTTGACAACCCTAGCCCCCTCCCACCCCAACACTTGACAACCCTAGCCCCCTCCCACCCCAACACTTGACAACCCTAGCCCCCTCCCACCCCAACACTTGACAACCCTAGCCCCCTCCCACCCCAACACTTGACAACCCTAGCCCCCTCCCACCCCAACACTTGACAACCCTAGCCCCCTCCCACCCCAACACTTGACAACCCTAGCCCCCTCCCACCCCAACACTTGACAACCCTAGCCCCCTCCCACCCCAACACTTGACAACCCTAGCCCCCTCCCACCCCAACACTTGACAACCCTAGCCCCCTCCCACCCCAACACTTGACAACCCTAGCCCCCTCCCACCCCAACACTTGACAACCCTAGCCCCCTCCCACCCCAACACTTGACAACCCTAGCCCCCTCCCACCCCAACACTTGACAACCCTAGCCCCCTCCCACCCCAACACTTGACAACCCTAGCCCCCTCCCACCCCAACACTTGACAACCCTAGCCCCCTCCCACCCCAACACTTGACAACCCTAGCCCCCTCCCACCCCAACACTTGACAACCCTAGCCCCCTCCCACCCCAACACTTGACAACCCTAGCCCCCTCCCACCCCAACACTTGACAACCCTAGCCCCCTCCCACCCCAACACTTGACAACCCTAGCCCCCTCCCACCCCAACACTTGACAACCCTAGCCCCCTCCCACCCCAACACTTGACAACCCTAGCCCCCTCCCACCCCAACACTTGACAACCCTAGCCCCCTCCCACCCCAACACTTGACAACCCTAGCCCCCTCCCACCCCAACACTTGACAACCCTAGCCCCCTCCCACCCCAACACTTGACAACCCTAGCCCCCTCCCACCCCAACACTTGACAACCCTAGCCCCCTCCCACCCCAACACTTGACAACCCTAGCCCCCTCCCACCCCAACACTTGACAACCCTAGCCCCCTCCCACCCCAACACTTGACAACCCTAGCCCCCTCCCACCCCAACACTTGACAACCCTAGCCCCCTCCCACCCCAACACTTGACAACCCTAGCCCCCTCCCACCCCAACACTTGACAACCCTAGCCCCCTCCCACCCCAACACTTGACAACCCTAGCCCCCTCCCACCCCAACACTTGACAACCCTAGCCCCCTCCCACCCCAACACTTGACAACCCTAGCCCCCTCCCACCCCAACACTTGACAACCCTAGCCCCCTCCCACCCCAACACTTGACAACCCTAGCCCCCTCCCACCCCAACACTTGACAACCCTAGCCCCCTCCCACCCCAACACTTGACAACCCTAGCCCCCTCCCACCCCAACACTTGACAACCCTAGCCCCCTCCCACCCCAACACTTGACAACCCTAGCCCCCTCCCACCCCAACACTTGACAACCCTAGCCCCCTCCCACCCCAACACTTGACAACCCTAGCCCCCTCCCACCCCAACACTTGACAACCCTAGCCCCCTCCCACCCCAACACTTGACAACCCTAGCCCCCTCCCACCCCAACACTTGACAACCCTAGCCCCCTCCCACCCCAACACTTGACAACCCTAGCCCCCTCCCACCCCAACACTTGACAACCCTAGCCCCCTCCCACCCCAACACTTGACAACCCTAGCCCCCTCCCACCCCAACACTTGACAACCCTAGCCCCCTCCCACCCCAACACTTGACAACCCTAGCCCCCTCCCACCCCAACACTTGACAACCCTAGCCCCCTCCCACCCCAACACTTGACAACCCTAGCCCCCTCCCACCCCAACACTTGACAACCCTAGCCCCCTCCCACCCCAACACTTGACAACCCTAGCCCCCTCCCACCCCAACACTTGACAACCCTAGCCCCCTCCCACCCCAACACTTGACAACCCTAGCCCCCTCCCACCCCAACACTTGACAACCCTAGCCCCCTCCCACCCCAACACTTGACAACCCTAGCCCCCTCCCACCCCAACACTTGACAACCCTAGCCCCCTCCCACCCCAACACTTGACAACCCTAGCCCCCTCCCACCCCAACACTTGACAACCCTAGCCCCCTCCCACCCCAACACTTGACAACCCTAGCCCCCTCCCACCCCAACACTTGACAACCCTAGCCCCCTCCCACCCCAACACTTGACAACCCTAGCCCCCTCCCACCCCAACACTTGACAACCCTAGCCCCCTCCCACCCCAACACTTGACAACCCTAGCCCCCTCCCACCCCAACACTTGACAACCCTAGCCCCCTCCCACCCCAACACTTGACAACCCTAGCCCCCTCCCACCCCAACACTTGACAACCCTAGCCCCCTCCCACCCCAACACTTGACAACCCTAGCCCCCTCCCACCCCAACACTTGACAACCCTAGCCCCCTCCCACCCCAACACTTGACAACCCTAGCCCCCTCCCACCCCAACACTTGACAACCCTAGCCCCCTCCCACCCCAACACTTGACAACCCTAGCCCCCTCCCACCCCAACACTTGACAACCCTAGCCCCCTCCCACCCCAACACTTGACAACCCTAGCCCCCTCCCACCCCAACACTTGACAACCCTAGCCCCCTCCCACCCCAACACTTGACAACCCTAGCCCCCTCCCACCCCAACACTTGACAACCCTAGCCCCCTCCCACCCCAACACTTGACAACCCTAGCCCCCTCCCACCCCAACACTTGACAACCCTAGCCCCCTCCCACCCCAACACTTGACAACCCTAGCCCCCTCCCACCCCAACACTTGACAACCCTAGCCCCCTCCCACCCCCAACACTTGACAACCCTAGCCCCCTCCCACCCCAACACTTGACAACCCTAGCCCCCTCCCACCCCAACACTTGACAACCCTAGCCCCCTCCCACCCCAACACTTGACAACCCTAGCCCCCTCCCACCCCAACACTTGACAACCCTAGCCCCCTCCCACCCCAACACTTGACAACCCTAGCCCCCTCCCACCCCAACACTTGACAACCCTAGCCCCCTCCCACCCCAACACTTGACAACCCTAGCCCCCCTCCCACCCCAACACTTGACAACCCTAGCCCCCTCCCACCCCAACACTTGACAACCCTAGCCCCCTCCCACCCCAACACTTGACAACCCTAGCCCCCTCCCACCCCAACACTTGACAACCCTAGCCCCCTCCCACCCCAACACTTGACAACCCTAGCCCCCTCCCACCCCAACACTTGACAACCCTAGCCCCCTCCCACCCCAACACTTGACAACCCTAGCCCCCTCCCACCCCAACACTTGACAACCCTAGCCCCCTCCCACCCCAACACTTGACAACCCTAGCCCCCTCCCACCCCAACACTTGACAACCCTAGCCCCCTCCCACCCCAACACTTGACAACCCTAGCCCCCTCCCACCCCAACACTTGACAACCCTAGCCCCCTCCCACCCCAACACTTGACAACCCTAGCCCCCTCCCACCCCAACACTTGACAACCCTAGCCCCCTCCCACCCCAACACTTGACAACCCTAGCCCCCTCCCACCCCAACACTTGACAACCCTAGCCCCCTCCCACCCCAACACTTGACAACCCTAGCCCCCTCCCACCCCAACACTTGACAACCCTAGCCCCCTCCCACCCCAACACTTGACAACCCTAGCCCCCTCCCACCCCAACACTTGACAACCCTAGCCCCCTCCCACCCCAACACTTGACCACCCTAGCCCCCTCCCACCCCAACACTTGACAACCCTAGCCCCCTCCCACCCCAACACTTGACAACCCTAGCCCCCTCCCACCCCAACACTTGCCAAATTGACTTTTGAGCATTTGAGTTTCTGGATTGCTCTTGTCTTTTCTCCATTTTTTACAGAGAGAAAACACATTTCAGAGTACCAAGGACTGAAACAACAGAAATCTAGAAGTACCACAGCATCCAACGACCAAAACAATAAAGTATGACAATTTCCAGTAATAAAAACCAGCACAGACAAAGAGTACCAAAGTGACCAACGGGCATCCAAAATTATTCGTGTACCTCTTTACAATCAGTTGTTTTGCAGTAACATCAAGTTCGAAGCTCCCTCAAACCCATTACATTATGTATTTACATTCAGTTGTGATCCACTCCCTTAGGTCAAGGGTTTGGAAATGCATATTCAAATTCAACACAAGATTTCTCAGATCTCCATTTTGAATTTCTTTGTATTGTACATTCAAATCCTAG
The DNA here is from genome assembly GCA_021613375.1 of Megaleporinus macrocephalus. Classification (NCBI taxonomy): domain Eukaryota; kingdom Metazoa; phylum Chordata; class Actinopteri; order Characiformes; family Anostomidae; genus Megaleporinus; species Megaleporinus macrocephalus. The sequence goes on from CM038727.1 coordinate 37,537,843, forward strand.
GTTGTGGCCAAACCCATGAAATCATCTTTTCTCACACCTTAGGACCTTCAAATCCATTATCATGGCAGTGGACAATTCTAGACATCATTTAAACCCATCTTATGTTTTACACATTATCACATCATGGTTTTAGAATTGTATCCAGGCACCAGAACACATTCAACCCAGTTATACAATCTGGGAACATCATTGAAGCTCTTAAACCCATTATATCATACAGTGGGAAGTATAGCATAATTTCAGAACTCTCAAATCATATTAGGCTGTTGAAATCATTTTACAATTTCTGAACTTCAAACCCCTCGTAGTCACATTATGCAAACCATAAAACACACTCATAACTCTGGCACCACGGTGCAATTTTAGACACAATTTTAAAAGACATTTCACATTGTTGGAACCATAGCACAATTACAGACCGCTTTCAAACCCCTTTCAATTCTGGGAATTGTAATCCATGTGTTACATGTGCTTCACCACAAACAGTCCACCCTCTGATGGTATTGTTCCTCTGCTTTGTGTATTGTTTCTTTTTTGGAAAGAAGACTGAACACAAGCAAAGTTCTGTTGAATGCAGCACAGTAACAGCAGTTTTTGTGACAAGCTCTTCACGTAAAGCATATCAGGAAACCCTGCTCACATTATTCATGGAACCCATAGGTGCTCAACCTTCATGCAGACCTGCTCTCCACAGTATGACACTGACAGTTACTGTATGCTTCACACAGAATTACACATAACTTGCACAGATATGGATTCATGAAAATAAAAAATTAAGCACTGCTACACATTGTACAAAAAAATACAAAAAAAAAAAAAATAACCCCTGCACATGTGGTGCAAAGCATTTACAACATTTGTCAATGCAATCTGGACATGGATGGCACAGCTAAAATTTTAAACAGTTTTGAGGCAAGACACCACCAGGTGGTGAAAAACAAAATGTGGCTTTTGTAGTAACTGACTTCATTGACTGATAAGTAAATCATGCATGTTCTGATAAAATATGAACTTCAGCCCACAGAACCGTGGTCCAATTTTAGGCCTTCACAACCATGGCATATGCAACCATGGCACAACTCCGCAACAACTCCTTCAAAATTTACATTGTTGGAACAACATCACAATTTCAAACACCTTTTAAATCCCTTATATTGCATTGTTAGAACCATGGGGCAATTTTAAGTCTTCCTTCAAACCAACAGCACAGCTAAAATGACAAGATCTTCAAACCCATTATATAATTTTTGAAAATGTAGACTGAACTTTAAACATGAGCTTTTACATTAGCAACAAGAAAAATAATGTCATCACAACTTTAGATCATATTCAAACCCATTAAATGTTTTTGGTATCAGCATTTTGAACCATATACAAACCCATTAGAACACATTTTTGGAATAATATTACAGTTTTGCATCCCATTTAAACAAATCGTATTTTCTGGTAACATCATAGTTTTGGAACTCATTTGAAACACTGGTGTATGAAATCATCACACAATTAGGACTTTAAACCTATAAAAACATGTTTTTGGACACTTGCACATTCAAAGAAGTTTTCCTATGGTGCTACCTGAGGCAGAGGTAGGAAGGTACTGAAACTCTTGGAAGTAACTGTTCCAACTGTTAGAAGTAAAAACGTAACAACTAAAAATATACAAGAATATAAATGAAAATATATTTAGTGGAAATTTAAGGTTAGCATCTGTGTTGACAGGTAAAAATGTTGAGTACATCTAGTTACTACAGACTGCTAGTAGAGAATACCTCCAGAATATCTGACTAGTGTCTAGCAAGGCCACTCCCCACAAGTCACACCTTAGGGCAACCTGAATCCAAAGCTGAAACTAACAATTACAATATACTTTTGATCCAGAAATATAGCTTTGTAACCAACAGACAGAATCAAAGTAAGTAAAAACTCAACTTACCTGCCAGCACTGAGTTCGGCTGACCATTTCAGTGTAGTGTTAAAAGAGAAGAGCAGCACAGGGAGTTGACAGACACTGGTATAGAGTCTGCATGGTGCAGAGCTATCCTCCAGCTAGGACTCAAACAATGGAGATGCAGACAGAAGGATCTTATAGTTCACTATTATTGACTGAACATTTACAAGTTATTTTTAGGAAAGTGATACCAGCCAGTAGCTGCTGATGTCTAAGCTGTCCAGCATGAGCTCCTTCAGGACGGGAACAAAAACAAATTTATAATAAGAGACAAGGTACTTAGGACATTTAAAGCAAGTGCTGAGAGAAAATGAATGCAAGTTATACTAAGTGAAGGAAGAACATGAGATAAGGACTTGAAGAGCAGCAATGAAGAGTGCAAAAGAAAGTGATTATCTGAGCAGTCAAAGGGTTAACCATGATATCCAGCGTAGGAATACATCGGCTTGAATTCAGTATAGAATATTGTCTGCTCTGTGTTGGAGAAGACAGGTTGAGGGCAAGGGAGTAAATAGAGGAGTAAAATAATAGAGTGAAGCACTACTCTATTCTTAGTGGGGTGGGGGGCAGTTTACAAAAAGAAAACTTAAGAAAATACATTTAGCCAAGGTTGAAGGTAGCCTTCAGTGTTGATGATGAAGAATGGCACAAAAACATTAAGAGTGCATTCCTACTATAGGCCAATAGCAGAGAACACCTCCTGAATATATATGTTTAGTGACTAATAAGGCAACTCTTGGCACCTCACACCTTGAGCCAAGCTGAAGATAGCACATACAATTAACTCCAACACCAAAACATATATATACAGCTCTATAGGTTTCTATAGCCTATTCTTTTCAATGTTTGTAATTTTATTTTATTAATTTATTTAGCTAGGCCTGACAGGCAATAAAAAAGGAAAAAGAGGGGAGAATGAAAAATAAAAGAACAAAAGAAAATGAAATAAGTAAATAAACAACTAAAACAAACAAATGAAAGAAAAAAAGAAAATATACAATATATGCAATTTATACAGTTTATGTATTTATACAATTCTATTATTTGCAGCAGTGTGTATATGTGCCTCTGTCATAGAATGTACTTAATAATAAGGGGAAGAAACCACGACCATGCCCCCTTGGATCCAGAGGCAGATACGGAAGGACCCAGGGGACCCAGACCATCCACAGCCCATTAGGAACTCAGAGGACCTGAGGCCACACATCCCGATGGCCACCGCGTGCACACCACAGAGGAAGGATGAAGACCCCAAAAGAAGCCCCCACAGACAAAGGGCAGAGACCAGAGAGCCAGAAGCAATGAGCAGCCCCACCCCCTCCCCAGGCCAGCACCCCCAGCATGAGCCGAGCATGCGGCCCCCGAGGCCCCAAGCACCCGAGAGCAGCCCGACCTCCAGCTGAGCCCCACCCACGCCAAAGAGGCCCAAACCATCCCCAGGACACAACCGCCAAGGGAGCGGGCCAGAGACCATGGCAAGACATCCAGTCATGCACCCAGGGACCCACGGGCACCCGACCCCCGGGCACCCACACCGTCCGTGACCAACTGGCCCTGTGTGTGGTACTGCTGCTCCCTCACTTCAGCGCCCCACCTCCCCGCACCACCGGGGAGGCACCCAGAATTCCGGAATGCCAGCCAAACACCTCGATGTGGGCCAACACTCCTCACATGGCAGAGCGCCCAGGGGGGCACAGACCCCTCCAGCGCCCGGAGGAGCCCAAACGGGAGACGGCCCACCCCAGGGCACCAGGACCCCAGACCCCACACCCCAGCCCCACAGAGGAGGCCAGCCACCCGGACGGGGCCAGCACCCACCACCACGGGCCCCCCAGACCCACGAGAGCATACATCCAGGCCCCCACCACCACCAACCATGGCCTGGACACAGAAACCACAAAACTGCAGCCACCATCTCCAGCCCAAGGTTTATATTGAAAACACATTACACCCAGTTTTCTGGATTCTATTAAAACATTATGCTTTTGGTATCAATTCTGGACCTCCTTTAAACCCATTAAATCACCACATTGAACCTTACTCAAACCCATTATATGTTTTTGTATCATTATATTTAAGCTGAACATATACAGAGCTGCTGACACACACACACAGGGGTTGGACAATAAAACTGAAACACCTGTCATTTTAGTGTGGGAGGATTTATGGCTAAATTGGACCAGTCTGGTGATCAATCTTCATTAATTGCACATGACACCAGTAAGAGCAGAGTGTGAAGTTCAGTTAGCAGGCAAGAGCACATTTTTCTCAGAATATTGCAATAACACAACATTATGGGACATACCAGAGTTTAAAAGAGGACAAACTGTTGGTGCATGTCTTGCTGGCGCATCTGTGACCAAGACAGCAAGTCTTTGTGATGTATCAAGAGCCACGGTATCCAGGGTAACGTCAGCATACCACCAAGAAGGATTAACCACATCCAACAGGATTAACTGTGGACGCAAGAGGAAGCTGTCTGAAAAGGATGTTGGGGTGCTAACCCGGATTGTATCCAAAAAACATAAAACCACGGCTGCCCAAATGACGGCAGAGTTAAATGTGCACCTCAGCTTCTCCTGTTTCCACCAGAACTGTCCGTCAGGAGCTCCACAGGGTCAATATACACAGCCGGGCTGCTATAGCGAAACCTTTGGTCACTCGTGCCAATGCCAAATGTCAGTTTCAATGGTGTAAGGAGCACAAATCTAGGGCTGTGGACAATGTGAAACATGTATTGTTCTCTGAGTCCACCTTTACTGTTTTCCCCACATCCAGGAGAGTTACGGTGTGGAGAAGTTTCAAAGAAGCGTACCACCCCGACTGTTGCAAGCCCAGAGTGAAGCATGGGGGTGGAGCAGTGATGGTACCAAACCATTCTGGAGGACCATGTGCATCCAATGGTTCAAACATTGTATCCTAAAGGTGGTGCCATGTATCAGTATGAAAATGCTCTAATACACACAGCAAGACTGGTGAAAGATTGGTTTGGTGAACATGAAAGTGAAGTTGAACATCTCCCATGGCCTGCACAGTCACCAGATCTAAATATTATTGAGCCACTTTGGGGTGTTTTGGAGGAGTGAGTCAGGAAACGTTTTCCTCCACCAGCATCACATAGAGACCTGGCAACTATCCAGCAAGAAGAATGGTTTAAAATCCCTCTGACCACTGTGCAGGACTTGTATATGTAATTCCCAAGACAATTTGACGCGGTGTTGGCTGCAAAAAGAGGATCTACACCATACTAATAAATTATTGCAGTCTAAAACCAGGTGTTTTAGTTTCATTGTCTAACCCCTGTGTGTGTATATATATATATATATATATATATATATATATATATATATATATATATATATATATATATATATATATATATATATATATATATATATATATATATATATATATATATATATATATATATATATATATATATTACACATATATGCATTTTGGACCTTATATAAAAACCATGTAACTTGAGAATTTATTTTTTTTTTTTAAATCACCACAATTTGACATTACTCAAACGTTACACAATGTTTTTGGAATTACATCACATTTTGCACCTAATTCGAGACAGTTATAGGTTCTTGAACTTCCACATTTAAGCTGAACATTTACAGTGCAGTTGACCACATTTTCTCAGAAATAATTTGACATTACTCAAATTTCTGTCATTGCTCTTCCTGTGATGACAGTGTCTTCAGGCTCTGTAGAGCAAGATAGCACTTTTGTTAAATTTGTCAACACAAAGTTGGTTAAATACCACAGTACAACTATATTTTTGGAACGCATTAAAACACAATGTTTTTGAAACCATCACACTCCTGGACCTCATTCAAATATGTTTTTTAAATCACCACACCCCATTCACACCTATATCTTTTTGGAAGCACATTTTGGACCAATGCAAATCCATGTTTCTGGAATCACATCACATTTTTGGACCACATCATGCCTTTTTGACCATCAAACCCATTTTATCATGTTTTTGGAATCATATCACCACTTTAGGCCTCATTTAAATTATTTGAAGTTCTTAAAATCACAACTGTTTTTGGAAACACCAATTTTTTGGACCTCAGACCCATTATGTTTTTGGACGTGCACCTTTAAACTGAATTGTTTGTATTTCTGAGCAACACATGTTCTTAAAATCATCAAATCCAGACCTCATTAAATCAATGTTTTCAGAATCACATCACAACCTTCAACCTCAATCAATACCTTTAGATCATGCTTTTTGGGATTCATTACAACTTTGGACTCAATCATCTTTAAATACATATTTTTGGAATTACATCTTTTTGGACCTCATTCAAACCATTTTTTACACTTACAAATTCACCTTTAAGCAAAACATTTACAGTGCCCCTGGTCGCCATATCACAATTTTAAAACCTTTTTTTGACAATTAAAACCCAACAAAATTCATCAAACCAGACAAAGATCATATTTTTGGAATCATACTTCAACTTAAGACCTTTCATCACTATTTTAACCCTTAATCAAACCCATTATATGCTGTTTTTTTTTTATTCAAACCCATGTCATGTTTTTGGAATTACACAGGCAGCTGAACCTTTACAGCATACGTTGGAACATCACAATCTTCGACTTGCATTACAATATTGGACCTTGTTTAAGCCTGTATCATATTTTGAAATTGCTTTACAATTGTAGACCTCATTTAAACTCATCACATCATGGTTTTGGAATCACGTAACAACTTTCATAATCTTTTGAAACCTTCTTTAAACATGGGTTTAAAATCATCACAGTACTGCACCTCATTGAATCATGTTTCTGGATTTCAGCACACTACTAACACCAATTTGGTCCATATTTAAACCTATTATACCCAACTCAAATCTATTCTGTTTTTCCTTTTTGGTTGTACTCAAACCCATTGCAACAGTTTCTTGAAGTCATATCACAAGTTTGGCCTTGTTCAAACAATATACCATGTATTTGTACACAAACTGTCTTCAAACCCATTATGTATTCAGACTCATTTTGGGTCGCTTTCAAAACGTCTTTAGACTCAAATGTCAATGCTTCTGGACTTTATCAAACCATTATGGTTCATATACAAATTTGTTATATCCCATTCAAACATCTTTTCTTGGTATCATATCACATCCACCAAACATATTATAGTATGTTTTTGTAATCATATCAAAATTATGGACCTCATTTAAACTCACCCTCATGTTTTTAGATTCAACTCAATGTTGGACTTCCTTCAAACCCATTAAATTCACTAGTTCATACTTTCAGACCTCAATCAAACCCTTTGAATCATGTTTTGAACTTAAAATGTCCAAGTTGACCTTTTACAGTGCTGCTGTCCCCTATATGTTGAGCATAAATGTCTTTGTGCATGTGAATTTAAAAACATGTACAGTACATCATAGTTTAGAAGACATTTAAATAAAATACAATACTAGTTAAATATATATCTTTTGGTCATGTTCAAACCCATTATGCCATATTTCTGAAACCATTACAATTGCAGGCCTCCTTTGGACCCCCATTTTGTTTTTGCAGCATTTAAATCTTACCCAGAGCAGCTTACATTAATGATGTGTATACTTAAAAAAGGACTTCTAGATAGTAAAAAAGGTTAAGTGCAAACTACTCTTAAACAGTCAGAAAAAGGACTAATGCTAATATCTTGACAAACAAGAACAAATACATTACAGTATAAATAAGTACAATGTCCAGGCAGTACTCCTACCTAGATTTTTTCAATGAATCCTTTAAGAGATTGTGAGAAAGTGCTGTTTGGACAGTGAATCCACCACTTAGGTGGCAGGACAATGAAAAGTTCGATGCTTGTATGCCATGCATCTTGAAGGACGGCAGGTCTAGCCAAGCTACGATTCAAGTGTAAACTTTAGACTGTAGCTATAAACGTAGAAAGTGGCTGGTCCAGCTACAGGTATCTGACGAAGGAAACACAGCAATGTGGGTGACATGAGTGAACTTGGGAAGATTCAAGACAAGCCATGCTGCTTTCTGGATCAGATGCGGAAGACAAGCCAGGAACAAGTTACAATATTCAAGCTTTGAAATGACAAGAGAATGGACTAGCACCAGTGTGCCATTCTGAGATAGAACGCGTCAAATCCATCAGATGTTGTAGAAGAGATAACCGTATGACCGAGCTAGGTCCACAATATGAACTGAGAACAATAATTGGTCATCCAGAAGCACACCAAGATATTTGCATCTTTAGGATTAGGGACAATGGGATTTCTAATATAAGACCTGTAGTCCAGGGAACTAACAGCAACTCCTAACTCACTCATACTGAACTTCAGGTGACAACTTGTCAGAGATCTTTTCACAAATATCAGACCTGCTACTATGCACCAGCCAAACTGCCCAACAAAAGTTGGGAAGAGAAACATTAATCAGATGTCATCAGCATAACAGGAAGGATCTTTATGAGAGACACTTACCCCACCAAGAGAGATGTAGAGTGAAAACAAGACAAGAACCAAAACGAAGCTTTCAGACTCCGGTGGACAGACCGCATGGAGCAAAATGTAGATCCTACCCATGTTACCTGGTAAGAGCGCTCCTCCAGATGCCAGCTTCCAAGGTTAACAAGGACTGATAGGAGTCTCTTGTAGAGGGATCAACAATCAGAACTGATGACCAGCTAGCTAGAGCTTCTCAGTCACTGTTATGGGGGCAGTTTCTGAGTGTATTGGTTTGAAGCCAGATTGGTTGGGGTCCTATGGCAGGTTCTGGGTGAGGAAAAGAGACAACTGATTATAGAATAAATTAAAAATTTATAGTATAAATTTTTTGATAGGAGAAAAAGAGGGGATACTAGTTGGTAGCTGCTAATGTCTGACTAAGTGCAGTTCACGCTGAGTGAAGGAAAAACATGAGAAGCATACAAAAGAAAGTGATTACCTGAGCAGTATAGGCAGATTACTGTGATATCCAGCACAGGAGTGAGTCTGCTAAAAATTCAGATCTACAACATCACCTGCTCTGTGCACTGAAGGAGAAAATGAAAGTGGAGTGAAGCACCACTTTTAGCCCTCTTCCAAACCCATTACATTATGTTTTAAGACTTGCACTTCTACAGTGAAGCTTAACTTTAACATTCATGGCTTTTACCAGACACTCTTATCCAAAGAAACTTACCACAGTACTTTATGATTAGTCAAAGACTATATCTCGATCTGGTACAAACAAGTTTTTGGACAAAACCTTTAAATCCTGCTAAAAACCATTCTGATACCTAGAAAGAAACAAAACCGGTTTTAAATGCAAGTGTCTGCCAGCCCACAGAAGACTAGCCAGGAACAGGTTGCAGTTATCAAACCTGAAATGATGAGTGACTGGACCAGCACCTGGTTAGCATCCAGAGAAAGAACGTTGAGTGTAAAAAGCAAAACAGGGGTAGGAGAAGCCACGATAGACAATTAACATCACCAAGAAAATGGGTACAGAGTGAAGCAAAGACGGGACATAAACCATATCTATGGAGAGCCAGTGATTCAAATGTTAGCGAGGACAGACAGAAGGATCTGGTGATTTAAGGTGTCAGATTGCAGAGAGGTAAAGAAAAATCAGATTCAATGACAGGTTGGCTGCTCTTGGTGCCTGGAGCTTTAATCATCACGATGAGGGCAGTTTCTGTTAAGTGCATTGGTTTTAAGTCAGACTGGTTGCGGTCCTGGAGCAGATTCTGGGTAAGAAAAAAAGAGACAACTGATTATAGACTGCACATTGAAAAGTTACTGGCAGGTAAGAAAAGGCTAAAGAGACAGTGGGTAGCTGCTGCTGTCTCATGCGGTCAGCAAGAGCTTCTTTAGGATAGAGAAAAAAGTCTGGCTGGCGAAGAGGAGTATTTAGGACAGCAAGTTAGCACAGGGAGGCCGTGAAGGTCCCGAAAGAACATGAAGGGGTGAAAAGCAAGTGAAGTGTTTTTGTAATCATATCACATCTTTGAGCCACATGACAATTGTGGATCTCATTCAAACCCATTACAATGTTGTTTTTGGACCTCTTTTTTTACTTTGGCACAAGGTCACCATTTTGAACCATATTCAAACCCATTATATCATCATTTTCTTGGGATCATATCACAGTTTGGACCTCCTTAAAACATTCCAAACCATGTTAAAACCCACTGCATCATGTCTTTAGACTCAGATCACAACTTTGGACTTAATTCACACCCATTATATAGTGTTTTTGTAATCACATCACATTTTTGCACCACAACAACGGTGGGCGTCATTAAAAGTGTTTTTCGACTTACACATTGAAAGCTAAACGCTGCTGCTGACCACCATGTGTTTGTGGAATCATGCCACTTCTGGACTTTATTTAAAACCCATCACGTTTTTGGAAACTCCCCACAATTTTGGAAATCATGTTTTTGAACTTCGGCACACTTGTCACCATTTTGAACCATATTCAAACCCATTATATCATTTTCTTGGGATCATATCACAGTTTGGATCTGCTTAAAACCGATTTTGAACCACATTCAAACCCACAGCATGTCTGTACACTCATGTCTTTAGACTAATCATAGCTTTGGACCTCTTACAATTATTTGATGTTTTTGAAATGACAATTTCAGACCTTCTCCAAACATTAGAGGGTTTTGGAATCACCACAATTGCGGACTTAATTCACACCCACTAAACAAAGTTTTTGACCTCATTCAAACACACCATGTTTTTTGGATCTCCCTCAAACCTGTTTTTACACTTCCAACTCCACATTTAAGCAAAACACAGTGCTCCTGATCACCATATCATGCCCTTGGAATCTTACCAATTTTAGAACCTGGAATATTTAGACAATTGAAACACAAAAAAAGGAATTTGTCATATTTTTGGAATCACACTTCAATTTCAGACCTTGCATAACCATTTAAAAAAGATAAACAGCACATAATGGGTTTGATTATTTTATTCAAACCTGTATAATCATGTCTTTGGAATTACAAAAGGCAGCTGTACTATACATTTACTATGCCACAATACTAAATTTTTCTGGACTTCAGTACACTACCATCAAATTGGTTCATATTTACATAACTCAAATCCATTTTGTTTCTTGAAATCACATCACAAGTTTGGGCCTTCAAAAAAACCATGTATTTGTACTCAGACTTTGTCTTCAAATACATTATGCATTTGGACTCGTTTTGGCTCTCTCTCATCAAACCAGTTATATCTTATTTAAACATCATTTCTTGGAATCGTATCACTTCCAAACATGCTGTATTATGTATTTGTAATCATATTACAACTATGGACCTTATTTAAAAACTTACTTTATCATGACTTTAGGTTCACATCACAATATTGGACTTCCTTCATCTTATGCTTGAAATCAAGGCAATTTTGGGTGATGTTCAAAACCCATTTAGACCTCCTGCAAACATCTTTGGACACCCATTTTGTTTTTAGACTGTTAAACCCATTGTGTCATTTAAATTTTACCCAGAGCAACTATAATGCTTCGTGTCTAGGTAAAAGAACACCCCTCTACATAGTAGAAAACATTCAATGAGGGAACTCTGGAAGATTCAAGACAAGCCATGCTGCTCCATTCTGGATCAGTTGCAGAAGACTATCAAACTTTGAACGATAAGAGACTGGACTAGCACCAGCGTGCCATTCTGACAAAGAGTCAAATCAATTAGATGTTTTAGAACAGATAACTGTATGACAGAACAAAAACAGCAAAAGGACCTGTAGGCCAAGAAACTAAAAGTAACTCACTCATGAACTTCAGGTGATAAGTTGTCTCACATCTTTTCACAAATATCAGACCTGCCAATATGCACCAGCCAAACTGACCAAGAAAAGTTGGAAAGAGAAACATTAGTCGGTGTCCTCAGCATAAGAAGGATCTTTGAGAGATACTTACTCCACCAAGAGAGGTTTAGAGTGAAAATAAGACAAGAAGCAGTACAAAGCCTTCAGACTTTGGTGGAGAGACTGCATGGAGCAAAATGTAGATACTACCCATGTTACCTCATAAGAGCGCTCCTCCAGATGGAGAGCCAGTTTCTAAGGTTAGCAAGGACCAATAGGAGTCTCTTGTTGTACTGCAGAGGGACCAACAATCAGAACTGATGACTGGCTGTGTTGGTTTGAAGCCAGACTGGTTGGGGTCCTGCTGCAGGTTCTGGGTAAGGAGAAGAGACAACTAATTATGGAATATACTTTTAAAAGTTTTTGATACAACAAAAAGGCCACACTGAGTAAAGGAAAAACATGATAGAAGCATGCAAAAGAAAGTGATTACCTCAGCAGTAAAGGCAGATTAGCACAGGAGTGAGTCTCCTAAAATTCAGACTAAATGTTGCCTGCTCTGTGCATTGATGGAGAAAACAGAGAAGTAAGGAGAAAATGAGTGGAGTGAAGCACCACTTTCTAGACAAAAGTAAACCTGTGCCACCAGCCCTGCCCATCTGTCTTTGACAATGGAAGACCCACCTACCACCCTGGTCCTAGAATGTGACCATGATAGGGGATGAATAAGATTGCTTGCACTTCCTGTGATGAAGACAGGGTTTTATAACTCTGTGTGGTGAGAGAATAGGCATGGAAAAACCTCAAAGCAAACTAAAGTACTTAGTACTTAAGTTTAGTCAAAGAATATATTTTGATCTGGTACAAATATATGTTCTTGCCCAAACAACCCTTAAGCTCCAGTACTGCAAGAAACAATGTCCCATTCTGATACCTAGAAAGAAACAAATACAGATTTGTTACAGTGTTTTCAGTGTTTTCAATACAGTGTTTTCTGGCCCACAGAAAACTAGCCAGGAACAAGTTGCAGTTATCAAACCTGAAATGACAAGTGACTGGACCAGCACCTGGGTATAGAGCAAAATTACATCACAAAGAAAACAGGTGCAGAGTGAAGCAAAGAGGAGCAGCACGGAGCCTTGAGTGACACCGGTGGAGAGCCCGCATGGAAAAGATGTAGACCCCTTCCATGCTGGCTGTAAGAGCACATTCAAACAATTGTTTTTGGATTTTAGCACACTTATTTTTGGCTCAAATTCCAACCCACCTTATAGGCCATTCAATCATGCTTTTATTTAATTTATGTTACGACCTGGTCCAGGTCAGGCCACAACATAAATGAGGCCCCTGCACCCTCCTTGCTCCCCAACCACACATTCAGCCAAAGTTTGCAAAAAGGAAGGTACTTATTTAGCAAGCAAAAAAAAAAAAAAAAAAACACACACACACCACACACAACCACACACACATTCCATGAATCATAAAATTAATCAACAGAAAGATAACCAATAACAGGGGAAAGAAAAGAGAAAATAAACAAAAAAAAGCTAACTTACAAGTGAAAAACAAACTAACTTGCCTTACAAAAACAAAGAAAATGAAATACAAATCATTAACCTAACTACCTAACTAAACAAACCAGGAGAAAACAAAGAAAAACTCTTTTCTCCTTACAGAGAGAACAAATTACCTACACAGGATACACAAAGGTATACAAGTTTTTACCACCAGTTTAGTCCCATCACAAACAGTAACCACCCCTAAGCAACCATGCAGCAGGGAACCAGGAACACACAGGAGCCATGTTGGAAACCAAGCACACCCACTTCCTGTTCTGGTGTCTCCCTTTTTAAAAGCTGGTTCCCCCTGGTGGTGACCAATCAGCTTGGCAGCTTCTCTCCTTAACCCTGCACAATGGGGCACACTCAAGACAAAAAACAAAAAAGCAAACAGTTGTGGCCCACAGGAATGTAACACTCCCACACCTAAAATGAAAAACAATGTTTGTTTTTCTACAACCTAGACAGGGCATTCGCTACAACATTTTTGGTTCCTTTCTTGTGTTTAATTTCCAAATTGAAATCTTAAACTGTTAAGGACCATCTCCTCAATCTCTGGTTAGTATTTCGCATTTGGGATGAAAATACCAGTGGATTGTGGTCGGTATAGACTACAACAGGCAAAATGCTAGAACCTAAGCCAACTTCAAAAGAGCCAAGGCTTCTTTTTCAAATGGTACTGTACCCAATATTCACTCTGATTAGAAGAGAATACTTTAATAAATTCACTCTGATTAGAACAGAATACTTTAATGAATTCACTCTGATTAGAACAGAATACTTTAATGAATTCACTCTGATTAGAATTCTTTAAGAAATTCACTCTGATTAGAACAGAATACTTTAATAAATTCACTCTGATTAGAAGAGAATTCTTTAATAAATTCACTCTTATTAGAAGAGAATTGTTTAATTCTTTAATTATATTCTGATTAGAATATAATTATTTAATAAAATTCACTCTTATTAGAACAGAATACTCTAATGAATTCACTCGGATTAGAAGAAATTTCTTTAATAAATTCACTCTGATTAGAACAGAATACTTTAATGAATTCACACTGATTAGAAGAGATTTCTTTAATAAATTCACTCTGATTAAAATAGAATTCTTTAATAAATTTACTCTGATTAGAAGAGATTTCTTTAAAAAATTCACTCTGATTAGAAGAGACTTCTTTAATATATTCACTCTGATTAAAATAGAATTCTTTAATAAATTCACTCTGATTAAAACAGAATTCTTTAATTAATTCACTTTGAATAAAACAGAATTCTTTAAGAAATTCACTCTGATTAAAATAGAATTCTTTAATTAATTCACTTTGCTTAAAACAGAATTCTTTAATAAATTCACTCTGATTAGAAGAGAACTCTTTAATAAATTCGGCCTGTATTGTGTACCAGATCAGTTTGGTGATATTCATCCCAGTTAGGGTGGGACTCAGGAAAGGATTAAGTGACAACTGACTAATCAAGATCACTCTTCATGGCCTCCTGAGGGGCCGCGTCGACGTTTTGGTGATCTGAGTTCACTTTGGCAGTCCAGTGTTTCTTCTGAGCCTGTGAGTCCAGAACATTCTGAAGATCTCAGGATTCTCCTGCTCTCTCTCTCCCTTCACTTTGATTGAAACAGAATACTTTAATAAATTCACTCTGATTAGAAGAGAATTCTTTAATAAATTCACTCTGATTAGAACAGAATTCTTTAATAAATTCACTCTGAATAAAACAGAATTCTTTAATAAATTCACTCTGATTAAAATAGAATTCTTTAATAAATTCACTCTGATTAGAAGAGATTTCTTTAATAAATTCACTCTGATTAGAAGAGAATTCTTTAATAAATTCACTCTGATTATAATAGAATACTATAATGAATTCACTCTGATTAGAAGATATTTCTAAATTCACTCTGATTAAAATAGAATTCTTTAATAAATTCACTCTGATTAAAACAGAATTCTTTAATTAATTCACTTTGATTAAAACAGAATACTTTAATAAATTCACTCTGATAAAAACAGAATACTTTAAAAAAATTCACTCTGATTAAAACAGAATACTATAATGAATTCACTCTTATTAGAAGAGAATTCTTTAATTCTTTAATTATATTCTGATTAGAATATAATTCTTTAATAAATTCACTCTGATTAAAACAGAATACTTAAAAAAATTCACTCTGATTAGAACAGAATACTTTAATGAATTCACTCTGATTAGAAGAGATTTCTTTAATAAATTCACTCTGAATAGAAGAGATTTATTTAATAAATTCCCTCTGATTAGAAGAGAACTCTTTAATAAATTTACTCTGATTAGAACAGAATACTTTAATAAATTCACTCTGATTAAAAGAGAATTCTTTAATTCTTTAATTATATTCTGATTAGAATATAATTCTTTAATAAAATTCACTCTTATTACAACAGAATACTCTAATGAATTCACTCGGATTAGAAGAGATTTCTTTAATAAATTCACTCTGATTAAAACAGAATACTTTAAAAAATTCACTCAGATATAAACAGAATTCTTTAATAAATTCACTCTGATTAAAATAGAATTCTTTAATAAATTCACTCTGATTAGAAGAGATTTCTTTAATAAATTCACTCTGATTAGAAGAGATTTCTTTAATAAATTCACTCTGATTAGAAGAGATTTCTTTAATTAATTCACTCTGATTAGAACAGAATTCTTTAATAAATTCACTCAGATAAAAACAGAATTCTTTAATAAATTTACTCTGATTAAAATAGAATTCTTTAACAAATTCACTCTGATTAAAATAGAATTCTTTAATACATTCACTCTGATTAGAAGAGATTTCTTTAATAAATTCACTCTGATTAGAATAGAATTCTTTAATAAATTTACTCTAATTAGAATAGAATACTTTAATAAATTCACTCTGATTAGAAGAGATTTCTTTAATAAATTCACTCTGATTAGAAGAGAATTTTTAATAAATTCACTCTGATTAAAATAGAATTCTTTAATAAATTCACTCTGATTAAAACAGAATTCTTTAATTAATTCACTTTGATTTAAACAGAATAATTTAAGAAATTCACTCAGATTAAAATAGAAATCTCTAATTAATTAACTTTGATTAAAACAGAATACTTTAATAAATTCACTCTGATTAGAAGATAATTCTTTAATAAATTCACTCTGATTAGAAGAGATTTCTTTAATAAATTCACTCTGATTAGAACAGAATTCTTTAATAAATTCACTCTGATTAAAACAGAATTCTTTAATTAATTCACTCTGATTAAAATAGAATTCATTAATAAATTCACTCTGATTAGAAGAGATTTCTTTAATAAATTCACTCTGATTAGAAGAGACTTCTTTAATAAATTCACTCTGATTAAAACAGAATTCTTTAATAAATTCACTCTGATTAAAACAGAATTCTTTAATTAATTCACTTTGAATAAAACAGAATTCTTTAAGAAATTCACTCTGATTAAAATAGAATTCTTTAATTAATTCACTTTGCTTAAAACAGAATTCTTTAATAAATTCACTCTGATTAGAAGAGAACTCTTTAATAAATTCGGCCTGTATTGTGTACCAGATCAGTTTGGTGATATTCATCCCAGTTAGGGTGGGACTCAGGAAAGGATTAAGTGACAACTGACTAATCAAAATCACTCTTCATGGCCTCCTGAGGGGCCGCGTCGACGCTTTGGTGATCTGAATTCACTTTGGCAGTCCAGTGTTTCTTCTGAGCCTGTGAGTCCAGAACATTCTGAAGATCTCAGGATTCTCCTGCTCTCTCTCTCCCTCCTTCAGCCTGCTCTCTCTCTCATCCTGCTCTCTCTCTCTCTCTCTCCCTCTCTCTCTCTTCTTCCCTTAGCCTGCTCTCTCCCTCCCTCAGCCTGCTCTCTCTCTCCTTCCCTCAGCCTGCTCTCTCTCTCTCTCTCTCTCTCTCTCTCTCTCTTCCTCCCTCAGCCTGCTCTCTCTCTCTCTAGTAATGCTAATAATAATAATAATAATAATAATAATAATAATAATAATAATAATAACACATATTATATATATGAATATGAATAGTTGGATTAATTAGAGTGAATTTCTTAAAGTATTCTGTTTTATTCAAAGTGAATTAATTAAAGAATTCTGTTTTAATCAGAATGAATTTATTAAAGAAATCTCTTCTAATCAGAGTGAATTTATTGAAGTATTCTATTCTAATTAGAGTGAATTCATTAAAGAATTCTCTTCTAATCAGAGTGAATTTATTAAAGAAATCTCTTCTAATCAGAGTGAATTTATTAAAGAATTCTATTTTAATCAGAGTGAATTTTATTAAAGAATTCTGTTTTAATCAGAGTGAATTTATTAAAGAATTCTGTTCTAATCAGAGTGAATTTATTAAAGAAATCTCTTCTAATCATAGTGAATTTATTAAAGAATTATCTTCTAATCACAGTGAATTTATGAAAGTATTCTGTTTTAATTAAAGTGAATTAATTAAAGAATTCTATTTTAATCAGAGTGAATTTATTAAAGAATTCTATTTTAATCAGAGTGAATTTATTAAAGAATTATATTTTAATCAGAGTGAATTTAGAAATCTCTTCTAATCAGAGTGAATTTATTAAAGTATTCTATTCTAATTAGAGTGAATTTATTAAAGAATTCTCTTCTAATCAGAGTGAATTTATTAAAGAAATCTCTTCTAATCAGAGTGAATTTATTAAAGAATTCTATTTCAATCAGAGTGAATTTATTAAAGAATTCTGTTTTATTCAGAGTGAATTTATCAACCATGAGTTCATATGAACTCATGGTTGTTAAGTCTAACAGAGATGAATGGGATTCTGTTTGTTTTGGTTCCTCTCCAGGTTTATCCTCGTCTGTCTTGTTCATTTATGGCTTGGACCTAAATATCTGTACAGTTGGTAGTTGGTAAGATTGTTTTAAAAACATTATTTTTTAAAGCTCTACAGAATTCAATTTGAATTGAATGTATGTATTTTAATGTAAATTGTTAGCCACATTATTAAAACCTCTGTGGGCAAAAGATGTACAACCAATGACAACAGCATTTAGCTTAGACTGTCCATCAGCTTCAGTCTAATAAGTGCCCAGTCATCATCCAGGCCTTATATGAATCTTTCAGAGCCTCCTCAGAATAAAGCATTTAGGAATATCTGTGGAATCCTGCACCTGCAGGGACAGAAGACAATGAATACACAGGTAAGTTAGCAAAACAACTTGCATTCAAAATGACTGGTTCTGACATAAACTGACTAACCCTAACCCTAACATGTTTCTGTGGGAAACTGATCTACATGTAAAAACGTTACTTTTCGCTGTGTGAAAATGAAAATACCCTAGCACTGAAGTGTCATATCAGAACATCTTTAAATCTTTAAATCATTTAAATTCTGCCAAAGAGACAATTACAGAGATCTTCCAGGAGAGGGCAGCAGTTGTTTGAGAATAGACAAGGACATGTCTCAATAAAGTTGTAAATGTAAATGTAAGATGTAAATGTCTTAAATTTCTTATTTTAAATGAAATACATTAAAACAATTTTTTTTCAAACAGAACATGTCTACTGGATCTACTGTAACTGATCTGCTGTGGTTTCATCAGTGTTTCTGATCCTCCAGTTTCTGGAGTGTCTGTAAATGTAAATGAAAATAAAAGCCATGTGGATCTGAAGATCTCCTCTGCTGCAGTATCAGACTCTGTACTCTACTTCTGTGCTCTGAGGTCCACAGTGACAGGAAACCCAGATACACTGAACAGAAAACAAAACAAATCTAGAACTAATCTGATTGCCCATTGCACCAAAATTGATATTGACATGTAAGAGTAAAAATAATTTATTTAATGTAAAAATAGAATGTCAGGGAGTCTATAGTTCCTTGGCTTATATGAATGATTAAATAAGAAAAATTAAAGCGTTAGTTTAACCAAAGAGCCCAAAGAACGTGAACTATACTGGGGATGCTGTATAAGCTGTGAGACTCGGGGCTTGGGGGATCTTGGGTGTTGAGGAGGCTCTAGGGAAGGCCGTTGGAGAGGGCAGTCTTTGATAAGACGGAATACAACACGGAGATGTAGCCCGTGGTAAGCCCCGGTGACACCAGAGAAGAGCTGTTCAGTAGTGAATGCGGTGAAGCCCTCAGAAAACCAGGATCTACATCCTGTCCGTACTTCTCATCGAGCAACCCTCGGAATAGTTCTTACAGATCCAGGGGGATCCTTCAGGGGAGAACACAAACCCTCGAAGGGGGAGAGTGTTAGAACACCAGGTCTTAGAAAAATGTGCAGCGCTCGAAATGAGCGAGATGCCGGTCATACCAGTCCAGTCGTGCATTGTTGAGGACTGCTGGTTAATCACGCTCTGTAGAATCCAGCGCACTCAGGCTAGAAGCCATGGCTGGCTGTGAGGAAACAGAGACTGGTTAGTGGTGTTGAACTTGAGAGAGAAACCCAGCAGAGTGCTGGTGTGGAAGTCAGAATACTGACAGCACTAGAATCAGTAGAAATGAGAAGATCATTAAGAACCTGTAAGAGGGCTGTGAATTGTAAATAGTTCAATTGGAATAGTTCAAAAAGATTGTTGTTCATAAAGAAAGAGCGAGCTTCTGAAATGCAGTGGCTAAAAAAGGCAGGTTAGAAACTGAATAGTTCCAGGCTGGCTGGATCCAGATCAGACATTCTTGAGAATGGGACTGATGACAGATGCTTTGTATCCTGAAGCAACATGAGAGTTAATGAAGTGGCACGGCGGGCAAGAGACAACTAAGAAACACTTCTGTAGAAGTTGGGTGGTGGCAGGTAGAGCTGACAGGTAGAGCTGGCAGGTAAAGGAATCAGATTTAGCTCTGAGGTGAGAGCAGGGCTTGACGGCAGGGTTAAGAGGAGTGTTGGGCGAGTGTTGGGAGGAAATGTTGGGAAATTTTACTAATTTTGTCTGAAATCACATTTGTCCTCAGTGCATTGAAGGGAAGCTGACGAAGAGTGAAGTTTAATAAAAGTGTTTTATAAAAGTGCTGTGGGTTTATTTCCAGCACCATTAAAGACAGAAGAAATACACGTATATAAGTATAAGAAGAAGTAGAGCATTAATAAAGCACTGAGTTTGAGAGAGACGTTTATAAACGTGTAGTAAAGTGACTCTGAGTTACAGAGTAATAAAGTATACAGAGAATCAGATGAACTACAGTCTGTAGGTGGAGCTCTTGTATGGTCAGTGAAGCTGATACAGTGGACAGTGAGTGGAGGTCCTGTATGGTCAGTGGAGCTGATACAGTGGACAGTGAGTGGAGGTCCTGTATGTTCAGTGGAGCTGATACAGTGGACAGTGAGTGTAGGTCCTGTATGGTCAGTGAAGCTGATACAGTGGACAGTGAGTGGAGGTCCTGTATGGTCAGTGGAGCTGATACAGTGGGCAGTGAGTGGAGGTCCTGTATGGTCAGTGGAGCTGATACAGTGGACAGTGAGTGGAGGTCCTGTATGGTCAGTTGAGCTGATACAGTGGACAGTGAGTGGAGGTCCTGTATGGTCAGTGGAGCTGATACAGTGGACAGTGAGTGGAGGTCCTGTATGGTCAGTGGAGCTGATACAGTGGACAGTGAGTGGAGGTCCGGTATGGTCAGTGGAGCTGATACAGTGGACAGTGAGTGGAGGTCCTGCATGGTCAGTGGAGCTGATACAGTGGACAGTGAGTGGAGGTCCTGCATGGTCAGTGGAGCTGATACAGTGGACAGTGACTGGAGGTCCTGTATGGTCAGTGGAGCTGATACAGTGGACAGTGAGTGGAGGTCCTGTAAGGTCAGTGGAGCTGATACAGTGGACAGTGAGTGGAGGTCCTGTATGTTCAGTGGAGCTGATACAGTGGACAGTGAGTGGAGGTCCTGTATGGTCAGTGGAGCTGATGAAAACTCCAGCGCTGAATGTTCTCTCGAGCGCAGAGAGCAGTCAGCGGTATTGAACTTCTCGCGTGAGGAAAAATATCGAATTGAGAGAGAAAAACATCAAAGGATGTAAAAAAAGTTTGAGTGTGTTTAAGAAAACTGCGTGTGCAGTTCTTTCTGTGCTCGCGAGTTTCACATTTACAAGTGAAAAATGTACGTGTGTAGAATGTTACAGCATGCAGGTTTATAGTTTTCACCTCATGTTTTTGAGCACTCTAGTTTAGTTTAGTAGTAATACTACAGGAAGTCTGTAAAACTTCACACAGGATATGAAATCTTGTCATAACTGACTGAAACGGCAGTGGCTGCTTGATTTACGCACTGCTAAAACCTCCATAAACCCTAGGGTTAGGTTTAGGGTCTTATGGTCTTATGGGCCTTAGTGATATTTCTGTTTGGAAAATAGCAGCTACATAACACATATACACTTTAGGCTACACAATGACCTGCCTAAAGCTGCCGAAAGTCCAGCACTTCTGAGGACACCAGACTTCTCTGGACTTCACTGAGGTCTGCTACAGATCTAAAAAACCAAGGTGTATGCGTGTCATGCATGTCGAAATTAAATGCTCCTTTTGGAAAACCCATTTCCACTGGCTATGACGCTGTATTCACCCTGGTCTCTGCTGGTCTGCCGCGTTCTGATGGGTTGCCTGGTTTACGGGCATTGAAAAACAAAATCACCCGAACTAAAATAAATAAAATAAAAATGTAATTAAAATAAATTAAAAATCTATATCCTCTCAGTATCTACAAAGATATTCAATAAAAAAATACATATCATAATCAAGCAAGTCTCACGCCCTTAAAATCACAACTTGAGTCCAACTCAAGTCCAACTCGAGTCCGACTCAAGTTGAGTCATGTGACTCGAGTCCCCCACCTCTGGGTCTCAGAACTGTAACACTGATTTGTGGTTTAGTAAAGTATTTATGTTGTTAACTTCATGCTCTAGATGTGTAACAGTTTTTATTGTTTAGTTTTTTGTAATTGGTGAGTAAATGTTTCTCTTATTTATGATAAATATTACTGAGCACTGTGCAGCACAAGAGGGAGAAATCAAATACAGATTATTTAATTTGTTTAACTTTTTAAAGGCTGAAGTGCTGTTTGTGCAGAGATTAGAATCAGATCTTGTATTGTGTGTGTAAATGTGGGTGTTTCACTGCCCTCTAGTGTGTCTGTTCACAGGTGTGTGTTTGTGTGTTTGTGTGTGTGTGTTTCACTGCACGGATGGGTTAAATGTGGAGATCTTGAATTTCAGTAAAGTATCTATTTTATTTTGTATGTGTAATTTGAACTGTGGTGAACTTTGAAATGCAAATTTAGATCGAGCACACCAAAACGACAACAAAGGCAGAAAAACAACTTTTCAAAGCGTAACAACTAACACTTCAGCAGAAAACCAGATTCAGCTGTTTAAGCACCGCTAACAAACACTAAGTAACATTAAATAGCCTGAAAAGACAGAAGATGATCTCAGAGCTGCTGATGTTTAACAGTCTCTGTGTCTCTCTCTGTCTCAGCCATGTCTAAGCTAGAGAAAGCCATTGAGGCGATAGCGGACATGTTTGAGGAGTTTGCTGTTATAGACGACAAACAGAGACAACTGAGTAACGAAGAGCTCAACATGCTGGTGAAGGACCAACTGAGCAGCCCTGAGTTTGAGGTCAGATGATGGGGATTGTCCATTAGGACCTAAGGTTAAAGTAGAAGACTGTAATTTAGATTCAGTTGCATGAATGAATTGAAAGGTGGTTATTAAATATACTCAGTTTCTTTTTTTAATTTCCAGATGAAAGTGTGATGTATTTTATATATACGTTATAAGATAAGTATATAAGATAAAAGACATTTAACCTGCATAAAATACAGTTCAGTTAAAAACTTAAAAAACACCAAAACTATCCTCACCAGATAAACAGTACTTCACTGTTGCTTCAGATAAGAAAACATCATGAAGACTGTGTTTACATCTGGTCATCATGTGACTAGTGTCTGGATTGTCTTCTGTGGGAGATGGTAATATGCAAATATCATAGTTTCATGACATCCAATTACCAACTGTTTGTCATTTCAGCCTTTTCCTGGGTTATGCTAAAGATAATACTACAGGAGAGCATTGGGTTCAAAAAACTAGAGCAAATGAGATTCAGCTGTTCTTTAGTAACAGAGAGAAACGCAAGCTGTGAAATGTTTTAGAGTTGAAAACACTTACTGATGGAATATGTGGACATTGTGCTGTGATACATTGTGTTGTGATGGAACATCCTCTTCTGTCTTTGTCTCTTAGAATAAGATAGACAGGGGGGACATCCAGAAGCCGTGAAGAAAATCGACAGGAACCATGATGGCCAGGTGAACATCCGTGAGTTCTGTCTTTGTGTGGCCTTCATTACCACCAACTACTACAGGAAGAAGCATGTACAAGACTTCATGTAAATCATCTTGAGGCTTGCTCATGAACTGGAGTAGTGGCATCACAGTAAATACAGTAGAGCACAAACACTTGTTCTGTCTCTAGTGTGGTTCTTTGTGTAACTCGCTGTTGTTGTACTGAGAATTCAGCCAATAACAGGTTGATAACCCACCGTTATCTATAAACATGAACAAAAATATACCAGAGCCAAAAACAGAAAGTGTAAATAAACACACACAAGCAGGACTCTGTGTGGTTTTACCATATTTAGAACAATGCTAACAGCTTAGCTTGATTAGCATTAAAGCTTAACTGCAAAAAGTAAAGAAGCACTTCAAGACATCAAACACATCTGGCCCCGCCCTTAAATTATCCATAAAGGCAAACTAGGCACCTGTTAGTCTTACTTAATGAAACTTATTAAACTTAGAAAACATTTCTGATGATAAACTAGCTATCTGGCTACTAGGGCTGCATGATATTGTATGTTTTTGTGATATTTATTATAAATATGAGAACTCTAGAACGAATAGGGTGACTGTACATAAGCACAGCTACATAACAGTAACCTTAAAAAAACAATCTGCGAAAAAACTGCGAAAAAAGGTCAGAAATTCCTGAACAACTTCATAAAATAATTCCTCAACGTAAAATTGTGAAGACTTTGTATATATGACTGTCTAGAGTACATAATATCATCAGCAGATCAGAGAATCTGGAGAAATCCCTGAGAACAAGGGACAAGGCTCACGGTCAGTATTGGATGATGGTGATCTTCGGGTCCTCAGACAGCTCTGCATTAAAATTTGAGTTTTATAAAAAAAAATTAATGAAAAATCTTTCTTTTTTATGGACCTTGTTGTGCTAAAGGGACATTTAGTGACTTATTTAAAACAACAGTTTGAAGAAGCATGTCTGAGGGTTCATGTAAATTAGATTCATGTGATTAGAGAGAAGAATTTAAATGAACGACTGATTGTTAAAAGTGTATCACAGTAAAAGTCATGGCTGCCCGGGGAGGTCAGTCGTTGAGTAAGTTCTGTTAGGAGTGACTGAGACAGTGACAGTTGAACTAAACCTGTATGTAAATTATACTCTGAGTGGGCGGAGCCTGTGGGTAAAGTATCTCAGGGAGACAGTGTTGTCTTTTACTGTGTCTGTAATGATAAAGACATCAGTTTCACCATGTTTCTCCTCTTCATCTCCAGTCTTCTCTACAGTTTTGGTAAGAGATTTTTTACACCTCCAGTTTAATATGATGTTTATAATATGCGTAATATAGTTTCATTATGATCAGGCCAGATAAAATAGAAATGTAGATAAATGTCATCAGCTTTGCTCCAAAACACATAACAAAATAATAATAATAAAAAATAAAAGCCTATAAGTCTAGTTCTATATTATAGTCTAAATATCAGTTTTGTGTGTTTAATTTAAGATACTGAACATTATATTATGAGATGTTAACATGTATGTGAATATAGTTTCTGGTCCACCATTAAAGTCAGAATTTAATTTCTTTATTTCTTTATTGTACTAATTTTATGCAAAGTTACTAATCAGTACTACTACACAGTAAGAATTAGAATTAATGAATGTTTGTTTCAGGAGATGTTTCTTCAGATGAAATCACTCCTGTTTCTGCTGAGCTGCAGGTTCTGGAAGGCAGCTTCAAAGCCAATATGTCTTGTATTTACAATGGAACCAACATACTAGCATATCCATGGTACAAGCAATACCCGAACACAGCTCCAGAGTTCTTTTCACAAGCCTTTGAGAATACCGGCTATCACGAAAACAGACAAAGAGTTACAGTTCATAAAGAACAAAAACGTCTGGATCTGGAACTTTTCTTCCCTGTAGAGTCAGACTCTGCACTTTACTACTGCGCACTGGTGACCACAGCGACAGGAAAACCAACAACACTGTACAAAAACACAAACAAACAAATAAACACCTGTAAAACAGCTTCGTCTGATCACAGCGATTTATTAGCAACACTAAATTAACAACACTGTGTAGCAAAACTTTAGATCTTCACCTGAGATTTTCTTTCTTTTATAAGAAGAACGTTCAGCAGATCCAGAACCAGATTTTTAGCTGTGTCACATTAACTTCACTGATGGTTCTTCTGCTCTGTTCACTATCAGCACTGTGTTTCATAGATATTAACAGCTAAAATATCCAGATCAGCAAGGTGCAGAACTATCTCACACCAGCAGGGGGAGCTCAGCTGCTGTTTCAGAGTAGTACACACATCAGCTGAACTACACTGGTAGACCTTCCAAATGACTTTACAGAGCTGAGTATATGTACCTGGAGAGGTTATGAACTTTAAATTTATTCACAGCTCACTCACCTGTAAATCATAACCTGTGTACAGGTAAACTGTAAGACTACCTTCACCTACCTGTGTACATTTTGTGTAACACACTGATTCGAGACTGTAGTCTACTGTTGTAAACTGAGAATGATAAAGTTCTGTCTAATCAAACACTTATGTTTATATTCTGGAAGCTGATTTATCTTAATGCGATCAGGAGTGAGAATAGTTTGATCTAATTGAGGTACAGGACCCTTCCTGCCAAACCACATCCGTTTCCAAGCAATGCCACGCCAAGTTCAGGTTTCCCTAGGCACGCCAGTTAAAGCCAAGTCTACCCAGCCACACCGCTCCCAGTGTCAGCCAGTGGGGGTCAGGCCAGGCTCGCCACATACGTTCACTAACTCTAGGCTTTCGGTAGGGTCTCTGGGTCTCTGCTCTGTTTCTGCTCTTACAGGACATTATCTCCTGGAACAAAGACCCTCTGAGGGATCTGCTCTGACCACCTCTCTTACAGGAAGCCCAGTAAACTGTTGTTCTCAATAAACAGCCTGCTGATGAATCTTACCCTTGTCTCTGAGCCTGTGAATCATTACACCGCCCTAGTAACAAGTATCAGCCTAGTAACAAGAGAGGTACTGTCCCAGTAACAACAGAGGTACAACCCCAGTAACAAGAGGACTACTGTCTCAGTAACAACAGAGGTACAACCCCAGTAACAAGAGGGCTACTGTCCCAGTAACAACAGAGGTACAACCCCGGTAACAAGAGGACTATTGTCCCAGTAACAACAGAGGTACAACCCCAGTAACAAGAGGACTATTGTCCCAGTAACAACAGAGGTACAACCCCAGTAACAACAGAGGTACAACCCCAGTAACAAGAAGACTACTGTCCCAGTAACAACAGAGGTACAACCCCAGTAACAAGAAGACTACTGTCCCAGTAACAACAGAGGTACAACCCCAGTAACAAGAGGACTACTGTCTCAGTAACAACAGAGGTACAAACCCAGTAACAAGAGGGCTACTGTCCCAGTAACAACAGAGGTACAACCCCAGTAACAAGAGGACTATTGTCCCAGTAACAACAAAGGTACGACCCCAGTAACAAGAGGGCTACTGTCCCAGTAACAACAGAGGTACAACCCCAGTAACAAGCGCAGGATCACCCCAGTGCCACAAGCTGTACCGCCCGAGTAACAAGAGGAGTACCACCCTACTGATGGTTTAGTACTGGGTTTAATGGGGGTCCAGTGTTTTCAGTATTGATGTAGTCCGTTATGAAGTTAACATGTGAATGTGTCGGTGTCTGCCTGATATGGGCTGATGACCTTTCCAGGGTATGTCCTGCCTACCACACAATGCATGCTGGGAAAGTCTCAGAAGATGAAAGTAAAAATAAAAAGGTAGAATATGTAAGTAGCAATATTTAAAAATGTATCAAGCTTTTGAAAACATTTATAGTTCTACCTAGTTATAGTTCTATCTAGTTATAGTTCTATCCAGTTATAGTTCTATCTAGTTATAGTTCTATCCAGTTATAGCTCTATCTGGTTATAGTTCTACCTAGTTAAAGTTTTATCCAGTTATAGTTCTATCTAGTTATAGTTCTATCCAATTATAGTTCTACCTAGTTATAGTTTTATCCAGTTATAGTTCTATCTAGTTATAGTTCTATCCAATTATAGTTCTACCTAGTTATAGTTCTACCTAGTTATAGTTCTATCCAGTTATAGTTCTATCTAGTTATAGTTCTACCTAGTTATAGCTCTACTTAGTTATAGTTATATCCCGTTATAGTTCTACCTAGTTATAGTTCTATCTAGTTATAGTTCTATCTAGTTATAGTTCTATCCAGTTATAGTTCTACCTAGTTATAGTTCTATCTTTTTATAGTTCTATCTAGTTATAGTTCTACCTAATTGTAGTTCTATCCAGTTATAGTTCTATCCAGTTATAGTTCTATCTAGTTATAGTTCTATCCAGTTATATTTCTATCTAGTTATAATTCTACCTAGTTATAGTTTTATCCAGTTATAGTTCTATCTAGTTATAGTTCTATCCAATTATAGTTCTACCTAGTTATAGTTTTATCCAGTTATAGTTCTATCTAGTTATAGTTCTATCCAATTATAGTTCTATCTAGTTATAATTCTACCTAATTATAGTTCTATCTAGTTATAGTTCTACCTAGTTATAGTTCTATCTAGTTATAGTTCTACCTAATAATAGTTCTTTCTAGTTATAGTTCTTTCTAGTTAAAGTTCTATCTAGTTATAGTTCTATCTAGTTATAGTTCTATCTAGTTATAGTTCTACCTAATTATAGTTCTATCTAGTTATAGTTATACCTAGTTATAGTTCTATCTTTTTATAGTTCTATCTAGTTATAGTTCTACCTAATTATAGTTCTATCCAGTTATAGTTCTATCTAGTTATAGTTCTATCTAGTTATAGTTCTACCTAATTATAATTCTATCTAGTTATAGTTCTATCTGGTTATAGTTCTATCTAGTTATAGTTCTACCTAATTAAAGTTCTATCTAGTTATAGTTCTATCTAGTTATAGTTCTACCTAATTATAGTTCTATCTATTTATAGTTCTATCTAGTTATAGTTCTATCTTGTTATAGTTCTACCTAGTTATAGTTCTATCCAGTTATAGTTCTATCTGGTTATAGTTCTACCTAATTATAGTTCTACCTAGTTATGGTTCTATCTAGTTAAAGTTCTATCTATGTATAGATCTATCCAGTTACAGTTCTATCTGGTTTAGCTCTATCTAGTTAAAGTTCTATCCAGTTATAGTTCTACCTAGTCATAGTTCTATCCAGTTATAGTTCTACCTAGTTATAGTTCTATCTTTTTATAGTTCTATCTAGAAATAGTTCTACCTAATTATAGTTCTATCCAGTTATAGATCTATTCAGTTATAGTTCTATGTAGTTATAGTTCTATCCAGTTATAATTCTATCTAGTTATAGTTCTACCTAGTTAAAGTTTTATCCAGTTATAATTCTATCTAGTTATAGTTCTATCCAATTATAGTTCTACCTAGTTATAGTTCTACCTAGTTATAGTTCTATCTTGTTATAGTTCTACCTAGTTATAGTTCTATCTAGTTATAGTTCTATCCAGTTATAGCTCTATCTGGTTATAGTTCTACCTAGTTATAGTTCTATCCAGTTATAGATCTATTCAGTTATAGTTCTATGTAGTTATAGTTCTATCCAGTTATAGTTCTATCTAGTTATAGTTCTACCTAGTTAAAGTTTTATCCAGTTATAATTCTATCTAGTTATAGTTCTATCCAATTATAGTTCTACCTAGTTATAGTTCTACCTAGTTATAGCTCTACTTAGTTATACTTATATCCAGTTATAGTTCTATCTAGTTATAGTTCTATCTAGTTATAGTTCTATCTAGTTATAGTTCTATCCGGTTATAGTTCTATCTAGTTATAGTTCTGTATTTTTATAGTTCTATCTAGTTATAGTTCTACCTAATTATAGTTCTATCCAGTTATAGTTCTCTCTAGTTATAGTTCTACCTAATTATAGTTCTATCTAGTTATGGTTCTATCTAGTTATAGTTCTAACTAATTATAGTTCTATCCAGTTATAGTTCTATCTAGTTATAGTTCTACCTAGTTATAGTTCTATCCAGTTATAGTTCTACCTAGTTATAGTTCTATCTTTTTATAGTTCTATCTAGTTATAGTTCTACCTAATTGTAGTTCTATCTAGTTATAGTTCTATCCAGTTATAGTTCTATCCAGTTATAGTTCTATCTAGTTATAGTTCTATCCAGTTATATTTCTATCTAGTTATAATTCTACCTAGTTATAGTTTTATCCAGTTATAGTTCTATCTAGTTATAGTTCTATCCAATTATAGTTCTACCTAGTTATAGTTTTATCCAGTTATAGTTCTATCTAGTTATAGTTCTATCCAATTATAGTTCTATCTAGTTATAATTCTACCTAATTATAGTTCTATCTAGTTATAGTTCTATCTAGTTATAGTTCTACCTAATTATAGTTCTTTCTAGTTATAGTTCTTTCTAGTTAAAGTTCTACCTAATTATAGTTCTATCTAGTTATAGTTCTATCTAGTTATAGTTCTATCTAGTTATAGTTCTACCTAATTATAGTTCTATCTAGTTATAGTTCTATCTAGTTATAGTTCTACCTAGTTATAGTTCTACCTAATTATAGTTCTTTCTGGTTATAGTTCTTTCTAGTTATAGTTCTACCTAATTATAGTTCTATCTAGTTATAGTTCTACCTAGTTATAGTTCTGTCTAGTTATAGTTCTACCTAGTTATAGTTCTATCTGGTTATAGTTCTATCTAGTTATAATTCTACCTAACTATAGTTCTATCTAGTTATAGTTCTATCTAGTTATAGTTCTACCTAGTTATAGTTCTATCTAGTTATATTTTTACCTAATTATAGTTCTTTCTAGTTATAGTACTTTCTAGTTATAATTCTATCTAGTTATAGTTCTATCTAGTTATATTTCTATCTAGTTATAGTTCTACCTAATTATAGTTCTATCTAGTTATATTTCTACCTAATTATAGTTCTATCTAGTTATAGTTCTATCTTGTTATAGTTCTTTCTAGTTATAGTTCTATCTAGTTATAGTTCTAACTAGTTATAGTTCTATCTTGTTATAGTTCTACCTAGTTATAGTTCTATCTTGTTGTAGTTCTACCTAATTATAATTCTATCTAGTTATAGTTCTACCTAGTTATAGTTCAATCTTGTTATAGTTCTATCTAGTTATAGTTCTATCTTGTTATAGTTATTTCTAGTTATAGTTCTATCTAGTTATAGTTCTACCTAGTTATAGTTCTTTCTTGTTATAGTTCTACCTAGTTATAGTTCTATCTAGTTATAGTTCTACCTAATAATAGTTCTTTCTAGTTATAGTTCTTTCTAGTTAAAGTTCTACCTAATTATAGTTCTATCTAGTTATAGTTCTATCTAGTTATAGTTCTATCTAGTTATAGTTCTACCTAATTATAGTTCTATCTAGTTATAGTTATACCTAGTTATAGTTCTATCTTTTTATAGTTCTATCTAGTTATAGTTCTACCTAATTATAGTTCTATCCAGTTATAGTTCTATCTAGTTATAGTTCTATCTAGTTATAGTTCTACCTAATTATAATTCTATCTAGTTATAGTTCTATCTGGTTATAGTTCTATCTAGTTATAGTTCTACCTAATTAAAGTTCTATCTAGTTATAGTTCTATCTAGTTATAGTTCTACCTAATTATAGTTCTATCTATTTATAGTTCTATCTAGTTATAGTTCTACCTAGTTATAGTTCTATCTTGTTATAGTTCTACCTAGTTATAGTTCTATCCAGTTATAGTTCTATCTCGTTATAGTTCTACCTAATTATAGTTCTACCTAGTTATGGTTCTATCTAGTTAAAGTTCTATCTATGTATAGATCTATCCAGTTACAGTTCTATCTGGTTTAGCTCTATCTAGTTAAAGTTCTATCCAGGTATAGTTCTACCTAGTCATAGTTCTATCCAGTTATAGTTCTACCTAGTTATAGTTCTATCTTTTTATAGTTCTATCTAGATATAGTTCTACCTAATTATAGTTCTATCCAGTTATAGATCTATTCAGTTATAGTTCTATGTAGTTATAGTTCTATCCAGTTATAATTCTATCTAGTTATAGTTCTACCTAGTTAAAGTTTTATCCAGTTATAATTCTATCTAGTTATAGTTCTATCCAATTATAGTTCTACCTAGTTATAGTTCTACCTAGTTATAGTTCTATCTTGTTATAGTTCTACCTAGTTATAGTTCTATCTAGTTATAGTTCTATCCAGTTATAGCTCTATCTGGTTATAGTTCTACCTAGTTATAGTTCTATCCAGTTATAGATCTATTCAGTTATAGTTCTATGTAGTTATAGTTCTATCCAGTTATAGTTCTATCTAGTTATAGTTCTACCTAGTTAAAGTTTTATCCAGTTATAATTCTATCTAGTTATAGTTCTATCCAATTATAGTTCTACCTAGTTATAGTTCTACCTAGTTATAGCTCTACTTAGTTATACTTATATCCAGTTATAGTTCTACCTAGTTATAGTTCTATCTAGTTATAGTTCTATCTAGTTATAGTTCTATCCGGTTATAGTTCTATCTAGTTATAGTTCTGTATTTTTATAGTTCTATCTAGTTATGGTTCTATCTAGTTATAGTTCTAACTAATTATAGTTCTATCCAGTTATAGTTCTATCTAGTTATAGTTCTACCTAGTTATAGTTCTATCCAGTTATAGTTCTACGTAGTTATAGTTCTATCTTTTTATAGTTCTATCTAGTTATAGTTCTACCTAATTGTAGTTCTATCTAGTTATAGTTCTATCCAGTTATAGTTCTATCCAGTTATAGTTCTATCTAGTTATAGTTCTATCCAGTTATATTTCTATCTAGTTATAATTCTACCTAGTTATAGTTTTATCCAGTTATAGTTCTATCTAGTTATAGTTCTATCCAATTATAGTTCTACCTAGTTATAGTTTTATCCAGTTATAGTTCTATCTAGTTATAGTTCTATCCAATTATAGTTCTATCTAGTTATAATTCTACCTAATTATAGTTCTATCTAGTTATAGTTCTATCTAGTTATAGTTCTACCTAGTTATAGTTCTATCTAGTTATAGTTCTACCTAATTATAGTTCTTTCTAGTTATAGTTCTTTCTAGTTAAAGTTCTACCTAATTATAGTTCTATCTAGTTATAGTTCTATCTAGTTATAGTTCTATCTAGTTATAGTTCTACCTAATTATAGTTCTACCTAGTTATAGTTCTATCTAGTTATAGTTCTACCTAGTTATAGTTCTACCTAATTATAGTTCTTTCTGGTTATAGTTCTTTCTAGTTATAGTTCTACCTAATTATAGTTCTATCTAGTTATAGTTCTACCTAGTTATAGTTCTGTCTAGTTATAGTTCTACCTAGTTATAGTTCTATCTGGTTATAGTTCTATCTAGTTATTATTCTACCTAACTATAGTTCTATCTAGTTATAGTTCTATCTAGTTATAGTTCTACCTAGTTATAGTTCTATCTAGTTATATTTTTACCTAATTATAGTTCTTTCTAGTTATAGTACTTTCTAGTTATAATTCTATCTAGTTATAGTTCTATCTAGTTATATTTCTATCTAGTTATAGTTCTACCTAATTATAGTTCTATCTAGTTATATTTCTACCTAATTATAGTTATATCTAGTTATAGTTCTATCTTGTTATAGTTCTTTCTAGTTATAGTTCTATCTAGTTATAGTTCTAACTAGTTATAGTTCTATCTTGTTATAGTTCTACCTAGTTATAGTTCTATCTTGTTGTAGTTCTACCTAATTATAGTTCTATCTAGTTATAGTTCTACCTAGTTATAGTTCAATCTTGTTATAGTTCTACCTAGTTATAGTTCTATCTTGTTATAGTTATTTCTAGTTATAGTTCTATCTAGTTATAGTTCTACCTAGTTATAGTTCTTTCTTGTTATAGTTCTACCTAGTTATAGTTCTATCTTGTTATAGTTCTACCTAGTTATAGTTCTATCTAGTTATAGTTCTACCTAATTATAGTTCTATCTAGTTATAGTTCTATCTTGTTATAGTTCTTTCTAGTTATAGTTCTATCTAGTTATAGTTCTACCTATTTATATTTCTATCTAGTTATAGTTCTACCTAGTTATAGTTCTATCTTGTTATAGTTCTACCTAGTTATAGTTCTCTCTAGTTATAGTTCTACCTAGTTATAGTTCTATCTAGTTATAGTTCTACCTAATTATAGTTCTTTCTAGTTATAGTTCTCTCTAGTTATAGTTCTACCTAATTATAGTTCTACCTAGTTATGGTTCTATCTAGTTATAGTTCTAACTAATTATAGTTCTATCCAGTTATAGTTCTATCTAGTTATAGTTCTACCTAGTTATAGTTCTATCCAGTTATAGTTCTACGTAGTTATAGTTCTATCTTTTTATAGTTCTATCTAGTTATAGTTCTACCTAATTGTAGTTCTATCTAGTTATAGTTCTATCCAGTTATAGTTCTATCCAGTTATAGTTCTATCTAGTTATAGTTCTATCCAGTTATATTTCTATCTAGTTATAATTCTACCTAGTTATAGTTTTATCCAGTTATAGTTCTATCTAGTTATAGTTCTATCCAATTATAGTTCTACCTAGTTATAGTTTTATCCAGTTATAGTTCTATCTAGTTATAGTTCTATCCAATTATAGTTCTATCTAGTTATAATTCTACCTAATTATAGTTCTATCTAGTTATAGTTCTATCTAGTTATAGTTCTACCTAGTTATAGTTCTATCTAGTTATAGTTCTACCTAATTATAGTTCTTTCTAGTTATAGTTCTTTCTAGTTAAAGTTCTACCTAATTATAGTTCTATCTAGTTATAGTTCTATCTAGTTATAGTTCTACCTAATTATAGTTCTATCTAGTTATAGTTCTATCTAGTTATAGTTCTACCTAGTTATAGTTCTACCTAATTATAGTTCTTTCTGGTTATAGTTCTTTCTAGTTATAGTTCTACCTAATTATAGTTCTATCTAGTTATAGTTCTACCTAGTTATAGTTCTGTCTAGTTATAGTTCTACCTAGTTATAGTTCTATCTAGTTATAATTCTATCTAGTTATTATTCTACCTAACTATAGTTCTATCTAGTTATAGTTCTATCTAGTTATAGTTCTACCTAGTTATAGTTCTATCTAGTTATATTTTTACCTAATTATAGTTCTTTCTAGTTATAGTACTTTCTAGTTATAATTCTATCTAGTTATAGTTCTATCTAGTTATATTTCTATCTAGTTATAGTTCTACCTAATTATAGTTCTATCTAGTTATATTTCTACCTAATTATAGTTCTATCTAGTTATAGTTCTATCTTGTTATAGTTCTTTCTAGTTATAGTTCTATCTAGTTATAGTTCTAACTAGTTATAGTTCTATCTTGTTATAGTTCTACCTAGTTATAGTTCTATCTTGTTGTAGTTCTACCTAATTATAGTTCTATCTAGTTATAGTTCTACCTAGTTATAGTTCAATCTTGTTATAGTTCTACCTAGTTATAGTTCTATCTTGTTATAGTTATTTCTAGTTATAGTTCTATCTAGTTATAGTTCTACCTAGTTATAGTTCTTTCTTGTTATAGTTCTACCTAGTTATAGTTCTATCTTGTTATAGTTCTACCTAGTTATAGTTCTATCTAGTTATAGTTCTACCTAATTATAGTTCTATCTAGTTATAGTTCTATCTTGTTATAGTTCTTTCTAGTTATAGTTCTATCTAGTTATAGTTCTACCTATTTATAGTTCTATCTAGTTATAGTTCTACCTAGTTATAGTTCTATCTTGTTATAGTTCTACCTAGTTATAGTTCTATCTAGTTATAGTTCTACCTAGTTATAGTTCTATCTAGTTATAGTTCTACCTAATTATAGTTCTTTCTAGTTATAGTTCTTTCTAGTTAAAGTTCTACCTAATTATAGTTCTATCTAGTTATAGTTCTATCTAGTTATAGTTCTATCTAGTTATAGTTCTACCTACTTATAGTTCTATCTAGTTATAGTTCTATCTAGTTATAGTTCTACCTAGTTATAGTTCTACCTAATTATAGTTCTTTCTGGTTATAGTTCTTTCTAGTTATAGTTCTACCTAATTATAATTCTATCTAGTTATAGTTCTACCTAGTTATAGTTCTGTCTAGTTATAGTTCTACCTAGTTATAGTTCTATCTGGTTATAGTTCTATCTAGTTATAATTCTACCTAATTATAGTTCTATCTAGTTATAGTTCTATCTAGTTATAGTTCTACCTAGTTATAGTTCTATCTAGTTATATTTTTACCTAATTATAGTTCTTTCTAGTTATAGTACTTTCTAGTTATAATTCTATCTAGTTATAGTTCTATCTAGTTATATTTCTATCTAGTTATAGTTCTACCTAATTATAGTTCTATCTAGTTATATTTCTACCTAATTATAGTTCTATCTAGTTATAGTTCTATCTTGTTATAGTTCTTTCTAGTTATAGTTCTATCTAGTTATAGTTCTAACTAGTTATAGTTCTATCTTGTTATAGTTCTACCTAGTTATAGTTCTATCTTGTTGTAGTTCTACCTAATTATAGTTCTATCTAGTTATAGTTCTACCTAGTTATAGTTCAATCTTGTTATAGTTCTATCTTGTTATAGTTATTTCTAGTTATAGTTCTATCTAGTTATAGTTCTACCTAGTTATAGTTCTATCTTGTTATAGTTCTACCTAGTTATAGTTCTATCTAGTTATAGTTCTACCTAATTATAGTTCTATCTAGTTATAGTTCTATCTTGTTATAGTTCTTTCTAGTTATAGTTCTATCTAGTTATAGTTCTACCTATTTATAGTTCTATCTAGTTATAGTTCTACCTAGTTATAGTTCTATCTTGTTATAGTTCTACCTAGTTATAGTTCTATCTAGTTATAGTTCTATCTAGTTATAGTTCTACCTAATTATAGTTCTACCTAATTATAGTTCTATCTAGTTATAGTTCTATATAGTTATAGTTCTGTCTAGTTATAGTTCTATATAGTTATAGTTCTATCTATAGGTCTTTACTCTTCATTTCATTGTGTTCAGCTTTAAAACAGAAGTTTGTAAAAAAATGAGCTTCAGGTGTCAATCTGAACTGAGAGCTGAGAGAGGACGTGATCCAGTGTATGAACTGCATTATGGGTGGGGCTGTGTATCAGAACTGTTTCCTCCACAATTACTCCTCCCTCCACAGCTCCTCTACTGCTCCTCCACTGCTCCCTACACTATTCCCTACACAGCCTCTCCACTGCTCTTCCACAGCTTCTCTACTGCTTCTCCACTGCTCCCTACTCTACTCCCTCCACTGCTCCTCCACAGCTCCTCCACAGCTCCTCCACAATTACTGCTCCCTACTCTACTCCCTCCACAGCTCCTCCACAGCTCCTCCACATTTACTGCTCCCTACTCTACTCCCTCCACAGCTCCTCCACAGCTCCTCCACAATTACTGCTCCCTACACTATTCCCTCCACAGATCCCCCACTGCTCCCTACACTATTCCCTCCACAGCTCCTCCACTGCTCCCTAC
Organism: Megaleporinus macrocephalus; assembly: GCA_021613375.1. Lineage (NCBI taxonomy): Eukaryota > Metazoa > Chordata > Actinopteri > Characiformes > Anostomidae > Megaleporinus > Megaleporinus macrocephalus. The sequence continues at coordinate 37,575,018 of CM038727.1, forward strand.
ACTATTCCCTCCCAGCTCCTCCACTGCTCCTCCACTGCTCCCTCCACTGTCCCCTCCACTGCAGTTGTGAGCTGAAGGTTGGGGATCTGGTCTTGTTCGACCCCCCAGGCTGACATCACACAACTGAAGTGCCCTTGAGCAAAGCACTTAACCCCAAACTGCTGCCCGGGCACTGTGGACAGGACTGCCCACCGCTCCGGGCCGAGTGTGCTCACTGCCCCCCTAGTGTGTACGTTCACTAGTGTGTGTGTGTTCACTAGTGTGTGTGTGTGGGTGTTTCACTGCCCCTAGTGTGTATTTTCACCAGTATGTGTGTGTTCACTAGTGTGTGTGTGTGTATGTGGGTGTTTCACTGCCACCTAGTGTGTATATTTACTAGTGTGTTTGTGTGTGTGTTCGCTAGTGTGTGTGTTTGTGTGTGTTCACTAGTGTGTGTGTGTGTTCACTAGTGTGTGTGCATGTGTGTGTTCACTAGTGTGTGTGTGTGTGTATGTGGGTGTTTCACTGCCCCCTAGTCTGTATGTTCACTAGTGTGTGTTCACTAGTGTGTGTGTGTGTGTGTGTGTGTGTGTGTGTGTGTATGTTCACTAGTGTGTGTGTTTGTGTTCACTGGTGTGTGTGTGTGTGTGTGTGTGTTCACTAGCGTGTTTCACTGCACGGATGGGTTAAATACAGAGGTCCAAATCCACTGTGTGAAAACACAAGTGACAAGTAGTGTTTAATTCTAATTTCGTTAACTGTCCTGCACTGCTCCCTCAACTCTTCACTCCATGGTCCACTCCACTTCTCCCTCCACTACTCCCTCCACTTCTCTCTCCACTTCTCCCTCCACTACTCCCTCCACTTCTCCCTCCACTTCTCCCTCCACTTCTCCCTCCACTACTCCCTCCACTTCTCCCTCCACTTCTCCCTCCACTTCTCCCTCCACTAGTCCCCCAATATTCCCTGCACAGCGCCCTCTACAGCTCTGATGACCTGGATTTCCAGGAAGCTCATACTGAACCTTAAGAACATGACTGGTCAACAGCATCAGCTGAGGAATCTGAGAAGAAGCTACAGGACAATTTTCCCTCTGCGATCTCGAGAAGGACGTTAATTAGCTTCATTAGCCTTTCAAGTGATTCATTCTATCAGAAGAGCTTTGTAGGGTTAGGGTTAGGATTAGTGTTAGGGTTAGGGTTAGTGTTAGTGTTGTGGTTAGGGGTTAGTCTTAGAGTTTAGGGTTAGGGTTAGGGTTCAGGGTTAGGGTTAGGGTTATGATTTAGGGTTAGGGTTAATGTTAGGGTTTAGGTTTAAGGTTAGTGTTTGTGTTAGTTTTAGGGTTAGTGTTAGTGTTAGTGTTAGTGTTAGTGTTTAGGGTTAGGTTTAGGGTTTATGGTTAGGGTTAGGTTAGGGTTAGTGTTAGTGTTAGGGTTAGGGTTAGGGTTAGCATTTAGGGTTAGGGTTATGGTTTAGGGTTAGGGTTAATGTTAGGGTTTAGGTTTAGGATTAGTGTTAGGGTTAGCTGTGTAGATTGTGGATATTTGTAAGCATGGTTGAGTGAGTTTGTGTAGATGTGGGGTTTTGCACTGTGTGTACTGCTCTTATTTTCTTATATCTTATATTGAATCTGTCGTGGGGCTGCCTGGCTAATATTTATATTCTTATAATTTTATTAATAAAGTGATTGAGTAAGTTTCATCATCACACTTTGTTTTCCTCTTTCTGGACCTCACCGGTTAAACGAAAGTGGTCGCAGCAATTGCTAAATTAAGTTTAACAGCCTTGCTTGGCGGGGCTCGCCACAGTATGAATTGGGTTTATTGGTCAGTAATTAAAAGAGTTATTAATCTAGTGTGTATGAAGCTGCTCTGATAAAAACAGTTAAGTGTTATTATAACAGAACAGTCTGGTGTGAAATACGAATATGATAGACAGAGCTCAAACCACAATTTATACAATGTTATTTTTTTACTTTCACTTGTAGAACATCAAACTAAACATCATATTTATTTAGAGACCAGGTCAGGAGGCAACAGTAGAAGAAAAAAATTTATGGTAGATGGTAGACCACAGCAGTATATTGTGATTGAGTGTATGAGCTGCATTATGGGTGGAGCTGTGTATCAGCAGAGATCTACACTGATCCCATTCAGCTCTGACTCTGTTCTCAGTCACTTCACATCTCTATCAACATGCTGCTCTCTATCCTTTCTCTCCTAACACTGCTTTTAGGTAACACCACCTTAACCACACTGCTTTATTTAAGAACTCTTCAGAGAAACTGGGAGAATGATGTAGCATCATTATTTGAAATGTTGTGTGAGAGATTTCAGTCTTTTATTTTCTTCAATAATGTTTCTGTTTCCAGGAGAAATATCAGCACAGACAGTTGATCCACTTGCAGGAGAAGTGTATGTACCAGAGGGAGATGATGTTACTCTCTCCTGTAACTACAGTATCAGGGGCACTAATGATGTTCTGCAGTGGTACAGTCAGTATCCTGGATTAAGTCCAGAGTTCCTGTTGATGATATATCCAACAGCAAAAAAAACTCTAATACCTGCAGATCCACCATTTCTACGACTGGATGCTGAAGTGGATGTAAATGAAAAGCGTGTGGATCTGAAGATCTCCTCTGCTGCAGTATCAGACTCTGTACTCTACTACTGTGCTCTGAAGCCCACAGTGACAGGAAACCCAGATACACTGAACAGAAACTGGTTATATGACTGAATGTAGAGCAGTGCTGTCGTCAGGAAGGGGCGCTGTTTACCTTTTTACATTCAGGCCTACAGCTTATACAGTTTTTTCCAATTGCTGAAACACAATTTTGTAAACTAGGCTGGTTTCATCAAAATACTTAACACAATTTACAAAACCACATACCTGAACTGCAGAATACCTAAATACCTCAAATATCCTGAAAAATGAAGCACCGCCACCAAAACTACATACAGCATCATCCAAATCAATTTTACACCAAACGACACACACTTCATTCATACTACCAGATTTATATCCAACCAACTACACACTGCTGAGCGTGATGTAAAGCACTCACATCTTTAGTGAGATCTGCCATAAAACTAAAACAGTCCAGATTAATCACATTCACAGAAATATCTACAGACACAAACACTGCTGTTATATTTATTTTTCACCAAACAAGTCAGTGCAACATATACACAGCAGATATATTTACACTGGAGTGAACAAAACACTCTTAAAATCAGCTGAAAAAAAAACTTACATATAAAATGTGCAGAAAAAAAAATAGTTTAGAGGCAGCGTCCTGTATCCTGGAGAACATTTGGCCCCTTCTTTCACCATGATTCTGTCTCTCAGTAAACAGAAAAAAACAAAATATAGTTCAGTCTTGGACAGCCTAAAGATATTTACCCCACAGTAGAGTACATACACAGTACAGTCAGTGTATGACATCAGCCATTCATGAGGTAAACAGGTATCACCCCACTGATACACTGTGATTTGGGGTGAACTACAGAAATCCTGGTTACACACATGTACTCCAGTCTAAATGTCCGGACGACAGAGGCGACAGTAAAACAGCTCAGGTTGGGCTGAACTCTCTGTTCCTTCCCTCTCATTCACCACCCCCCCTTCCTCTCCCTGGAACATCTTCTATTATTGTTGTAAATAAGGTGTTTACCTGGGGTGTTTATATAGAGCTCACTTTCTGATTGAAGTGTAAAAATTAACTGTTCAAGTGTTCGGAGTGCGGCGGTACTTATGTTTGCCAATTTGCTCATTAGTGTAATTCTGAATGGCAAAAGTGACTGTACATCAGATTGCTGTGTGTTATGTAGAGAAGAGTGTTATGTAGACAAGAGTGTTATGTAGAGAAGCGTCTTATGTAGAGAAGTGTGTTATGTAGAGAAGTGTGTTATGTAGAGAAGCGTGTTATGTGGAGAAGAGTGTTATATGGAGAAGTGTGTTATGTAGAGAAGCGTGTTATGTAGAGAAGAGTGTTATATAGAGAAGCGTGTTATGTAGAGAAGAGTGTTATGTAGAGAACTGTGTTATGTAGAGAAGAGTGTTATGTAGAGAAGCGTGTTATGTAGAGAAGAGTGTTATGTAGAGAAGAGTGTTATGTAGAGAAGTGTGTTATGTAGAGAAGAGTGTTATGTAGAGAAGCAGGTTATGTAGAGAAGAGTGTTATGTAGAGAAGAGTTATGTAGAGAAGTGTGTTATGTAGAGAAGAGGGTTATGTAGAGAAGAGTGTTATGTAGAGAAGAGTGTTATGTAGAGAAACGTGTTATATAGAGAAGCGTGTTATGTAGAGAAGCGTGTTATGTAGAGAAGCGTGTTATGTAGAGAAGAGGGTTATGTAGAGAAGAGTGTTATGTACAGAAGAGTGTTATGTAGAGAAGCGTGTTATGTAGAGAAGCGTGTTATGTAGAGAAGAGTGTTATGTAGAGAAGAGTGTTATGTAGAGGAGCGTGTTATGTAGAGAAGCGTGATATGTAGCGAAGCGTGTTATGTAGAGAAGAGTGTTATGTAGAGAAGTGTTATAAAGAGAAGTGTGTTATGTAGAGAAGAGTGTTATGTAGAGAAGCGTGTTATGTAGAGAAGCGTGTTATGTAGAGAAGCGTGTTATGTAGACAAGCGTGTTATGTAGAGAAGCGTGTTATGCAGAGAAGAGTGTTATGCAGAGAAGAGTGTTATGTAGCGTAGTGTGTTATGTAGAGAAGCGTGTTATGTGGAGAAGAGTGTTATATGGAGAAGTGTGTTATGTAGAGAAGAGTGTTATGTAGAGTAGCGTGTTATGTAGAGAAGCGTGTTATGTAGAGAAGCGTGTTATGTAGAGAAGAGTGTTATGTAGAGAAGCGTGTTATGTAGAAAAGAATGTTATATAGAGAAGAGTGTTATGTAGAGAAGCAGGTTATGTAGAGAAGAGTGTTATGTAGAGAAGAGTGTTATGTAGAGAAGTGTGTTATGTAGAGAAGAGGGTTATGTAGAGAAGAGGGTTATGTAGAGAAGAGTGTTATGTAGAGAAGTGTGTCATGTAGCGAAGTGTGTTATGTAGAGAAGAGTGTTATGTAGAGAAGCGTGTTATATAGAGAAGCGTGTTATGTAGAGAAGCGTGTTATGTAGAGAAGCGTGTTATGTAGAGAAGAGGGTTATGTAAAGAAGAGTGTTATGTACAGAAGAGTGTTATGTAGAGAAGAGTGTTATGTAGAGAAGTGTGTCATGTAGCGAAGTGTGTTATGTAGAGAAGAGTGTTATGTAGAGAAGCGTGTTATATAGAGAAGCGTGTTATGTAGAGAAGCGTGTTATGTAGAGAAGCGTGTTATGTAGAGAAGAGTGTTATGTAGAGAAGAGTGTTATGTAGAGAAGAGTGTTATGTAGAGGAGCGTGTTATGTAGAGAAGCGTGATATGTAGCGAAGCGTGTTATGTAGAGAAGAGTGGTATGTAGAGAAGTGTTATAAAGAGAAGTGTGTTATGTAGAGAAGAGTGTTATGTGGAGAAGCGTGTTATGTAGAGAAGCGTGTTACGTAGAGAAGTGTGTTATGTAGAGAAGAGTGTTATATAGAGAAGTGAGTTATGTAAAGAAGAGTGTTATGTAGAGAAGAGTGTTATGTAGAGAAGCGTGTTATGTAGAGAAGCGTCTTATGTAGAGAAGAGTGTTATGTAGAGAAGAGTGTTATGTAGAGAAGTGTGTTATGTAGAGAAGCGTGTTATGTGGAGAAGAGTGTTATATGGAGAAGTGTGTTATGTAGAGAAGAGTGTTATGTAGAGTAGTGTGTTATGTAGAGAAGAGTGTTATGTAGAGAAGCGTGTTATGTAGAGAAGAGTGTTATGTAGAGAAGAGTGTTATGTAGAGAAGAGTGTTATGTAGAGAAGTGTGTTATGAAGAGAAGAGTGTTATGTAGAGAAGCAGGTTATGTAGAGAAGCGTGTTATGTAGAGAAGAGTGTTATGTAGAGAAGTGTGTTATGTAGAGAAGAGGGTTATGTAGAGAAGAGGGTTATGTAGAGAAGAGTGTTATGTAGAGAAGAGTGTTATGTAGAGAAGTGTGTCATGTAGCGAAGTGTGTTATGTAGAGAAGAGTGTTATGTAGAGAAGCGTGTTATATAGAGAAGCGTGTTATGTAGAGAAGCGTGTTATGTAGAGAAGCGTGTTATGTAGAGAAGAGGGTTATGTAAAGAAGAGTGTTATGTACAGAAGAGTGTTATGTAGAGAAGCGTGTTATGTAGAGAAGAGTGTTATGTAGAGAAGAGTGTTATGTAGAGAAGAGTGTTATGTAGAGGAGCGTGTTATGTAGAGAAGCGTGATATGTAGCGAAGCGTGTTATGTAGAGAAGAGTGGTATGTAGAGAAGTGTTATAAAGAGAAGTGTGTTATGTAGAGAAGAGTGTTATGTGGAGAAGCGTGTTATGTAGAGAAGCGTGTTACGTAGAGAAGTGTGTTATGTAAAGAAGAGTGTTATATAGAGAAGTGAGTTATGTAAAGAAGAGTGTTATGTAGAGAAGAGTGTTATGTAGAGAAGCGTGTTATGTAGAGAAGCGTCTTATGTAGAGAAGAGTGTTATGTAGAGAAGAGTGTTATGTAGAGAAGTGTGTTATGTAGAGAAGCGTGTTATGTGGAGAAGAGTGTTATATGGAGAAGTGTGTTATGTAGAGAAGAGTGTTATGTAGAGTAGCGTGTTATGTAGAGAAGCGTGTTATGTAGAGAAGCGTGTTATGTAGAGAAGTGTGTTATGTAGAGAAGAGTGTTATGTAGAGAAGCGTGTTATGTAGAGAAGAGTGTTATGTAGAGAAGAGTGTTATGTAGAGAAGTGTGTTATGAAGAGAAGAGTGTTATGTAGAGAAGCAGGTTATGTAGAGAAGAGTGTTATGTAGAGAAGAGTGTTATGTAGAGAAGTGTGTTATGTAGAGAAGAGTGTTATGTAGAGAAGAGTGTTATGTAGAGAAGCGTATTATGTAGAGAAGCGTGTTATGTAGAGAAGAGTGTTATGTAGAGAAGTGTTATGTAGAGAAGAGTGTTATGTAGAGAAGAGTGTTATGCAGAGAAGAGTGTTATGTAGAGAAGCGTGTTATGTAGAGAAGCGTATTATGTAGAGAAGCGTGTTATGTAGAGAAGAGTGTTATGTAGAGAAGTGTTATGTAGAGAAGAGTGTTATGTAGAGAAGAGTGTTATGCAGAGAAGAGTGTTATGTAGAGAAGCGTGTTATGTAGAGAAGCGTCTTATGTAGAGAAGAGTGTTATGTAGAGAAGAGTGTTATGTAGAGAAGCGTGTTATGTAGAGAAGCGTGTTATGTAGAGAAGTGTGTCATGTAGAGAAGCGTGTTATGTAGAGAAGTGTGTTATGTAGAGAAGCGTGTTATGTGGAGAAGAGTGTTATATGGAGAAGTGTGTTATGTAGAGAAGAGTGTTATGTAGAGAAGCGTGTTATGTAGAGAAGCGTGTTATGTAGAGAAGAGTGTTATGTAGAGAAGTGTTATGTAGAGAAGAGTGTTATGTAGAGAAGAGTGTTATGCAGAGAAGAGTGTTATGTAGAGAAGCGTGTTATGTAGAGAAGCGTCTTATGTAGAGAAGAGTGTTATGTAGAGAAGAGTGTTATGTAGAGAAGCGTGTTATGTAGAGAAGCGTGTTATGTAGAGAAGTGTGTCATGGAGAGAAGCGTGTTATGTAGAGAAGTGTGTTATGTAGAGAAGCGTGTTATGTGGAGAAGAGTGTTATGTGGAGAAGTGTGTTATATGGAGAAGTGTGTTATGTAGAGAAGAGTGTTATGTAGAGAAGCGTGTTATGTAGAGAAGCGTGTTATGTAGAGAAGAGTGTTATGTAGAGAAGTGTGTTATGTAGAGAAGAGTGTTATATAGAGAAGCGTGTTATGTAGAGAAGAGTGTCATGTAGAGAAGTGTGTTATGTAGAGAAGAGTGTTATGTAGAGAAGCGTGGTATGTAGAGAAGAGTGTTATGTAGAGAAGTGTGTTATGAAGAGAAGAGTGTTATGTAGAGAAGCAGGTTATGTAGAGAAGAGTGTTATGTAGAGAAGAGTGTTATGTAGAGAAGTGTGTTATGTAGAGAAGAGGGTTATGTAGAGAAGAGGGTTATGTAGAGAAGAGTGTTATGTAGAGAAGAGTGTTATGTAGAGAAGTGTGTCATGTAGCGAAGTGTGTTATGTAGAGAAGAGTGTTATGTAGAGAAGCGTGTTATATAGAGAAGCGTGTTATGTAGAGAAGCGTGTTATGTAGAGAAGCGTGTTATGTAGAGAAGAGGGTTATGTAAAGAAGAGTGTTATGTACAGAAGAGTGTTATGTAGAGAAGCGTGTTATGTAGAGAAGCGTGTTATGTAGAGAAGAGTGTTATGTAGAGAAGAGTGTTATGTAGAGAAGTGTGTTATGTAGAGAAGAGTGTTATGTAGAGGAGCGTGTTATGTAGAGAAGCGTGATATGTAGCGAAGCGTGTTATGTAGAGAAGAGTGTTATGTAGAGAAGTGTTATAAAGAGAAGTGTGTTATGTAGAGAAGAGTGTTATGTAGAGAAGCGTGTTATGTAGAGAAGCGTGTTACGTAGAGAAGTGTGTTATGTAGAGAAGAGTGTTATATAGAGAAGTGTGTTATGTAAAGAAGAGTGTTATGTAGAGAAGCGTGTTATGTAGAGAAGCGTGTTATGTAGAGAAGCGTGATATGTAGCGAAGCGTGTTATGTAGAGAAGCGTGATATGTAGCGAAGCGTGTTATGTAGAGAAGAGTGTTATGTAGAGAAGTGTTATAAAGAGAAGAGTGTTATGTAGAGAAGCGTGTTATGTAGAGAAGCGTGTTACATAGAGAAGTGTGTTATGTAGAGAAGAGTGTTATATAGAGAAGTGTGTTATGTAAAGAAGAGTGTTATGTAGAGAAGAGTGTTATGTAGAGAAGCGTGTTATGTAGAGAAGCGTCTTATGTAGAGAAGAGTGTTATGTAGAGAAGAGTGTTATGTAGAGAAGTGTGTTATGTAGAGAAGCGTGTTATGTGGAGAAGAGTGTTATATGGAGAAGTGTGTTATGTAGAGAAGAGTGTTATGTAGAGTAGCGTGTTTTGTAGAGAAGCGTGTTATGTAGAGAAGCGTGTTATGTAGAGAAGAGTGTTATGTAGAGAAGCGTGTTATGTAGAAAAGAGTGTTATATAGAGAAGTGTGTTATGTAGAGAAGCGTGTTATGTAGAGAAGAGTGTTATGAAGAGAAGTGTTTTATGAAGAGAAGTGTGTTATGCAGAGAAGCTGTTCTTAAGGACTTAATTGATGGTCTCCGAGCTTCAAACCCTCCTGTTCTCACTAGTAGAGAAGCCAACCAGATTCTGCAGGCCAACCAAGTGCAGGAGGACAGAGTTGGAGCCCTGGTAGATATGGTCTGCAACAAAGGTGATTTGGCCAGTACGCTGATGATCTCTATTTTAGAGCAGAAGGACTTAAACCTCTGTGTTTATTTGGGTCTTCACACAGAAACCCAGACACCGAGAGAGAAACGTGAGTCAAAATCCTTCAAAACGTCTTGTCATCTTGTGTGACGTGCAGTTTGTGTAAAAACTCTTCATTTCTTTTAGGTTACGAGTTTAACGAACAGACTCTCCGCTGAACAAACGGCCGTGGAGGAGGAGACGCTAAGTGAAAATGAATGTTGAGTCACAGAAGATGTTTCCTTGTCAAACTTGTTTCTCAGGAACGTCCAGCATTTTTCTCATTCTCTGTAAATATCAGCTAAAGCATCTACTGCAGAACTTAAACTATCATTAAAACTCACCTGCTGTCTGTCTGCATTCAGGGTATCATGCCTGTTCCCTCCCTCACTGTGAAATATTTACTGAACTGCTCTCTGGAGCTTATTTACAGTTTCAAAGATCAGATTCTGCTGGGAGGGCGTTTCATAAACTACAAACCGAAAGTAAAACTCCAAAGAAAAGGTGTGGCCAGCGTATCTTCACTGTCCTAAGAATAACTAGTAAAACCCCTCCAGTAATCTGTCCCGTATCCTCCGGAGGAACGAAAGGGGCTGGTTACTTTCTGAATTCTTTATTTAAAAAAAAAAAAAGTTTTTTGTTGTCTTTTAAAATAATGAATATTTTTATTTATTAATTATCAGATTTTTTATCAATGTTTTCAACACATTTGGATTTTTCTTTCTTAGTTTTTTGTTCTTTGCCGATGGCGCAGCGTTTACAAACAATATTAGTTTTGTTTTCTTTAATATTAAGACTAAACAAATGGTGGGTAAAAATAATAAATACATAATAAACACATAACTTTAAACACAACTAATTATGGAGTGACAAAAGACCAGCGAGGTGGACGAAGGACAGAACAGAACAACTAATCTGCCAAACCAGAAACTAAACCTAGCCAACATCACAGTGGGTGGCATCTAACCCTTACCTAACATTATATATATATATATATATATATATATATATATATATATATATATATATATATATATATATATATATATATAGAGAGAGAGAGAGAGAGAGAGAGAGAGAGCAAGAGAGACCGACAGACAGAGAGACAGACAGAGACAGACAGAGAGACAGACAGAGAGAGAGAAGAAAAAGAATAAAAACCCTCAAAAACATACATGTGTCTCTGGAATGTAACACTTAGTAAACAGAAACTTCATGTTAAACATTAATCTTAAATCTGTACGTATGATTCTGATTCCTGTTTTACATAAACTCACAATAACAAACTGGCTGCACCAAATAATATACATTCACATATAACTATAATTAAGAAACACCAGTAGAGCTGCAGCTCGTCTACAGATCTTTATATTCCTACATCACTTTCATCAGATTGTACACCAACTCTACCAGAAGGTGGAGCTCTAGTCTTCTCTTTAACTGAAAGCAGTAACTGAGTCTCTGTCAGATCAACACATTGTCCTCCTTCAAGAATAAACTGTCAGTTCAGTTAATCAGATGTACACAGTGATACAGAATTCACCAGTAGGGGGCGCTGTTGGATCGGTCTGCTGCTGCTTTTGTTGCACATTATTACATATGGGATCTGAACAGTGAAGGATATTACTCTGCTGTAATAAAAATTTAAAAGGGGTATCTTACCGGAGACAAGAGGGGCACCATCCTGGGGACAGGAGCGATACCTTCCCAGGTACACGAGGAGTGCCCCGTAGGAAATAATGGTATCTTTCCAAAAACGAGACGGGTACCTGCCACCTGAACTGATGGAGATGGAGAGATGGTAGACCACAGCAGTGTATTGTGATTGAGTGTATGAGCTGCATTATGGGTGGAGCTGTGTATCAGCAGAGATCTACACTGATCCCATTCAGCTCTGACTCTGTTCTCAGTCACTTCACATCTCTATCAACATGCTGCTCTCTATCCTTTCTCTCCTAACACTGCTTTTAGGTAACACCACCTTAACCACACTGCTTTATTGAAGAACTCTTCAGAGAAACTGGGAGAAAGATGTAGCATCATTATTTGAAATGTTGTGTGAGAGATTTCAGTCTTTTATTTTCTTCAATAATGTTTCTGTTTCCAGGAGAAACATCAGCACAGACAGTTGATCCACTTGCAGGAGAAGTGTATGTATCAGAGGGAGATGATGTTACTCTCTCCTGTAACTACAGTAGTGGTTATAGTGATGTTCTTCAGTGGTATCGTCATTATCCTGCATCCAGTCCAGAGTATCTCCTGTACATTTACCCACATGGTGCTAAGAGTGATTATATTCCTCCTCGTATGTCTGCTGAAGTGGATAATAACAAAAACCATGTGTATCTGAAGATCTCCTCTGCTGCAGTATCAGACTCTGTACTCTACTACTGTGCTCTGAGGCCCACAGTGACAGGAAACCCAGATACACTGAACAGAAACTCCTTACCAGCACTTCCTGTACAGAACTTTAAACACCAGGTTCTGTTCAGAGACTGTGAATCAATAACGTTCTTCTCTCAGAATCTAACTACAGCATGAAGATCTGTAAGTTTAGAACTGAGTCTAATTCTACTATACATGTTACTCTGAACTGATCTTTTATTCAAACTGGAGATCCAGTCTTATATCTGTCTGGAGTATTGATCAGATTAATCAATATATTTAATGATCTGTATGATCAGAACAGTGATGTGAGCGAGTGGTGATGTGTGTTCAGTCTGAGAGTGTAATGATGTTGTACAGACACACAGAGGTGTAATGAGGGAGGGTCTCCACAGGGGGGCAGACTTCATCTAGATTGAACTGAACACTTATATTCAGTTGAGTGTGAAGGAGTAGATAAAGGAGAGAGAAGATCTGGTTCAGACATGATGAAGACTCTACAGCAGACTTTGAACCAGGTACTGCTTCAGTTCAGCACCATCTGCCGGTCAGTGTCTTCTTCATCTTATTTATCTTCTTCATGAAGCACAAACAGTTAAACAGATTTTTTAAAGAGCTTCACGTTAGAGTTTACAACGACCTCCTCTGATGTTCTGAAATGACTTTAAACTGATCTTTGATGTTTACAGGTTTATCATATTCTAATAGGCTTTAATGTAGAATCACAGTAACAAAGTAAGGAGATCAAAGTGAAACTACACTCAAATACAAACGAACAAGCAGCTTCACTAACTGGAGATAAATGTGGGCGGAGTCTTTACATGCTTGAAAAGTATCACCTAAATGTCTCCTCATTATCTGAACACTGGAACCACCATGATGTTTATGTTCTCTCTCTCTCTCTGGATCTTCATCATAGGTATGTGGGAGGAACTACATTTATATGTGTGCTAGTTTATGTTGTGTGATTTATATTAATATATATTTTAGATTTTCTGTTTATTTGTGGAGATGAATTTGATTGAAGTCTGTCTTTTTCTACACTTATTAAAGATCTGGTGGTTTATTTGTTTCTTCACAGATTTCTGTTCTACACAGTCTATATCTCCACTGCAGAACAAAACTGATGCTGTTGAAGGTGAGACAGTTACTCTCTCCTGCAGGTATGAATACAGTGGTACTGTAAACAGTCTGCAGTGGTACCGTCAGTATCCTGGATCCAGACCAGAGTATCTACTGATGATACTTCCAACAACAAAACATGTGAACTACGCAGATCCACCTTTTCCACGACTAGATGTTAATGTGGATGTAAATGAAAAGCGTGTGGATCTGAAGATCTCCTCTGCTGCAGTATCAGACTCTGTACTCTACTACTGTGCTCTGACGCCCACAGTGACAGGAAACCCAGATACACTAAACAAAAACTCTGGAGCGCTTCACAGTAAGAGAAGAAGATCATAAGAACATGCTGTTTATATTAGTTCATCCTCAGTGAACACAACCTGTATACAGAATATCTTTACATGGCAACACGGTGGTGTAGTGGTTAGTACGGTGGTGTAGTGGTAAGTATGGTGGTGTAGTGGTTAGTACGGTGGTGTAGTGGTTAGTACGGTGGCGTAGTGGTTAGTATGGTGGCGTAGTGGTTAGTATGGTGGCGTAGTGGTTAGTATGGTGGTGTAGTGGTCAGTACGGTGGTGTAGTGGTTAGTAAGGTGGTGTAGTGGTTAGTACGGTGGCGTAGTGGTCAGTGCGGTGGCGTAGTGGTTAGTACGGAGGTGTAGTGGTTAGTACGGTGGCGTAGTGGTTAGTACGGTGGTGTAGTGGTTAGTATGGTGGCGTAGTGGTTAGTATGGTGGCGTAGTGGTTAGTACGGTGGCGTAGTGGTCAGTACGGTGGCGTAGTTGTCAGTACGGTGGCGTAGTGGTTAGTACGGTGGCGTAGTGGTTAGTACGGTGGCGTAGTGGTCAGTACGGTGGCGTAGTGGTCAGTACGGTGGTGTAGTAGTTAGTACGGTGGTGTAGTGGTCAGTACGGTGGTGTAGTGGTCAGTATGGTGGTGTAGTGGTTAGTATGGTGGTGTAGTGGTTAGTAAGGTGGTGTAGTGGTCAGTACGGTGGTGTAGTGGTTAGTACGGTGGTGTAGTGGTTAGTATGGTGGTGTTGTGGTTAGTACGGTGGTGTTGTGGTTAGTACGGTGGTGTAGTGGTTAGTACGGTGGTGTTGTGGTCAGTACGGTGGTGTAGTGGTCAGTACGGTGGTGTAGTGGTTAGTACGGTGGTGTAGTGGTTAGTATGGTGGTGTAGTGGACAGTACGGTGGTGTAGTGGTTAGTACGGTGGTGTAGTGGTTAGTATGGTGGTGTTGTGGTCAGTACGGTGGTGTAGTGGTCAGTACGGTGGTGTAGTGGTTAGTACGGTGGTGTAGTGGTCAGTACGGTGGTGTAGTGGTCAGTACGGTGGTGTAGTGGTCAGTACGGTGGTGTAGTGGTTAGTATGGTGGTGTAGTGGTTAGTACGGTGGTGTAGTGGTTAGTATGGTGGTGTAGTGGTTAGTATGGTGGTGTTGTGGTTAGTATGGTGGTGTAGTGGTTAGTACGGTGGTGTAGTGGTCAGTACGGTGGTGTAGTGGTCAGTACGGTGGTGTAGTGGTCAGTACGGTGGTGTAGTGGTTAGTATGGTGGTGTAGTGGTTAGTACGGTGGTGTAGTGGTTAGTACGGTGGTGTTGTGGTTAGTATGGTGGTGTAGTGGTTAGTACGGTGGTGTAGTGGTCAGTATGGTGGTGTAGTGGTTAGTATGGTGGTGTAGTGGTCAGTATGGTGGTGTAGTGGTCAGTATGGTGGTGTAGTGGTTAGTACGGTGGTGTAGTGGTTAGTACGGTGGTGTAGTGGTTAGTATGGTGGTGTAGTGGTTAGTACGGTGGTGTAGTGGTCAGTATGGTGGTGTAGTGGTTAGTATGGTGGTGTGGTGGTCAGTACAGTGGTGTAGTGCTTAGTACTAAACTGCTGTAGGTGTGAGTGTGTGTGTGTGTGTAGGTGTGAGTGTGTGTGGGTTTAGGTGTGAGTGTGTAGGTGTGTGTGTGTAGGTGTGAGTGTGTGTGTGTAGGTGTGAGTGTGTGTGGGTGTAGGTGTGAGTGTGTGTGTGTGTAGGTGTGTGTGTGTAGGTGTGAGTGTGTGAGTGTGAGTGTGAGTGTGAGTTGGTCATGTAATGGACTGGTGAACCGTCCATGGTGTTACCTGCCTTCTCCTGATGATGCTGGGATTGGCTCCAGCTCATGATGGAGTTCATTCTTGTTTACATGGAAACACCTGAACATTAAAGTTTCTTTATTAGGTTCTTGGTGAGAACTGATCTTCCTGATCATCCAACAGTGATGAGTTTAAGTTCATGCTGAGCAGACTGAGTTTTGGTGAAGGACAAAATGTACCTGGAGACGGATTTGAAGCACAGTCTGACTCTTCAACAACCTCATTTCCACTGATGATCCAGAAGCTGCAGGTCTCTGTGGTGAAATACTGAGCTGTGAACTCTAATATGACTTTCAGTTCCACTAATGATCTCCACAAACCTCACTCTCTGAACCTCACTCTCTGAACCTCACTCTCTACAGGTGTGACTCTGAAAAGATGTGGAGGAGCTCTGAAACACTAGAGGGCAGCAGTGATCATGATGTGAGCTGAGAATCTGCTTAGAGGCTGAATTCCTGCTTAGCTCAGTTCAGATGAGAACCGCTAGGAGAACATTTATGAGTAAAAATACTGAGACTAACATCTGCTGAACACTGCAGTGCTGATAGGTGCTCCGTGTTCCAGTAGGAGTGCTACAAGGAAATGTGAATATATATGAATATGAGTTACTCTGCTGTGTTTATCTTTTTTTTTCAGTCTGCAGGAGATACGACTCCGTTAAACAATCTGCAGAGTCACTGATGACCACTGGAGGAGCTGCAGCAGTTTTAACCTGGTTAAGGAGGTTAACTCTGCTGATCAGTCACCGGATCTCCTCTGGTATGAACAGCAGAGTAACGGATCTCCTCAATTCAGCTCTGGACCAGGACACACCGACCTGGAATTTGAAGATAGCTTTATTGCTAATCTAGATTCCAAATCCAGTTCATTTCCACTGAGCATCCAGAAGCTAATATGAACTGCTGCACGCTGGTGGTTACTGTGGTAACAACACCTTCACTCCTGGAAGTGGAAGTCAGTGCTTACACACCAGATAATTAGCTGTATAGACGTGTGAGGTGTTAAGTGTTGACTATCAAACTCTGATAAACTGATACTAAACACACTAACCAGTGTTAGTCTAACAGACCCATTCTGTCACATCATCAGCGCCTCTCCTGGACTACCAAAGTATTACAAACAGGAGATTCTGGGTTCCTTTCCTCTGATTGGAGATGGAGGTGAAGTGGCTGCACTGTAGGCACCACCTTGTAATCAGCATGTCATGGCCGCCCATGGTGTTCGTTCGTGTCTGATTATAATGTGGACAGGAAGTACCAGAGACTCTCCAAGACCTGCTTAATGGCAGTAGATCCCCTCAGCAGCTTACGGCTAAGCACAATAAGTTCTAGTTAAAGTCTGAACAGACCAATACCGGGTCTGAGCAGAGAGTGTCCTTCAGGGCCTGGAACGTTTGTTCACACTCGTCATTGTCCAGGGTGTCTTGGCAATTTCACAGTCAGTTTGTTTAATGAAGTCACAATGGTGGTGAACTACAGGATAAAGAGCCAAAACCAGCTGGTTAAGCCAACGATGGAGTGAACATGCTGTACTGAGTGAACGATGAAGTGAACATGCTGTACTGAGTGAACGATGGAGTGAACATGCTGTACTGAGTGAACGATGAAGTGAACATGCTGTACTGAGTGAACGATGGAGTGAACATGCTGTACTGAGTGAACGATGAAGTGAACATGCTGTACTGAGTGAACGATGGAGTGAACATGCTGTACTGAGTGAACGATGGAGTGAACATGCTGTACTGAGTGAACGATGAAGTGAACATGCTGTACTGAGTGAACGATGGAGTGAACATGCTGTACTGAGTGAACGATGGAGTGAACATGCTGTACTGAGTGAACGATGAAGTGAACATGCTGTACTGAGTGAACGATGGAGTGAACATGCTGTACTGAGTGAACGATGAAGTGAACATGCTGTACTGAGTGAACGATGGAGTGAACATGCTGTACTGAGTGAATGATGGATTGAACATGCTGTACTGAGTGAATGATGGAGTGAACATGCTGTACTGAGTGATGTCCTTCTGTGTTTGGACGAACACCCGTCTTGATCATTAGTTCAGTTGTTGATCTTTGGTCTGACACAGTTCACAGACTTATACAAAGACTTCAAATCTTCTTCTGCACACAATCGATAAGCATCAGAGCATGACTGTGAATCTGAAAGAGACCTGTTCTGAGTTCTGAAAGCTGTGTAGTCCCAGAACTTCCTTTCTAAGAGCTCAACAATTCCTGGAATCAGGTCTGAATCAAACTTGGACACGGCATTGATCATTATTAAGTCAATACAGACTCTCAGCGAGCCACCTGATTCAGAAGAACATCAATCAGTCCCCGCAGTGCTTTGGTCCAGTAACCTTGGTGCTGAGGATGGATTGTAAGGAACATCTAGTCGGGTCTAGTTACATAAAACATAAATGTATCTGAATCTGAAGCCACTATTATCCAGAGGTCATGAGATCCTGCAGGAAAGGAGTGGATGTAATCTGAGGAGTCTGGGTCTGAATGTCGGATGTAAATGATTTTCTGAGATTCTGGATAAGAGTTTATGGATGTTTCCTGAGAGCTGTTTATGCTGAAGGCCAGAAAAGATGGAGAGCTCAGAGTAAGACGTGCGCAGTTTGATTGATCTACACTCAGAATGTTCACTCAAAGCCCTCTCTGGAGACCAAAATAATATAATACAGGAGGATCAACCAGGATAGAAAATTATCTTCTCAGATTAACAGTCCTCCTTACTCTCCACTCAAACACACTCAAACACATTCAAACAAACACACTCAAACACATTCAAACACACTCAAACACACTCAAACACATTCAAATACACTCAAACACACACAAACACACTCAAACACACTCCAATACACTCAAACACACTCAAACAAACACACTCAAATACACTCAAATACACTCAAACACACTCAAACACACACACTCAAACACACTCAAACACACTCAAACACATTCAAATACATTCAAACACACTCAAACAAACTCAAACACACTCGAACACACTCAAACACACTCAAACACATTCAAATACATTCAAACACACACACTCAAATACATTCAAACACACTCAAATACACTCAAACACACTCAAATACACTCAAACACACTCAAATACATTCAAACACACTCAAACATACTCAAACACATTCAAACAAACACACTCAAACACACTCAAACACAGTCAAACACACTCAAACACATTCAAACACATTCAAACACACTCAAACACACTCAAATACACTCAAACATACACACTCAAACACACTCAAACACATTCAAACACATTCAAACACACTCAAACACACTCAAACACACTCAAACACATTCAAACACACTCAAACACACTCAAACACAGTCAAACACACTCAAATACATTCAAATACACTCAAACACATTCAAACACACACACTCAAACACATTCAAATACACTCAAACACATTCAAACACACTCAAACACATTCAAACACACTCAAACACACTCAAACACACTCAAATACACTCAAACAAACACACTCAAATACACTCAAACACACTCAAACACACTCAAACACACTCAAATACATTCAAACAAACACACTCAAATACATTCAAACACACTCAAATACACTCAAACACACTCAAATACACTCAAACACACTCAAATACATTCAAACACACTCAAACACACTCAAACACACTCAAACAAACACACTCAAACACATTCAAACACACTCAAACACACTCAAACACAGTCAAACACACTCAAACACATTCAAACACACTCAAACACACTCAAACACACTCAAACACATTCAAACACATTCAAACACACTCAAACACATTCAAACACACTCAAACACACTCAAACACACTCAAACACATTCAAACACACACACTCAAACACATTCAAATACACTCAAACACATTCAAACACACTCAAACACATTCAAACACGCTCAAACACGCTCAAACACGCTCAAACACATTCAAACACACTCAAGAACACTCAAGCACACTCAAACACACTCAAACACACTCAAACACATTCAAACACACTCAAATACACTCAAACACACTCAAACACACTCAAACACATTCAAACACACTCAAATACACTCAAACACACTCAAACACATTCAAATACACTCAAACACACTCAAACACACTCAAATACACTCAAATACACTCAAACACACTCAAACACACTCAAATACACTCAAACACACTCAAACACACTCAAACACACTCAAACACATTCAAACACACTCAAATACACTCAAACACATTCAAACACACTCAAACACATTCAAACACACTCAAATACACTCAAACACACTCAAACACATTCAAACACACTCAAATACACTCAAACACACTCAAACACATTCAAATACACTCAAACACATTCAAACACACTCAAATACACTCCAATACACTCAAACACACTCAAACACACTCCAATACACTCAATCACACTCAAACACACTCAAACACACTCCAATACACTCAAACACAATCAAATACACTCAAATACACTCAAACACATTCAAACACACTCAAACACACTCAGACACACTCAAACACATTCAAATACATTCAAACACACACACTCAAATACACTCAAACACACTCAAACACATTCAAATACATTCAAACACTTTCAAACACACTCAAATACACTCAAACACACTCAAACACACTCAAAGACACTCAAACACACTCAAATACACTCAAATACACTGAAACACACTCAAACACACTCAAACACACTCCAATACACTCAAACACGCTCAAACACACTCAAATACACTCAATCAAACACACTCAAATACACTCAAACACATTCAAATACACTCAAATACACTCAAACACATTCAAATACATTCACACACACTCAAATACATTCAAACACACTCAAATACATTCAAACACACTCAAATACACTCAAACACACTCAAACACACTCAAACACACTCAAACACATTCAAATACACTCAAACACATTCAAACACACTCAAATACACTCCAATACACTCAAACACACTCAAATACACTCCAATACACTCAAACACACTCAAACACACTCCAATACACTCAAACACACTCAAACACACTCAAGCACACTCAAACACATTCAAACACACTCAAACACATTCAAACACACTCAAACACACTCAAACACATTCAAACACACTCAAATACACTCAAACACACTCAAACACATTCAAATACACTGAAACACATTCAAACACACTCAAATACACTCCAATACACTCAAACACACTCAAACACACTCCAATACACTGAAACACAATCAAATACACTCAAATACACTCAAACACATTCAAACACACTCAAACACACTCAGACACACTCAAACACATTCAAATACATTCAAACACACACACTCAAATACACTCAAACACACTCAAACACATTCAAATACATTCAAACACTTTCAAACACACTCAAATACACTCAAACACACTCAAACACACTCAAAGACACTCAAACACACTCAAATACACTGAAACACACTCAAACACACTCAAACACACTCCAATACACTCAAACACGCTCAAACACACTCAAATACACTCAAACACATTCAAACACACTCAAATACACTCAAACACATTCAAATACACTCAAATACACTCAAACACATTCAAATACATTCACACACACTCAAATACATTCAAACACACACACTCAAATACACTCAAACACACTCAAATACACTGAAACAATCACACTCAAATACACTCAAACACACTCAAACACATTCAAACACACACACTCAAATATACTCAAACACACTCAAACACACTCAAACACATTCAAATATACTCAAACAAACACACTCAAATACACTCAAACACACTCAAACAAACTCGAATACACTCAAACACACACAAATACACTCAAACAAACACACTCAAACACACTCAAATACACTTGAATACGTGTCCGAGAGAAAGATCCTCTGTCCGTATGCCCTCTAATTGATTGGTGGTGTTTAGAAAAACGAGATAATGAGCGCCGTGTTTTTAAAGCAGCCTCCAGTTTACAGTAACGGTCTGTACACAATCACTTCCTGACCTCCTCACTACTCCCTACTCCTACTCCTCCTGTTCAGAGTGTAGCACACAGACCAGCCCGACTGCACTGAGACCTCACCCAGCTCCACAATGTCCCACCTAAACAGCTTTCTGCACATGAGCAGATACATCCCACTGATCATCACGGCAGTATCAGGTAACGCAGTGTTAATGTCTCTCAGTGTGTTCGTTTACTAATCAGACTGAAATGTTCGTCTCTGATTCACAAAATTACACCATTTATTCTTTTCTCCTTCCTTCAGAAGTGTTTACAGAAGAAACTGGACTGAAGGAGGAACATGGCAGCATCATCAGTCAAGAAACCGACACGGTTGCTCTAAAATGTTCTTATGAGTCGAGCAGCAATGATATTCTTCTGTACTGGTTCAGACAGGACGCTAACAGAGCACCACAGTATTTACTGTATGGAGGAGCAAAGTCCTATCAGAGCTACAGGAGCTCTCCTGCTGACGCTCGACTGGAGACCAGAACAACCCCAACATCTACTGAACTTACTATCAGCGGACTGAGGCTTTCAGACTCACTGCATTACTACTGCGTTCTCAGAGTTTATACCCAGTGACACGAAGACCCCGAGACCCTGCACAAAAACTCCCACACACATAAGAAGCTCTTCAAACCACAGAAGATCAAAGTTCCTGCTTTATCACTCCTTCTTATCAGAGCAACAGTAACACCTGCAGCTGCTGAAACAAAGAACAGAACAGTGGAGCGGGGGGTAGCTATATATATATATATGTTTTTATATGTTTATATAGGTTTATATATGTTTGTTTATATATGTTTATGTTTTTATGTTTGTTTATATATGTTTATGTTTTTATATGTTTGTTTTTATATATTTATATATGTTTTTATATGTTTGTTTTTATATTTTTATATATGTTTATATTTGTTTTTATGTTTGTTTATATATGTTTATATGTTTTTATATGTTGTTTATATATGTTTATATATGTTTAGATTTGTTTTTATGTTTGTTTATATATGTTTTTATATGTTTGTTTATATATGTTTATATATGTTTAGATTTGTTTTTATGTTTGTTTATATATGTTTATATATGTTTAGATTTGTTTTTATGTTTGTTTATATATGTATTTATATGTTTATATATGTTTAAGGGTATTTACAGAAAGTGTAGGAGTTCAGTAGACGTATAGTCAGAAAAACACAAAACAATAACTAAGATTATAGACCAGAGCAGAAAACAACAACAACAACAACAACAACACACACACGACTCAAAACTTCAACCAAGACTTCACTACTACTGTCAGGGCCACACGGTAGAAATTTTAAATGATTTTTTTTAACAAAAAATTCTAACTGCTATCATAAATGTGAGAGACTCCCCATACCATTACATCCTTCACCATTTAAACCACCCACACTAATCTGTCCCCCTCCACACTACACAACCTGTCCCCTCCACACTACACAACCTGTCCCCCTCTACACTACACAACCTGTCCCCCTCTACACTACACAATCTGTCCCCCTCTACACTACACAACCTGTCCCCCTCCACACTTCACAACCTGTCCCCCTCTACACTACACAACCTGTCCCCCTCTACACTACACAATCTGTCCCCCTCTACACTACACAACCTGTCCCCCTTCACACTACACAATCTGTCCCCCTCCCCACTACACAACCTGTCCCCCTCCACACTACACAAACTATTCTCCCTTCACACTACACAACCTGTCCCCCTCTACACTACACAACCTGTCCCCCTCTACACTACACAACCTGTCCCCCTCTACACAACACAATCCGTCCCCCCTCCACAGTACACAACCTGTCCCCCTCCACACTACACAACTTGTCCCTCCTCCACACTACACAACCTGTCTCCCCTCTACACTACCTGTCCCCCTCTACACAACCTGTCCCCCTCTACACAACCTGTCCCCCTCCACACTACACAACCTGTCCCCGTCCACACTACACAACCTGTCCCCCTCTACACTACACAACCTGTCCCCCCTCCACAATACACAACCTGCCCCCCTCCACACTACACAATCTGTCCCCTCTCCACACTACACAACCTGTCTCCCCTCTACACTACACAACCTGTCCCCCTTCACACTACACAACTTGTCCCCCTCCACACTACACAACCTGTCCCCGTCCACACTACACAACCTGTCCCCCTCTACACTACACAACCTGTCCCCCTCCACACTACACAATCTGTCCCCTCTCCACACTACACAACCTGTCTCCCCTCCACACTACACAACCTGTCCCCTCCACACTACACAACCTGTCCCCCCTTCACACTACACTATCTATTCCCCCTTTCCACTACACAACCTCTCCCCCCTCCACAGTACACAACCTGTCCCCTTCACACTACACAATCTGTCCCCCTTCACACTACACAACCTGTCCCCCTCCACACTACACAACCTGTCCCCCTCTACACTACACAAAACCTTATGGGAGTTTCTGATCCCGGAGAACTGATCCCAAAACCCAACACTTCCTACTACCCAGTTGACCCCTTTGTCTGAAAAAGGAATAACAAATATGATCCTAGTTGTTAATGATTATCCAGAATCTGATGGTAGCCAAGATTGTTCCTCAGGACTGTACCCCTCCAAGTAAATCCAGTATACCACCTGGAATTCAACCAGAAACAAACTGAATAACAGGAATCTACGGTTCTGGCCAGACTGAAGTTGTTGGAGGGTGTATATTATTTTGTTTTTGTAGCGTGCCTTTAACTAAGATACTTTCGTACACGGTGAGAAAATGTTCATTTAGACTAGACTATAGATTCTAGATTAGATTTAGATTTAGAGTTATTAAACAAATGGAAATTGTAATTTTGAATACCTTTGTTATTTACAGTTCACCCTGACTCGGATGCCCCTTGTTCGAGAAAGGGGTAACATTTACACAGCTAAAAGATTATGGTCTAAAAGTCAAATGTTCTTTAAATGTTCCGGCATGGACTGTGAGTACTTAACAACATCATCCATACAGTACAATCCAAACATCTCTGATAAGCCTTAAAACACTATGAGGGCACTATTCTGGCTGTACAGCAGTACCAGGTTTTATTCTTTCCCCTCCCTTCTTTAAAATATAAGTACTTCTGAGGTCTAGACTTTTGAAATTAAAACCCTATGAGACACGTTTTTATAGTATGAAGTAATTTTAGATTAATTTTTTATCACTTTCTTTTAGCCAAGATTACAGTTCTATTTGTTTCTTCTACAGAGATCAGAGTGGAGCAGCTCCCCAGAGCAGGAACTTCCTGTTGTAGCTTCTCACAACTGCACTCACTTCAGAGAGATTCACACTAACACACAGATCAGCATCAGAGCACTGAGAGCTTCAACACACTACTGATTCCATCTGATCATATTCACAATGAAGAGAACCCTCCTCACCATCCTCATCATCACTGCAGGTACTCACTGTACACAGGGGATTAACAGTATCTGGATAATCAGACTTTATACATACTTATTATATTCTATTTCTCTTCCAGGTGTGTTTGGTGATCAGATTAGACCATCAGATGATCAGGAGACTGTTGTTGATAGTAAAGAGGGAGAATCTGTTAAACTCACATGTTCTTATGATACTAGTAGTGAGTCCCTGTGGCTCCACTGGTACAGAGGGTCTCCTAACAGAGCTCTACAGTACTTACTGCAGAGAGGGGCTCGATCTAAGAGTGGTGGTGACTATTCTGCAGGTGATAAATTTTCATCTACTACATCCAGAACATCCACTGATCTCACTGTTGGAGATCTAAGCCTGGCAGATACAGCTCTCTACTACTGTGTTCTTGCCGTCGATACCCAGTGATACAAAGTCTCTGAGACGCTTTACAAAAACTCTCACACCTTCTGTTTACTTTGAACACAAGGAGATCAAAGTACCATCCAGACCACAGTGTATCTGATATCACATGCTAGTACCACTGGATGTGGTAACGTGTAAAGAAAGTCTTTCTGTCTCCTGTACGGTGTTTTTTGTGTGATGGTGTGATGGTGTGTCTGAGCCCAGAGAAGTGGGCGGTGCTTCTGAACATGGTTAACTTCTGCTCAGTGAAGTTCAGGTGGTGTTTGTGAAAGTAACTCTGTATGTAGTGCTTCATAAACATTTTACAAAGTGCTCCTGAGTCCATTCGGTTCTACTGTGCTAAATCACGGTTCTTGACGCAGAGCCGCCTGAGGATTAACTCTTTACACAGTTAGACTCCTGATTCCTCCCAAAACTCCTCCTGATTCCTCCCAAAACTCCTCCTGATTCCTCCCAAAACTCCTCCTGATTCCTCGCACAACTCCTCCTGATTCCTCGCACAACTCCTCCTGATTCCTCGCACAACTCCTCCTGATTCCTCGCACAACTCCTCCTGATTCCACCTGAAACTCCTCCTGATTCCTCCCAAAACTCCTCCTGATTCCTCCTAAAACTCCTCCTGATTCCTTCCAAAACTCCTCCTGATTCCTCCTAAAACTCCTCCTGATTCCTCCTGAAACTCCTCCTGATTCTTTGATTGTTTAATGATTTTGTGTAGATGGAGAAATATAAACACATTCCCAGAGCAGGAGTTTCCTGTCACAGAGAGACTCACACTATGAGCAGAACAGCGAGTGGTGATGTGTGTTCAGTCTCAGAGTGTAATGATGTTGTACAGAAACAGAGCAGTGTAATGAAGGAGATTCTCCACAAGGGGGCAGACTTAATCTAGATTGAACTGTACACTCAAACACTTCAGTTCAGTCTGAAGAAGAAGTTAAAGAGAAATCATCATTCAGCCAGTTTTTCAGTTTTCAGAAGGAGGATGATGTTGAAGATGATTCACACACAGTGGTGTGTCTGATGTTTGTATTTATTACGATGCTGTTCAGAGCTGTGATAGTCTGAGAATGTAGGACTGACTGACCATCAGTGTCCCCCACCCGACAACCAGGTCTCCTCTTCAGTCGTGCCCATAGCTACACTCTGCATCACTGTGTCATCCAGACGTACCAGCATTGGGATATGATCGGACTTCCACAGAGATTATTATCAATGTACGACGTAGCCACATGTGTTTACACACAGCGGAATTTGACCTCCGCATTTAACCCATCCGTGCAGTGAAACACCCACATATACACACACTAGTGAACATACACACTAGGGGGCGGTGAGCACACGTGCCCGGAGCGGTGGGCAGCCCTTATCCACGGCGCCCGGGGAGCAGTTGGGGTTAGGTGCCTTGCCCAAGGGCACTACAGTCATGACTTGCCGGTCCCAGGGATCGAACCGGCGACCTTCCGGTCACAAGACCGGATCCCTAACCTTCAGCCCACGACTGCCCCCATAGAGAGTGCCTCAGTCAGAGACTGCCTTGGTCAGAGACTGCCTCGGTCAGAGACTGCCTCAGTCAGAGACTGCCTCAGTCAGAGACTGCCTTTTTTACCATCCAGACTCTCTCAGTTCTACTTTGAATGTATTTTAATAAACTGTGAATACGGTTGATCAGAGTAGGGCGGGTCTCAGTTTGCGAGTCTTGGTTCCTCTCAAGGTTTCTTCCTCCAGTCTCGGGAAGTTTTTCTTGTCACTGTCTCCTCTGGCTTGCTCACTGGTAGATACATGCTGTGACTTTATGTTTTCAGGTTTATAAAGCTTCTGTAAAACTGGGTTGGGCTCCTAACTGTTTCACCCCTCTCTGAAAACATCTGCCAGTGGGCGGAGCTAGAAGTGTTGAGAACAGCACTGCTATGAACGCTGGAGATCTGAACTCTCACTCACAACAATCATGCTGCTCTTCTTCTCTGTCTTCATGCTGGTTTCCAGTCTCGGTGAGTCTTTAACTCAACATTTAAGGAGATTAGAGTCAGAAATGAGTCACTATTTCCTCCATTATTTTAAATATGTCTCTTATTAAATATATGAATAGTGGAATATGATTGTTGTGTTTAGGTGAAAGTGCTGACTCTATCAGACCAGATGAATCCAGTGTGTTTGTGAGTGAAGGCAGCAGCTCCACACTGTCCTGCACATATGAAGGGTTTGTTAATAGTCTCTTCTGGTATCAGCAAAAACCTGGATCACGACCAGAGTTCCTGCTGCTGATTAATGAAGCCAGTGAATTTGTTACCACAGCTCAACCACCTGACCCTCGAATGACCATCAGCCTCCATAAACAGGAGAAGAAGGTGGATCTAAAGATCTCCTCTGCTGCAGTATCAGACTCTGTACTCTACTACTGTGCTCTGACGCCCACAGTGACAGGAAACCCAGATACACTGAACAGAAACTGGTTATATGACTAAATGTAGAGCAGTGCTGTCGTCAAGAGGGGGCGCTAATTACTTTTTTTATTTAGACATTCATCTTTTTCAATGTTAATCTGCTTCAGAAGAAAATAATAATGATCTTTATGATTACATTAAGATTAACCAGTG
This sequence comes from Megaleporinus macrocephalus, assembly GCA_021613375.1. Taxonomy (NCBI): domain Eukaryota; kingdom Metazoa; phylum Chordata; class Actinopteri; order Characiformes; family Anostomidae; genus Megaleporinus; species Megaleporinus macrocephalus. The sequence continues at coordinate 37,602,573 of CM038727.1, forward strand.
TTTCTAAACAGTCATTTATTCTTCTTCTCTGTTGGAATGACAGAAACTGAAGAGGATGTGAATGATAAAATTAGTATAAATAAGTAACAGATCAGAAACTAGTCCGTATGTGAGCATTAAAAAAATGAACTGGTGAAAAGATCAGTTATCTATTCCGTCTCCAACTAGCACCAAGACCTAAAACCACACGAGACCTGTCTTAATGTTTGTGCAGAGTTTCTATTAATAGGACACCCTCCCGACTCTGGTCACCCAGTCAGGGAATCGAACCCTGACTCTACTTGCTGTGAGGTTATTACTCTTACCACTATGTCGCCGAGCTGCTCAGACAGGACGTCACAGTGTTTAATACACACAAATTACACAACCTCACACACAACCAAGGAAGAAACCTCAGAGAGGGTGAGCAGTCCGCCAGAGGGACACCACGTGCAGCGAGTTGCTCTAATAGAACAGAAAATAACACAAATGATTCAAACTGAGCCAGTTATATACGACCCTAAACCAGAATTTAACAAATACACTAAAGAAACTAAACGAAATTCTCTAAACAAAACCAACAATAACCCACTAGTTTTTATTCAATGAGGGCACAAAACAAACACAGTATGGATCATCATTTACCAAAAGAAAATATGACTTTAATAAAAATTACAATAAAAAAAACACAAAATAAAAAAAAGCTATAAAATAAAATACAGGCAAAACAGCAGTGGCTTTATAGAAGGTTCCTACGTGACACCGCCAATGCTCGGCCAATGACAGTACAGAAGAGAACTTAATTAAGAAAGCACAATTTTGAATCAGAATTAATCGTTTAATCATTTATTAGAACGTGGAACGAGGAAAGCGGCTAATCAGCAGACGTACCGGGAAGATGGTTTTACCAGTAACAAGGAGGAGGACTACAATGCTCTCACTATTAGAGGCCTTAATTCCAGGCCTAAGGTTACAACACCTACAATACCTTACAACACATGCCCACCTAAATGAGACAAGTCTGCCTGACATCCCGCTCTGTCCACGTCCAGAAAATAATTTCTGTCAAAAAGACTCCAGGAGTAGAGAAATGTAAAACAAGATTTAATCTTGGATAGGACGTACAATTAGAAGGTTAGTTATTGTAGAACATGAAGAACAGTCTTCAGCATAAGCCCAGTCCTAGGTCCAGGTTCTTAAGGATGCAGACCCTCGCAGATCCTGCTGGATATGGACAGCAGAGGCGAAGCTGGTGGTGGTGGGGAGGAGGGGGTAGCGTGCGGAATGAAGGCAGCCTGTGATTGGTTGGAGTAATGGATGAGAGAATGATGTAGCATTAGAGTCTTCCTGGCAGAACTTTCGCTAAAGCTTTATGGACACAATCAGAGCTGCAAGTAGCACTTCAGCAAATACAGTAAGAGAACAGACACCCAAAACTTAAAATTCACTTAGCACAAGTCCAAACAACCGGAAATGAAGAACAGGTCAGTGTTCTAGAGTGACCAGTCAACAAACTGGCTTTGGACTCTTACGACCACCAAACAAACCTGCTGCAGATCTGCTTCAACAAATACAAGAGAACACTACTGACTAGAAATCTGAACATAGCTGCAGGTAATAAACTGATTACGGACTTCGTTAAGTTAGATTGTCTTGCAGTGTGTGTTGATGTAAGACGTGTTATTTCTAGATTCTCTAATCAGCTGACCTGTGATCAGTATTAAATATAAAAAGGTGTGTCTGAACTTTATCAGCTGTTAATGTTCTTTAGGACTGTAGGGTGTCGGGGGCTGGACGTTGGGGAACCAGCCTTGTGATTGGAGGGTTGCCGGTTTGATCCCCTGACATGACTGAACACGACTGCAGAGACCACCGTTATACAGAAAGCCCACCTTCACACACGAGACCACCTACATACACGCAGGGACTCCCATGTTCCAGGATGTCTGTGATGGTCCTGCACCTGGAGAGATATATAATACTTTATCTGATGGCGGTATCGGGTAAACTAATGATTAATAATAATAATAATAATAATAATAATAATAATGATTTTAATTGAATCCAGGAGTTTCTGCAGATATGATCGAGTCGCTGGATGAAGATACAGACCTTGTTCATAAAGAAGCAGAAGATGTTACTCTGACATGTTTATACGAGTCAACCAGCCGTGACATCAGGCTGTACTGGTTCAGGCAGCGAGCTGATGGAGCTCCAGTGTATTTACTGTATAAAGGAGCGAAGTCACTCAGCAGGTCCGAGGGTTCCCCCACTGACCCTCGACTTAAAGCAGAAACAACCGAAACCTCTACTGGACTGACTATCACCGGACTGAGGCTCACAGATACAGCTCTCTACTACTGCGCTCTTAGAGTTTATACCCAGTGATACAAAGTCTCAGAGACACTTTACAAAAACTCTTACACCTTCTGTTTACTTTGAACACAAGGAGATCAAAGTACCATCCAGACCACAGTGTGCTATCTGATATCAGATACTGAACTCCGTGACACCTGTACAAGAAAGTCTGTTTCAACAGTCAGTTGTTAATCTTGTGTTCTGGATGCTATGCTGTTTGTTAAGACACAAATATTAAAATAAATAAGAATAATATTAATATAGTGATTAATTAATTTAGTGCTTTTACATCAAGTAGCTTGTTTACATTTTTTTAAACCTCAGTATCGTGTCGTTGTCTTCACTTGGTTATATTTCAGTATATATGTGTGTCAGTGCATCCAACCAGCAGGACGTACATATATCTTTACCCTGAACTTCCTGTTGGTGTTCAGGAGCTGCAATCTGACAGTATCTGGATAATCAGACTTTATACATACTTATTATACTCTATTTCTCTTCCAGGTGTGTTTGGTGATCAGATTAGACCATCAGATGATCAGAAGACTGATGTTGATAGTAAAGAGGGAGAATCTGTTACACTCACATGTTCTTATAAAACTAGTAGTGAAGGCGTTTGGCTCTACTGGTACAGACAGTCTCCTAACAGAGCTCTACAGTATTTACTATACAGAGGAGCTCAGTCAGTCTGTTGCCAGGGAGACGCCACTGTCAATCATTTTGTGACTAGATATGCAAAAACATTTCTGTAAAACAAGCAACTCAAAATATTTTGATGATTTTCTGTGAAAACACTTCAGATGGTGAAATCTAATGAACACTGTAGCTCCTTCACCATTTCTGGCCAAAAAGCACTTTTACTAATTCGTTCATCTGAACCCCTTCCAGACCCACCAGTGACATCATTTAGCCTCTGCTGCAGTGATCTTACCAATACTGCCCCCTAGAGGACAACATGTTCCTCCAGTGTGGGTAAAGACACCAGGACAATATTGCTGATCATCAAAGGTTCTAAGCTCCAATTGTACATGACAGTGTATCTTCAGATCTGAATCAGGTATGATGGAGCAGGACATAGCTGGAACTGTGCAGGTTGGTGGATCTTCAGATGTGTATCAGGATTGATGGAGCAGGACATAGCTGGAACTGTGCAGTGTGGTGGATCTTCAGATGTGGATCAGGTATGATGGAGCATGACATAGCTGGAACTGTGCAGTGTGGTGGATCTTCAGATATGGATCAGTTATGATGGAGCAGGACATAGCTGGAACTGTGCAGGGTGGTGGATCTTCAGATCATGATCAGGTATGATGGAGCAGGACGAAGCTGGAACTGTGCAGGGTGGTGGATCTTCAGATGTGGATCAGGTATGATGGAGCAGGACGAAGCTGGAACTGTGCAGGGTGGTGGATCTTCAGATCATGATCAGGTATGATGGAGCAGGACATAGCTGGAACTGTGCAGGGTGGTGGATCTTCAGATCATGATCAGGTATGATGGAGCAGGACATAGCTGGAACTATGCAGGGTGGTGGATCTTCAGATCATGATCAGGTATGATGGAGTAGGACATAGCTGGAACTGTGCAGGGTGGTGGATCTTCAGATCATGATCAGGTATGATGGAGCAGGACGTAGCTGCAACTTTCCAGATATTAAACAGTTTAAGGCTGGACAGTAATCTTATGGAGACATTGTTAAATTAGTTTGTTTACTCCAGTACATATAAACACAGACGCTCCACTAAATCTGTTCTTCAGTATAGCACAGTATACCAGTGTGGTGTGAAGATCTGAAGTGTTGTTATGGCAGTAACTGGAGTATCTAATTTCAGGTTATGTGCGTATCAGGTGCTGAACCGTGTTCAGTTTATTTGATAAATGGGGTATACAGGACAGAACGAGAGTTAAGCTCAGAGAAAATGGAACCAAGCCTGTATGTAAATTATACTCTGAGTGGGCGGAGCCTGTGGGTAACATATCTCCGGGAGTAAAATGTATTTTACTGTATCTGTAATGATAAAGACATCAGGATCAACATGTTACTCCTCTTCATCTCCAGTCTTCTCTACAGTTTTGGTAAGACAGAGTTTACTGTTTATCTGCGGGAGTTACTGTATTTGTTTATCAACAATGTTTTTTTTAATAAACAGATTAGAACAAAAAGAAAAATTCTAAAGAGCAGCACCGTATGACCCATTTATTAAATTTTATTGTTATGATAGATTATTAACACACGTGTTAATGGGATTGTTTTATAATTCAGAGTCTGTGAAATGTTTCAGACTTCAATAAACACTTTACATTTTTTAATGTTGTTTTGGTTTCCAGGAGAAACATCAGCTCAGACAGTTGATCCACTTGTAGGAGAAGTGTATGTATCAGAGGGAGATGATGTTACTCTCTCCTGTAACTACAGTACCAGGACAGCTAGTGATGTTCTTCAGTGGTACCATCAGTATCCTGGATCCAGTCCAGAGTTTCTCCTGTACATTAACCTATACGGGTCTAAGAGTGAACCTCTTCCTCCTCGTATGTCTGCTGAAGTGGATACAGACAGACAACGTGTGGATCTGAAGATCTCCTCTGCTGCAGTATCAGACTCTGTACTCTACTACTGTGCTCTGGAGCCCACAGTGACAGGAAACCCAGATACACTGAACAGGAACCTGTGTAGATGTAGCAGCTCAGCTCAGGTTACACATGGTCTACAGATTGTGTGGCTACAATAATAAAACACTGGAATGCTTTACAGCAGAAGATTCTTAGAACATACAAAGTGTCCTGATTGTATACAAAATATTTGTACATACCCCATCCACCACAAGGTGGCAGCGCCATAATGTTTCCTTTCCAAAAATAACTGTATTATTCGTCCTCCGTCAGAAAAAAGAAGATTTCAGTGATTGTTTTACGGAAACACCTGCACTTTAAATAACAGACTTTCTTAATTAGTTTCTTCCAACAGTGATGAGTTTAAGTTCATCCTGAGCAGACTGAGTTTTGGTGAAGGACAAAATGAACCTGGAGACGGATTTGAAGCACAGTCTGACTCTTCAACAACCTCATTTCCACTGATGATCCAGAAGCTGCAGGTCTCTGTGGTGAAATAATGAGCTGTGAACTCTAATATGACTTTCAGTTCCACTAATGATCTCCACAAACCTCACTCTCTGAACCTCACTCTCTGAACCTCACTCTCTACAGGTGTGACTCTGAAAAGATGTGGAGGAGCTCTGAAACACTAGAGGGCAGCAGTGATCATGATGTGAGCAAAGAATCTGCTTAGAGTTTAGTTCAGATGAGAACTGAAAGGAGGAAATGTATATCTATATATGAATATGCATTACTGTTAAAGGTACTTTGAAGGAGTTCAATCATGTTGATCAATTACCAAATTCTAGTTCAAACAACAAAGTAACGGATCTCCTCAGTTTGTGCTGATGAACTTGATGTTTGAAAAAAAAAAGACATACTGACCTGGACTTCAAATGTTGTTAAGAAATAGTGGAAGTTGGAGAGCACCACCGTGCCCTATAAATCCCTCTCTCTTCACCTCTCACTAAGAAAATGTGCACTGAAAAAGCTTTACCTCTTTCTGCTGCCATAGCCTGTCCACACTCTCCACAGCCATGGGCACGTTAGCCAGAGCATCTTCTCATCTCCTCTGCTCACCACTCCTGCCTGCCCCATCTGCTCAACTACCTGAATCAATGAAATTTCCTTTCCCTCGATAATCCTAACCCTAACCCACCATCTTGTTTTAGGTCTACCTATTGCTGCTTCGTCTTACAAGCTGCTACACATCCTGCTAACCTCCAGCTTGGTCTGCGGACCCTGTGTTTACAAAGTGTATGTCCTCTCTAGACACAAAGCTTGCATCTCCAAACCATCCTCTTGTCTCGTTCACATGGCAGCAGTGCATTCTCCAAAATGCAGATGTGGCTCTCTCCTCATTGTTGCTTCTGCTCCTTATACTTTTGATGCTGGTGATGCATCACTAAACTTTGTGGCCCTCTGACCCTCGTACCTCCAACTCTGTCACGGTTCCAAGGTTAACCCTTGTCTTCTCCTTTTGCCATGTCTTCATCAAGACATTGGAAACATTGCACAGGTTTTCATGAGCACCATTTAAATTTCCATGCAGACTTTGACTGAAGGCCAGCAGACATCGAGGCACCTGGAGTTATGGGGCTTATAGTGGCTTTTTCTGTCTGCTCATGCTGCCAGGTCTGCTCCTTGCCTGTCCTCCACCAGTGATTGACAGCTGTGGGTGTTCTGTGTATTTTGTGGATGGCTAGATGGTCTGCAACAACGTAATTCCACCAATCGCACCGTTTGTTGATCTTTCTGCCCCATACGGAACCACTGAACTGTATATAACAGCCTTAAACCCAGTTCTGGCTTTTAAATGTGCCATCACCCTGAGTTAAGGTATTTTACTCTCCACCCTGATTTCTGGCATCTTTTTGTTGTCTGCAAGAATGGCAAATTCAACTTTGCTGTCCATCTCTCTCCAGTGAAAAGACTTCGGGCTCTTCAACCTCACTTGAGTTACTGCTGTGTTCCCAGCTTCCTTTCTTGGAAGAAACCTGACTGTATCATGTTCTCTGCTTCTATTGATTCTCCCAGATGTATCAAACAGCAGCTCCTCTCACATCTGGGCCACTTTAACTACTCTATTAGAATCATCCTCCAGCACCTTCACCTTGTTCTTTCAGTTCAGTCCCTGCACCATTTGGTCATGTAAGACAACTCTTGACTCTTGGAGCTCAAGTCCTGGCTCGCCTTGCTTTGCCACTGGAAGCACATCTTCATTTTCAATACCACCTCCATCCTTTTAGATGTCCAGTTTTTTACTGATGCTGCTTTTTCCAATACTATGGTGACCAAAACAACCCGAATATCTACTACACTTACTATTAGTGGACTGCTGTGCTCTGAAAACATTAGAAGCTGTACAACAGCTCACAGACATTTATGAAGCACCTCAAACCGCAGAAGATCAATGTTATTTCTTTATTGCACCTTTTTGTCAGAGAACCACAGTCACAGATAAAATGTGGTGATGCCTGTAGTCATGACAAGAAACAATAGAACAGTGTGTGTGTGGTTCTACTGTTATTTGTTCTTTGATCTACAAAGACAGAGATTACAGTGGAGCAGCTCCCCAGAGCTAAAGCTTCCTGTTGTAGCTTCTCACAACTGCACTCACTTCAGAGAGATTCACACTAACACACAGATCAACATCAGAGCACTGAGAGCTTCAACACACTACTGATTCCATCTGATCATATTCACAATGAAGAGAACCCTCCTCACCATCCTCATCATCACTGCAGGTACTTACTGTACACAGGGGATTAACAGTATCTGGATAATCAGACTTTATACATACTTATTATATTCTATTTCTCTTCCAGGTGTGTTTGGTGATCAGATTGGACCAGATGATCAGGAGACTGATGTTGGTAGTAAAGAGGGAGAATCTGTTAAACTTAAATGTTCTTATGACTCAATTAGTGAAGATGTCTATCTCCACTGGTACAGAGTGAATCCTAACAGAGCTGTACAGTATTTACTGTTGAGAGGAGGTAGAAGAATGACTGGTGGTGACCACACTGCAGATCATAGATTTGAGTCATCTACATCCAGAACATCTACTGATCTCACTGTTACAGAATTAAGACTGGCAGATGCAGCTCTCTACTACTGCGCTCTACAAGTTGTTGGTTCACAGTGATACAAAGTCTCTGAGATGCTTTACAAAAACTCTCACACCTTCTGTTTACTTTGAACACAAGGAGATCAAAGTACCATCCAGACCACAGTAACAGATAATGATCTGTTATCTGCCTCATACCACTGTGTGTGGTAACGTGTAAAAGACACAGGAATCTGTTTAAACAGTCAGTTTTAAACTTTGTGTTTTGAATCCAGTGTTGTTTGTTTAGACATTCACTAATATTAATACCGAACGTGCTGACTTTATGTTAAAATGTTTGTTTAACAATTTACAAACCTATTCTGGTGTTCAGCTCAGTATCATGTGAAGTTATCTTTACTTGGTTTGGATAAGCAACACCGTAACACTAAATTCTGCTTTGAGTTGAATTAGAATAGACCTTGGAATCAGATTAGTCCGGAGATTAGACTGTTTGGTACGAATTTATAATATGGTTTCTAAATTATTTTAGATCATTAACTACTGTACTTCTCAATATAATAAAGCGTAAAGCTTACACAGTGTAATAATAACAGCAAGGTCTATTACAGTAAATACATTTCCCATCTTAGTTCAGCCCAGAACGAACAAAACAAAGCCCACCTGTCACTGCCCTTCCCGCTTCTCTCAGTCCAGAGGCCCTCTACACCAGGCTATATGTGGGTCTATGTTCCTGCTGTAGATCAACATATCATCTAGATAGATGAACACATAAAGGTCAATCGCCTCCCTCAAGTCCTCATTGGTGTACTGTTAGAAGATAGCCGGGACATTCATGGGCATGTCTAAATATTCATAGTGGTCTGATGGAGAGATGAGAACTTCCATGTTTTACCTTCTTTGACTAGTATAGGATAGTAGGAAAGGTGCAGATCCAGCTTGCTAAAAGCAGATACCAGTGGCAGCATCTCGATAACTGAGGTGGTCTGGGTCCGGGACCAGCTCTTACACTATTAACCAGCTGCTTGTTTGTTTGTTTTATTTAGTTTTATCTCTATATATTTATTGTTATTTGATTTGAGTATTGTTTACCAGACAATACCAGCTGATAATTTTATAGGGCATAGGTTTTTATATGGACAGTAGAGACATGTCCATATCATAAATCAAATGAGCTTAAGAAATTGTTCCCACCAATATTTGATATATGTGGAGCAGATTATTTTAAATGTGCTTTCCTGATGCAGTGTCTTCTAGATGCTGTTTAATTATGCTCACACTTGATTGGCTGTAAGGGAGGGAGCTTGTTAATGCCTTGACGTGTTTGTCCCTACCAGCGTTGAGACCATATCTATGTTGTTGCAGAAAGCACTTCATGATGGTGGAGATGAATGTGATGATAGTCATTGAGGCAGGACACAGAGCACTTCTCTCTGTAGTTGGTGAAGGCCTGGATGCTCTTCCACAGAGGCTATGTACCCACTGTGTCCTGAACATAGCCATGCAGTCTTTTTACATAAGTACGCTTTGCTGCCTTGATAAGCCATGCCAGGTTGGCCCTCGCTATCCTCAGGGTGACTATGTCACAGGTGCTGAGCTGCATGCGCACCTCTGCAGTCATCCATGATTTTTGGTTGGTAACATCATTAATACACCTGGAGATGACGCAACAGAGCTGTTGTACAAGTCAGAAACCTACACTGTAGATCAAAGAGGAGAGACAACTAAACAGATCTAGATAATCCTGATCCTCAGTTACACCAACAGAGGAATTATTTCAGATATGAAAGTAAAAATAATTCACCTCATCTTCAAATAGAACAGCAATAAAAGTTCTGAAAGAATAAAATTGTTTATTTAAACTGTCAGTTCAGTTTATCAGATGTACCCAGTGTTACAGAACTCACCAGTAAGGGGCACTATTGAGCAGGTCTGCAGTATTACCAGCTTGAGGGAGTCACAGATGTATTATGTGTTAGATGCTGTTACACAAATTCTTTAACTACACATGAAGAAAAACAGGGACAGAGTTACTAAGCAGGTGAAATGAATTATTGAAGTAAACATATTTCTAAAGCTGCCATTGAAGTTTATTTCATAATTTGTACATAAAACTTTGTTGGTGATGAAGCTTCAAGACACCTCCTGTATGGAGAAACTAGTCACACGCATTGCTCAGGTGTGGTTTTGGCCCATTCTTCCACAAAACACTCTTCAGATCCTAAAGGTTCCGTGGGCTCGTTCTATGAACTCTGAACATTAAATTTTCACACATCATGATTAATAATGCAACAAAATGTAACCCAATGTTAACAGAGCAGTTAAATAAAGAGTGGCCAGAGATACCACCCCAGAAAAAAGAGAGGTACCACCCCAGAAAAAAGAGAGGAACCACTCCAGAAACAAGTGAGGTATTACTTCAGAAACAAGAGAGATACCACTCCAGAAACAAGGGAGTTATCACTTTAGAAACAAGAGAGGTACTGCCCCAGAAACAAGGAAAGTACCACTCCACAAACAAGGTAGGCACCACACCAGAAACAAGGGAGGTACCACTCCAGAAACATGAGAGGTACTGCCCCAGAAACAAGGAAGGTACCACTACAGAAACAAGAGAGGTCCCATGCCAAAAACAAGAGAAGTACCTCTCAAGAAACAAGAGAGGTTCCTTTCAAGGAACAAGAGTGGTACCAGCCCAGAAAAAGAGAGAAACCATCCCAGAAACAAGAGAGGTACCTCTTAAGAAAAAAGAGAGGTACCTCTTAAGAAACAAGAGAGGTTCCGCCCCAGAAACAAGAGAGGTACCTCTCAAGAAAGAGAAAGGGAGCCACTTCAGAAACAAAATCAGTACCAATCTGGAAACAAGAAATACTAAGAAGCAAGAGAGGTTCCGCCATAGTAAATAGACAAAAACTGCCCCAGAGACAAGAGGGTGCTGTCCCAGAGACTAGAGTGGTACTGTCCTGGTGACTACAGAATACTGCCCTAATCTAAAAAGAGTTTCATGGTTTCATGGGTCAGTGATTGTGGTCTAATGTATCATGAAGCTATCCTGGTCTAATAAACACAGTTCACTGTTATTATCACAGCACAACACTAAACTGGCTGTAGGTGTGAGTGAGTGTGGACCGGTGATCCGTTTCTGAGTGTTTCCTGACTTACACAGAAGGAGTGATATAATAGACTCCAGCTAACTCTTAGATTAATCTCTTCAGCTCTAAGTATAACTAACATGGAGCTCCAACCACAAGAGTTTCTCTCTTTCACACGTAGGAAATCAGACATTTACAGATCATCAAAGAATAAACACATCAGGAGGAAACAGTCACTCTGATAAACTAGAGGATGTAAATCAGTATTTTCAAAATACAAACACATTAAACACATTCATAACATCAGAGCTGTACTCATATAGCACTCTCTAAATGAAGTAGAGAGTAAATGTGTACCTGAAC
>CM038727.1:37615026-37625026 GCA_021613375.1 Megaleporinus macrocephalus
CACCTCCATCTCCAATCAGAGGAAAGGAACCCAGAATCTCCTGTTTGTAATACTTTGGTAGTCCAGGAGAGGCGCTGATGATGTGACAGAATGGGTCTGTTAGACTAACACTGGTTAGTGTGTTCAGTATCAGTTTATCAGAGTTTGATAGTCAACACTCAACACCTCACACGTCTATACAGCTAATTATCTGGTGTGTAAGCACTGACTTCCACTTCCAGGAGTGAAGGTGTTGTTACCACAGTAACCACCAGAGTGCAGCAGTTCATAGTAGCTTCTGGATGCTCAGTGGAAATGAACTGGATTTGGAATCTAGATAAAGCTGTCTTCAAATTCCAGGTCGGTGTGTCCTGGTCCAGAGCTGAACTGAGGAGATCCGTTACTCTGCTGTTCGTACCAGAGGAGATCCGGTGACTGATCAGCAGAGTTAACCTCCTTAACCACCTAACCCTCCAGTGGTCGTCAGTGACTCTGCAGATTGTTTAACGGAGTCGTATCTCCTGCAGACTGAAAACAAAGATAAACACAGCAGAGTAACTCATATTCATATATATTCATATTTCCTTCTAGTTTATAGTGAAGAAGCACTCCTGCTGGAACACGGAGCACCTATCAGTGTTCAGCAGATGTTAGTCTCAGTATTTTACTATAAACGTTCTCCTGGCGATTCTCATCTGGAGTTCAGCCTCTAAGCAGATTCTCAGCTCACATCATGATCACATCACTGCTGCCCTCTAGTGTTTCAGAGCTCCTCCACATCTTTTCAGAGTCACACCTGTAGAGAGTGAGGTTCAGAGAGTGAGGTTCAGAGAGTGAGGTTCAGAGAGTGAGGTTAGTGGAAGCCAATCCCAGCATCATCGGGTGAAGGCGGGGTACACCATGGACAGTTCACCAGTCCATCACATGACCAACTCACACTCACACACACACACTCACACCTACACACACACACTCACTCACACCTACACACACACACTCACACCTACACACACACTCACACCTAAACACACTCACACACACACTCACACCTACACACACATACACACTTACACCTACACACACACTCACACCTACACACACACACTCACACCTACACACACACTCATGCACACACTCACACCTACACACACACACAAAACTACACACACACACACTCTCACACCTACACACACACTCACACCTAGACACACACTCACACCTACACACACACACTCACACATACACACACACTCACACCTACACGCTCACACCTACAGACACACACTCACGCACACACTCACACCTACACACACACACTCACGCACACACTCACACCTATACACACACACTCACACCTATACACACACACTCACACCTACACACACACACTCACGCACACACTCAAACCTACACACACATACTCACACACACACTCACACCTACACACACACACTCACACCTACACACACACACACTCACACCTACACACTCACACCTACACACACACTCACACACACGCTCACACCTACACACACACACTCACACACACGCTCACACCTACACACACACTCACGCACACACTCACACCTACACACACTCACACCTACACACACACACTCAAACACTCACACCACAACACACACACTCACACCTACACACACACTCACACCTACACACACACACTCACACACACTCACACCTACACGCCACAATACACACTCACACCTACACACACACACACACTCACACCTACACACCACAACACACATCACAACACACACACACTCGCACACCTACACACCACAACACACACACACTCACACCTACATACTCACACACACACTCACACCTACACGCCACAACACATCACAACACACTCACACTCACACACCTACACACCACAACATACACCTACACACCACAACACACACACACACTCACACACACACACCTTCACACACACACACACTCACACACACACTCACACCTACACACCACAACACACATCACAACACACACACACACCCACAACACACACACACTCACACACACACTCACACCTACACACCACAACACACATCACAACACACACACACACACACACACACTCGCACACCTACACACCACAACACACACTACTCACACCTACACACCACAACACACACCACTCACCTACACACACACACACTCACACCTACACACCAACAACACACACTCACACCTACACACACACCCAAACTCATGCACACACTCACACACACTACCAACACACACACACTCACACCTACACACCACACACACATCACAACACACACACCGCACACCTACACACCACAACACACACCACAACACACACACTCACACCTACACACACTCACGTACACACTCACACCTACACACTCACACACACTCACACCTACACGCCACGACACATCACAACACACTCACACACCTACACACCACAACACACACCTACACACCACAACACACACATACTCACACACACACCTACACACCACAACACACACTCACACCTACACACCACAACACACACTCACACCTACACACCACAACACACACTTACACCTACACACCACAACACACACTCACACCTACACACACACACACCTACACACCACAACACACACACACACCAAACTCATGCACACACTCACACACACACTCACACCTACACACCACAACACACACACTCACACACACTCGCACACCTACACACCACAACACACACCACAACACACACACATTCACACCTACACACACACTCACACACACACTCACACCTACACACTCACACCTACACACCACAACACACACACACACTCACACTTACACACCTACACACCACAACACACACCACACACTACAACACACACTCACACCTAACACACAACATACACTCACACCTACACACAATAACACACACACACCTACACACCACCACAACACACAAACACACCTACACACCACAACACACACTTACACCTACACACCACAACACACACTCACACCTACACACACTCACACCTACACACCACAACACACACACACACCTACACACACACAGACCTACACACCACAACACACACACACCTACACACACACATATACACACACAGACCTACACACCACAACACACACACACACCTACACACCACAACACACACACACACCTACACACACACAGACCTACACACCACAACACACACACACACCTACACACACACACAAACTCATGCACACACTCACACACACACTCACACCTACACACCACAACACACATCACAACACACACACACTCGCACACCTACACACCACAACACACACCACAACACACACACACTCACACCTACACACACTCACATACACACTCACACCTACACACTCACACACACACCACACCTACACGCCACGACACATCACAACACACTCACACACCTACACACCACAACACACACCTACACACCACAACAAACACATACTCACACACACACACACACCTACACACCACAACACACACTCACACCTACACACCACAACACACACCTACACACCACAACACACACACACACACACCTACACACCACAACACACACTTACACCTACACACCACAACACACACTCACACGCACACACACACACACACACACCTACACACCACAACACACACACACACAAACTCATGCACACACTCACAAACACACTCACACCTACACACCACAACACACATCACAACACACACACTCACACCTACACACCACAACACACATCACACACACACACTCACACCTACACACCACAACACACATCACAACACACACACTCGCACACCTACACACCACAACACACACCACAACACACACACTCACACCTACACACACTCACGTACACACTCACACCTACACACTCACACACACTCACACCTACACGCCACGACACATCACAACACACTCACACACCTACACACCACACACACACCTACACACCACAACACACACATACTCACACACACACCTACACACCACAACACACACTCACACCTACACACCACAACACACACTCACACCTACACACCACAACACACACTTACACCTACACACCACAACACACACTCACACCTACACACACACACACCTACACACCACAACACACACACACACACAAACTCATGCACACACTCACACACACACTCACACCTACACACCACAACACACACACTCACACACACTCGCACACCTACACACCACAACACACACCACAACACACACACATTCACACCTACACACACACTCACACACACACTCACACCTACACACTCACACCTACACACCACAACACACACACACACTCACACTTACACACCTACACACCACAACACACACCTACACACCACAACACACACTCACACCTACACACCACAACATACACTCACACCTACACACAATAACACACACACACCTACACACCACAACACACAAACACACCTACACACCACAACACACACTTACACCTACACACCACAACACACACTCACACCTACACACACTCACACCTACACACCACAACACACACTCACACCTACACACACTCACACCTACACACCACAACACACACACACCTACACACCACAACACACACACACACACCTACACACCACAACACACACTCACACCTACACACCACAACACACACTCACACCTACACACA
Organism: Megaleporinus macrocephalus; assembly: GCA_021613375.1. Classification (NCBI taxonomy): domain Eukaryota; kingdom Metazoa; phylum Chordata; class Actinopteri; order Characiformes; family Anostomidae; genus Megaleporinus; species Megaleporinus macrocephalus. Next base: position 37,619,731 of record CM038727.1, read on the forward strand.
CACTCACACCTACACACCACAACACACACTCACACCTACACACACACACAAACTCATGCACACACTCACACACACACTCACACCTACACACCACAACACACATCACAACACACACACACTCGCACACCTACACACCACAACACACACCACAACACACACACACTCACACCTACACACACTCACATACACACTCACACCTACACACTCACACACACACTCACACCTACACGCCACGACACATCACAACACACTCACACACCTACACACCACAACACACACCTACACACCACAACAAACACATACTCACACACACACACACACCTACACACCACAACACACACTCACACCTACACACCACAACACACACCTACACACCACAACACACACACACACACCTACACACCACAACACACACTTACACCTACACACCACAACACACACACACACACACACACACACACACACACAGACCTACACACCACAACACACACACACACACAAACTCATGCACACACTCACAAACACACTCACACCTACACACCACAACACACATCACAACACACACACTCACACCCACTCGCACACCTACACACCACAACACACACCACAACACACACACGTTCACACCTACACACACACTCACACACACACTCACACCTACACACTCACACACACACTCACACCTACATGCCACAACAAACATCACAACACACACACACACACTCACACTCACACTCACACACCTACACACCACAATACACACCTACACACCACAACACACACTCACACCTACACACCACAACATACACTCACACCTACACACACTCACACATACACACCACAACACACACACACCTACACACCATAACACACACTTACACCTACACACCACAACACACACTCACACCTACACACACTCACACCTACACACCACAACACACACTCACACCTACACACACTCACACCTACACACCACAACACACACACACCTACACACCACAACACACACACACACCTACAAAACACAACACACACTCACACCTACACACCACAACACACACTCACACCTACACACCACACCTACACACACTCTCACACCTACACACATACCTACTCAACACAACACACACTCACACCTACACACACACAGACTCACACCTACACACCACAACACACACACACCACAACACACACTCACACATGCTGGCGGTTTAGAGTGAGGATCCTAACATGTATGTGTTTGGACTGTGGGAGGAAACCGGAGAACCCGGAGGAACCCACTCAAGCACGGAGAGAACATACACACTCCACACAGAACCACCCAGACCGGGAATCCAACCCAGATCATCTTACTGCGAGGAGACAGTGCTGACCACTACACCACCATACTGACCACTACACCACTGTACTAACCACTACACCACCACACTAACCACTACACCACCGTACTGACCACTACACCACCATACTAACTACTACACCACCGTACTAACCACTACACCACCGTACTGACCACTACACCACCATACTAACCACTACACCACCGTACTGACCACTACACCACCATACTGACCACTACACCACCATACTAACCACTACACCACCATACTAACCACTACATCACCATACTGACCACTACACCACCGTACTAACCACTACACCACCATACTAACCACTACACCACCGTACTGACCACTACACCACCATACTGACCACTACACCAACGCACTAACCACTACACCACCATACTAACCACTACACCACCGTACTGACCACTACACCACCATACTGACCACTTCACCAACGCACTAACCACTACACCACCGTACTGAACACTACACCACTGTACTAACCACTACACCACCATACTAACCACTACACCACCATACTAACCACTACACTACCATACTAACCACTACACCACCGTACTGACCACTACACCACCGTACTAACCACTACACCACCATACTAACCACTACACCACCATACTAACCACTACACCACCATACTAACCACCGCACCACCGTACTGACCACTACACCACCATACTAACCACTACACCACCATACTAACCACTACACCACCGTACTAACCACTACACCACCGTACTAACCACTACACCACCGTACTAACCACTACACCACCGTACTAACCACTACACCACCGTACTAACCTCTACACCACCGTACTAACCACTACACCACCATACTAACTACTACACCACCATACTAACCACTACACCACCGTACTAACCACTACACCACCATACTAACCACTACACCACCGTACTGACCACTACACCACCGTACTGACCACTACACCACCATACTAACCACTACACCACCGTACTAACCACTACACCACCATACTGACCACTACACCACCATACGGACCACTACACCACCATACTGACCACTACACCACCGTACTAACCACTACACCACCATACTAACCTCTACACCACCATACTAACCACTACACCACCGTACTAACCACTACACCACCGTACTAACCACTACACTACCATACTAACCACTACACCACCGTACTAACCACTACACCACCATACTAACCTCTACACCACCGTACTAACCACTACACCACCATACTAACCACTACACCACCATACTAACTACTACACCACCGTACTAACCACTACACCACCGTACTAACCACTACACCACCGTACTGACCACTACACCACCGTACTGACCACTACACCACCATACTAACCTCTACACCACCATACTAACCACTACACCACCGTACTAACCACTACACCACCGTACTAACCACTACACCACCGTACTAACCACTACACTACCATACTAACCACTACACCACCGTACTAACCACTACACCACCATACTAACCTCTACACCACCGTACTAACCACTACACCACCATACTAACCACTACACCACCATACTAACTACTACACCACCGTACTAACCACTACACCACCGTACTAACCACTACACCACCGTACTAACCACTACACCACCGTACTAACCACTACACCACCGTGTCGCCGTGTAAAGATATTCTGTATACAGGACAGGTTGTGTTCACTGAGGATGAACTAATATAAACAGCATGTTCTTACGATCTTCTCTTACTGTGAAGCATTCCAGAGTTTCTGTTCAGTGTATCTGGGTTTCCTGTCACTGTGGGCTCCATAGCACAGTAGTAGCGTACAGAGTCTGATACTGCAGCAGAGGAGATCTTCAGATCCACACGCTTTTCTTTTACATCCAGTTCAGCGTCCAGTCGTGGAAAAGGTGGAGTTGCGTGATTCACATGTTTTGATGTTGGAAGTATCATCAGTAGATACTCTGGTCTGGATCCAGGATACTGACGGTACCACTGCAGACTGTTTACATTAATACTGTATTCATACCTGCAGGAGAGAGTAACTGTTTCACCTTCAACAGCATCAGTTTTGTTCTGCAGTGGAGATATTGACTGTGTGGAACAGAAATCTGTGAAGAAACAAATAAACCACCAGATCTTTAATAAGTGTAGAAAAAGACAGACTTCCATCAAATTCATCTCCACAAATAAACAGAAAATATAAAATATATTAATATAAATCACACAACATAAACTACCTCACATATAAATGTAGTTCCTCCCACATACCTATGATGAAGATCCAGAGAGAGAACACAAACATCATGGTGGTTCCAGTGTTCAGATAATGAGGAGACATTTAGGTGATACTTTTCAAGCATGTAAAGACTCCGCCCACATTTATCTCCAGTTAATGAAGCTGCTTGTTCGTTTGTATCTGAGTGTAGTTTCACTTTGATCTCCTTACTTTGTTACTGTGATTCTACATTAAAGCCTATTAGAATATGATAAACCTGTAAACATCAAAGATCAGTTTAAAGTGATTTCAGAACATCAGAGGAGGTCGTGGTAAACTCTAACATGAAGCTCTTCAAAAAGTCTGTTTAACTGTTTGTGCTTCATGAAGAAGATGAAGAAGATGAAGAAGACACTGACCGGCAGATGGTGCTGAACTGAAGCAGTATCTGGTTCAAAGTCTGCTGTAGAGTCTTCATCATGTCTGAACCAGATCTTCTCTCTCCTTTAGCTTCTCCTTCACACTCAACTGAATATGAGTGTTTAGTTCAATCTACTGTAGATGAAGTCTGCCCCCCTGTGGAGACCCTCCCTCATTACACCTCTGTGTGTCTGTACAACATCATTATAATCTCAGACTGAACACACATCACCACTCGCTCACATCACTGTTCTGATCATACAGATCATTAAATATATTGATTAATCTGATCAATACTCCAGACAGATATAAGACTGGATCTCCAGTTTGAACAAAAGATCAGTTCAGAGTAACATGTATAGTAGAATTAGACTCAGTTCTAAACTTACAGATCTTCATGCTGTAAATAGATTCTGAGAGAAGAACGTTATTCATTCACAGTCTCTGAACAGAACCTGGTGTTTAAAGTTCTGTACAGGAAGTGCTGGTAACCAGTTCCTGTTCAGTGTATCTGGGTTTCCTGTCACTGTGGGCCTCAGAGCACAGTAGTAGAGTACAGAGTCTGATACTGCAGCAGAGGAGATCTTCAGATCCACATGGTTTTTGTTATTATCCACTTCAGCAGACATACGAGGAGGAAGATAATCACTCTTAGCACCATGTGGGTAAATGTACAGGAGATGCTCTGGACTGGATCCAGGATACTGACGATACCACTGAAGAACATCACTATAACCACTACTGTAGTTACAGGAGAGAGTAACATCATCTCCCTCTGATACATACACTTCTCCTGCAAGTGGATCAACTGTCTGTGCTGATGTTTCTCCTGAAAACAGAAACATTATTGAAGAAAATAAAAGACTGAAATCTCTCACACAACATTTCAAATAATGATGCTACATCTTTCTCCCAGTTTCTCTGAAGAGTTCTTCAATAAAGCAGTGTGGTTAAGGTGGTGTTACCTAAAAGCAGTGTTAGGAGAGAAAGGATAGAGAGCAGCATGTTGATAGAGATGTGAAGTGACTGAGAACAGAGTCAGAGCTGAATGGGATCAGTGTAGATCTCTGCTGATACACAGCTCCACCCATAATGCAGCTCATACACTCAATCACAATACACTGCTGTGGTCTACCATCTCTCCATCTCCATCAGTTCAGGTGGCTGGTACCCATCTCGTTTTTGGAAAGATGCCATTATTTCCTACGGGGCACTCCTTGTGTACATGGGAAGGTATCACTCCTGTCCCCAGGATGGTGCCCCTCTTGTCTCCGGTAAGATACCCCT
>CM038727.1:37630026-37644355 GCA_021613375.1 Megaleporinus macrocephalus
CACACTTCTCTACATAACACACTTCTCTACATAACACACTTCTCTACATAACACTCTTCTCTACATAACACTCTTCTCTACATAACACACTTCTCTACATAACACACTTCTCTACATAACACTCTTCTCTACATAACACTCTTCTCTACATAACACTCTTCTCCACATAACACTCTTCTCTACATAACACTCTTCTCTACATAACACTCTTCTCCACATAACACTCTTCTCCATATAACACACTTCTCTACATAACACACTTCTCTACATAACACACTTCTCTACATAACACACAGCAATCTGATGTAAAGTCACATGTTTGCCATTCAGAATTACACTAATGAGCTAATTGGCAAATATAAGTACCGCCGCGCTCCGAACACCTGAACAGTTAATTATTACACTTCAATCAGAAAGTGAGCTCTATATAAACACCACAGGTAAACACCTTATTTACAACAATAATAGAAGACGTTCCAGGGAGAGGAAGAAGGGGGTGAATGAGAGGGAAGGAACAGAGAGTTCAGCCCAGCCTGAGCTGTTTTACTGTCGCCTCTGTCGTCCGGACATTTAGACTGGAGTACATGTGTGTAACCAGGATTTCTGTAGTTCAACCCAAATCACAGTGTATCAGTGGGGTGACACCTGTTTACTTCATGAATGGCTGATGTCGTACACTGACTGTACTGTATATGTACTCTACTGTGGGGGAAATATCTTTAGGCTGTCCAAGGCTGAACTATATTTTTGTTTTTTTCTGTTTACTGAGAGACAGAACCATGGTGGAAGAAGGGGCCAAATGTTCTCCAGGATACAGGACGCTGCCTCTAAACTAATAAATTTTTTCTGCACATTTTATCTGTAAGTTTCTTTTTCAGCAGTTTTTTGAGAGTATATTTTTGTTCACTCCAGTGTAAATATATCTGCTGTGTATATGTTGCACTGACTTGGTTGGTGAAAAATAAATATAACAGCAGTGTGTGTGTATCTGTAGATATTTCTGTGAATGTGATTAATCTGGACTGTTTTAGTTTTATGGCAGAGCTCACTAAAGATGCGAGTGCTTTACATCACGCTCAGCAGTGTGTAGTTGGTTGGATATAAATCTGGTAATATGAATGAGGTGTGTGTCGTTTGGTGTAAATTTGATTTGGATGATGCTGTATGTAGTTTTGGTTGCGGTGCTTCATTTTTCAGGATATTTGAGGTATTTAGGTATTCTGCAGTTTGGGTATGTGGTTTTGTAAACTGTGTTAAGTATTTTGATGAAACCAGCCTAGTTTACAAAATTGTGTTTTAGCAATTGGAAAAAGCTGTATAAGCTGGAGGCCTGAATGTAAAAAGGTAAACAGCGCCCCCTCCTGACGACAGCACTGCTCTACATTCAGTCATATAACCAGTTTCTGTTCAGTGTATCTGGGTTTCCTGTCACTGTGGGCCTCAGAGCACAGTAGTAGAGGACAGAGTCTGATACTGCAGCAGAGGAGATCTTCAGATCCACACGCTTTTCATTTACATCCACTTCAGCATCCAGTCGTAGAAATGGAGGATCTGCAGGTATTAGGGTCTTTTCTGCTGTTGGATATATCATCAACAGGAACTCTGGACTTAATCCAGGATACTGACGATACCACTGAAGAACATCATTAGTGCCCCTGATACTGTAGTTACAGGAGAGAGTAACATGATCTCCCTCTGATACATACACTTCTCCTGCAAGTGGATCAACTGTCTGTGCTGATGTTTCTCCTGGAAACAGAAACATTACTGAAGAAAATAAAAGACTGAAATCTCTCACACAACATTTCAAATAATGATGCTACATCTTTCTCCCAGTTTCTCTGAAGAGTTCTTCAATAAAGCAGTGTGGTTAAGGTGGTGTTACCTAAAAGCAGTGTTAGGAGAGAAAGGATAGAGAGCAGCATGTTGATAGAGATGTGAAGTGACTGAGAACAGAGTCAGAGCTGAATGGGATCAGTGTAGATCTCTGCTGATACACAGCTCCACCCATAATGCAGCTCATACACTCAATCACAATACATTGCTGTGGTCTACCATCTACCATACATTTTATTTTTTACTGTTGCCTCCTGACCTGGTCTCTAAATAAATCTGCAGATGTTTGAAGTGAAAGTTAAAAAAAATAACATTGTATAAATTGTGATTTGAGCTCTGTCTATCATATTCGTGTTTCACACCAGACTGTTCTGTAATAATAACACTTAACTGTTTTTATCAGAGCAGCTTCATACACACTAGATTAATAACTGTTTTAATTACTGACCAATAAAAACAAAGTGTGATGACGAAACTTATTCAATCACTTTATTAATGCAATAATAAGAATATAAATATTAGCCAGGCAGCCCCATGACAGATTCAATAAAAGATATAAGAAAATAAGAGCAATCTAGTCTACACACAGTGCAAAACCCCACATCTACACAAATCCACTCAACCATGCTTACAAATATCCACAATCTACACAGCTAACCCTAACCTAACCCTAAACCTAACCTTAACCCTAAACCTAACCCTAAACTTAACCAGGACACTAAACCTAACCCTAAACTTAACCAGGACACTAAACCTAACCCTAACCCTAACCTAACCCTAAACCTAACCTTAACCCTAAACCTAACCCTAAACCCAACCCTAAACTTAACCAGGACACTAAACCTAACCCTAAACTTAACCAGGACCCTAAAACCTAATCTTAACCCTAAACTTAACCCTAAACCTTAATCTTAACCCTAACCCTAAACTTCCCCTGGGAGGAGTCAGAGAGTACAGTACAGGACACCAGTGAACCCAACACAGAAGGAAAACCAATCAGAGATGGAGGATTCGTTACAAAAAAGAAGATTAACAAAAAGGAAAAAAACCCAGTAGGAGGAGCCTATAGGTCCAATACAAGACACTAATAAACCTAAGTTAGATCAAGAACCCAATTGGAGGCCTACTTTCCAAGTTAAACTTGAACGGAATCTACCGTCACCCTAAAACCGCGACTAAACAATAACCCAACCAGTTAAAGGGGCATTAGGACCAGGCGGGGAGAGCGCATCAGTAGAAGCCTGATAGCTCTAAAAACCCGTTAAAGGGTGGAGAGTCTATCCGCTGATGTTGTACAACCCCTAGGGGAACCAAAGCGGTAGAAGCTTGGTATCTTTCTGAAAATAATTTCAGGTAACTGGAATTTGTACGAAAGGTATCCGCCGGCTTGGAACCCCGCCCAGGACTGACTGGGAGGTGACGTAATGCACGGTACCTACCTCCCCGGGTCCTGGAGTCAGTCCCCTGGCAACAGGGGGCTGGGGCACGGACTCTGGTCTAGGAGGATCAGGGAGGCAGCGATCCGTTCGCGGCTGGCTCTGATCTTCTGAACACCAGTCTCTGGAGCTCTGGTACACAATTACCAGAGTAGGCCGCTCACGAGCAATAAGCCACCCGGGATACCTTGCGGTGTTAACGAACAGGTGGCCTGGGCATGGAATCTGGTTTTTCGAGGGCTCCTGGGAGGCAGCGATCCGTTCGCGGCTGGCCCTGGTGCTTTAGAGAACTAAGAAACCACACCCTGAAAACAGGGTAGGCCCCAAGATGAGACCCATCTACAAACCTGGCCTGGTTGAACTAGGAAACCTAGCGGTGTTAACAATAGTCATCTGGGCAGGTAGTAAGTATCCAGCCCCCCTGGGTCCACTAGGACAGCACGCAGGGACGGTGGTCTGGGGCAAACGGACCTTAATTGGGTGCCCAGTCTTCTATCGGTGACTAGCACCAACCACACAACACAAACACCTAAAATAATGTTTTTGGAGTAACATAGCATTAGAGCTTAAAATAAATACAATCGATCAACTAATGTCTCTAAAAAATGCCTAAAAAACCGAATAATATATGAACTAACCTCCAATTGGACATGGGATACAAGCCAAGGCTTGATCAACCTTGGCTGGCCGCCTCAGAGGAGGGTGTATAGTGATTAAAGGCCGAAACACCCGATGATTCTGAGGTACACTACTGATGATGTATCCCAAAATTTTCTAAGTAAACAAAATCAACTTAAAACATTCAACCAGACTAAAATCACACCATCTACTTCAGCCTTAAAAAGATTCAGAATCAGTTTAGGACACACTCTTCATTCTCTTAAAACCCTAAAGTAAGGGAGATTGAACGGATAAAGCAATAGAGACTGTCTTAGATCCTCCATTCCTTTAGATTATTAGTTCTAATTACAATCCAAAATTCCAAAACTTAACCAAATCCTAAAACTCAAAAATGATTCTAAATCCAACCCCCAACTACCTTAAACCTAATACTATCCTTTAAACCACACCTGAGTGCCCTGCTAACCCCGGTGGTGCACTTCTTACCTCTCTTCACCTGTAGGTCCTGCTTCCTATTACTTAGCTCCTGCAAATACCTCTTAATTAATTAAGCAATTCCACACCCTTGCGTTCTCCTAACCATGTTAGCGTGAGGGAGATCAAATGGGTGAACAGTAGAGGCCGGATTAGGCCTTGAGGGTGTCCTGCTAAGCCCGGTGGTGCACTCCTCTTCTCTCTTCACCTGTTGGTTCTTCTTCCATTTATTAATTATTAATAATAATGAACTAATAATTATTAATCAACCCATTCCACACCCTTTCGTTCTCCTAATCGTGTTAGCGTGAGGGAGATCGGATGGGTGAATAACAAAGGCCAAGCTAGGTCTTGAGGGTGTCCTGCTCAGTCTAGTGGCGCACTCCTCGTTTCACCCGTTGGTTCTTCTTCCTCTCCTGTTGATCAACTTAGGACGTGGAACTCCCCAGAGGTAGAAGGGCCTAAAGTACAGTAGTAATGCTTAACAAGCGACGGCCCGTGCTTTTCCTTGATCTTCCTAATCAAACCATGCGGTCGGAAGATCGTTGTGGGGGAAGTCATTGTAATTTCAACCCTAACCTAACACTAACACTAACACTAACCCTAACCCTACAAAGCTCTTCTGATAGAATGAATCACTCAAAAGGCTAATGAAGCTAATTAACGTCCTTCTCGAGATCACAGAGGGAAAATTGTCCTGTAGCTTCTTCTCAGATTCCTCAGCTGATGCTGTTGACCAGTCATGTTCTTAAGGTTCAGTATGAGCTTCCTGGAAATCCAGGTCATCAGAGCTGTAGAGGGCGCTGTGCAGGGAATATTGGGGGACTAGTGGAGGGAGAAGTGGAGGGAGAAGTGGAGGGAGTAGTATAGAGAGCAGTGGAGGAGCAGTAGAGGGAGTAGTATAGGGATCAGTGGAGGAGCAGTGGGGGGACAGTGGAGGGAATAGTGTAGGGTGCTATGGAGGAGCTGTGGAGGAAATAGTGTAGGGAGCAGTGGAGGAGCTGGGAGGGAATAGTGTAGGGAGCAGTGGAGGAGCTGTGGAGGGAATAGTGGAGGAGCAGTGGGGGGGCAGTGGAGGGAATAGTGTAGGGTGCTATGGAGGAGCTGTGGAGGAAATAGTGTAGGGAGCAGTGGAGGAGCTGGGAGGGAATAGTGTAGGGAGCAGTGGAGGAGCTGTGGAGGGAATAGTGTAGGGAGCAGTGGGGGATCTGTGGAGGGAATAGTGTAGGGAGCAGTAATTGTGGAGGAGCTGTGGAGGAGCTGTGGAGGGAGTAGAGTAGGGAGCAGTAATTGTGGAGGAGCAGTAGAGGAGCTGTGGAGGGAGGAGTAATTGTGGAGGGAACAGTTCTGATACACAGCCCCACCCATAATGCAGTTCATACACTGGATCACGTCCTCTCTCATCTCTCAGTTCAGATTCACACCTGAAGCTCATTTTTTACAAACTTCTGTTTTAAAGCTGAACACAATTAAACGAACAGTAAAGACCTATAGGTAGAACTATAAATGGATAGAACTACAACTAGATAGAACTATAACTGGATAGAACTATAACTGGATAGAACTATAACTAGATAGAACTATAACTGGATAGAACTACAACTAGATAGAACTATAACTGGATAGAACTATAACTGGATAGAACTATAACTAGATAGAACTATAACTGGATAGAACTATAACTGGATAGAACTACAACTAGATAGAACTATAACTGGATAGAACTATAACTGGATAGAACTATAACTAGATAGAACTATAACTGGATAGAACTAAAACTGGATAGAACTATAACTAGATAGAACTATAACTAGATAGAACTATAACTGGATAGAGCTATAACTGGATAGAACTATAACTGGATAGAACTATAACTGGATAGAGCTATAACTGAATAGAGCTATAACTGGATAGAACTATAACTAAATAGAACTATAACTAAATAGAACTATAACTGGATAGAACTATAACTGGATAGAACTATAACTAGGTAGAACTATAACTGGATAGAACTATAACTGGATAGAACTATAACTAGATAGAACTATAACTGGATAGAGCTATAACTGGATAGAACTATAACTGGATAGAGCTATAACTGGATAGAACTATAACTAGGTAGAACTATAACTGGATAGAGCTATAACTGGATAGAACTATAACTAGGTAGAACTATAACTGGATAGAACTATAACTAGATAGAGCTATAACTAGGTAGAACTATAACTGGATAGAGCTATAACTGGATAGAACTATAACTAGGTAGAACTATAACTGGATAGAGCTATAACTGGATAGAACTATAACTAGGTAGAACTATAACTAGATAGAGCTATAACTGGATAGAACTATAACTAGGTAGAACTATAACTAGATAGAACTATAACTAGGTAGAACTATAACTGGATAGAGCTATAACTGGATAGAACTATAACTAGGTAGAACTATAACTAGATAACTGGATAGAACTATAACTGGATAGAACTATAACTAGATAGAACTATAACTGGATAGAACTATAACTAGGTAGAACTATAAGTAGATAGAACTATAACTGGATAGAACTATAACTGGATAGAACTATAACTAGGTAGAACTATAAGTAGATAGAACTATAACTGGATAGAACTATAACTAGATAGAGCTATAACTGGATAGAACTATAACTAGGTAGAACTATAACTGGATAGAGCTATAACTAGGTAGAACTATAACTAGATAGAACTATAACTAGATAGAGCTATAACTGGATAGAACTATAACTGGATAAAACTATAACTAGATAGAGCTATAACTGGATAGAACTATAACTAGGTAGAACTATAACTGGATAGAACTATAACTGGATAGAACTATAACTAGATAGAACTATAACTAGATAGAACTATAACTAGGTAGAACTATAACTGGATAGAACTATAACTGGATAGAACTATAACTAGGTAGAACTATAACTGGATAGAACTATAACTGGATAGAACTATAACTGGATAGAACTATAACTGGATAGAACTATAACTAGATAGAACTATAACTGGATAGAACTATAACTGGATAGAACTATAACTAGGTAGAACTATAAATGTTTTTAAAAGCTTGTTTATTTTTTAAATATTGCTACTTACATATTCTACTTTTTTATTTTGACTTTCATCTTCTGAAACTTTCCCAGCATGCATTGGGTGGTAGGCAGGAAATACCCTGGAAAGGTCATCAGCCCATATCAGGCAGACACCGACACATTCACATGTTAACTTCATAACGAACTACATCAATACTGAAAACACCGAACCCCCATTAAACCCAGTACTAAACCATCAGTAGGGTGGTACTCCTCTTGTTACTGGGGCGGTACAGCTTGTGGCACTGGGGTGATCCTGCGCTTGTTACTGGGGTTGTACCTCTGTTGTTACTGGGACAGTAGCCCTCTTGTTACTGGGGTTGTACCTCTGTTGTTACTGGGACAGTAGCCCTCTTGTTACTGGGGTTGTACCTCTGTTGTTACTGGGACAGTAGTCCTCTTGTTACTGGGGTTGTACCTCTGTTGTTACTGGGACAGTAGTCCTCTTGTTACTGCGGTTGTACCTCTGTTGTTACTGGGACAGTAGCCCTCTTGTTACTGGGGTTGTACCTCTGTTGTTACTGGGACAGTAGTCCTCTTGTTACTGGGGTTGTACCTCTATTGTTACTGGGACAGTAGCCCTCTTGTTACTGGGGTTGTACCTCTGTTGTTACTGGGACAGTAGCCCTCTTGTTACTGGGGTTGTACCTCTGTTGTTACTGGGACAGTAGCCCTCTTGTTACTGGGGTTGTACCTCTGTTGTTACTGGGACAGTAGTCCTCTTGTTACTGGGGTTGTACCTCTGTTGTTACTGGGACAGTAGCCCTCTTGTTACTGGGGTTGTACCTCTGTTGTTACTGGGACAGTAGCCCTCTTGTTACTGGGGTTGTACCTCTGTTGTTACTGGGACAGTAGTCCTCTTGTTACTGGGGTTGTACCTCTGTTGTTACTGGGACAGTAGCCCTCTTGTTACTGGGGTTGTACCTCTGTTGTTACTGGGACAGTAGCCCTCTTGTTACTGGGGTTGTACCTCTGTTGTTACTGGGACAGTAGCCCTCTTGTTACTGGGGTTGTACCTCTGTTGTTACTGGGACAGAAGCCCTCTTGTTACTGGGGTTGTACCTCTGTTGTTACTGGGACAGTAGCCCTCTTGTTACTGGGGTTGTACCTCTGTTGTTACTGGGACAGTAGCCCTCTTGTTACTGGGGTTGTACCTCTGTTGTTACTGGGACAGTAGTCCTCTTGTTACTGGGGTTGTACCTCTGTTGTTACTGGGACAGTAGTCCTCTTGTTACTGGGGTTGTACCTCTGTTGTTACTGGGACAGTATCTCTCTTGTTACTAGGCTGATACTTGTTACTAGGGCAGTGTAATGATTCACAGGCTCAGAGACAAAGATAAAATTCATCAGCAGGCTGTTTATTGATAACAACAGTGTACTGGGCTTCCTCTAAGAGAGGTGGTCAGAGCAGATCCCTCAGAGGGTCTTTGTTAGGGAAACCTGAACTTGGTGTGGCGTTGCTTGGAAACAGATGTGGTTTGGCAGGAAGGGTCCTGTACCTCAGATAGATCACACTATTCTCACTCCTGATCACATTAAGATAAATCAGCTTCCAGAATATAAACATAAGTGTTTGATTAGACAGAACTTTATCATTCTCAGTTTACATCAGTAGACTACAGTCTCGAATCAGTGTTTTATACTAAATGTACACAGGTAGGTGAAGGTAGTCTTACAGTTTACCTGTACACAGGTTATGATTTACAGGTGAGTGAGCTGTGAATAAATTTCATAAATTTTTAAAGTTCATAACCTCTTCAGGTACATATACTCAGCTCTGTAAAGACATTTGGAAGGTCTACCAGTGTTGTTCAGCTGATGTGTGTACTACTCTGAAACAGCAGCTGAGCTCCCCCTGCTGGTGTGAGATAGTTCTGCACCTTGCTGATCTGGATGTTTTAGCTGTTAATATCTATGAAACACAGTGCTGATAGTGAACAGAGCAGAGGAACCATCAGTGAATTAATGTGACACAGCTAAAAATCTGGTTCTGGATCTGCTGAACATTCTTCTTATAAAAGAAAGAAAATCTCAGGTGAAGACCTAAAGTTCTGTGCTTTGCTACACAGTGTTGTTAATTTAGTGTTGCTAATAAATCGCTGTAATCAGACGGAGCTGTTTTACAGGTGTTTATTTGTTTGTTTGTGTTTTTGTACGGTGTTGTTGGTTTTCCTGTCACTGTGGTCACCAGTGCGCAGTAGTAAAGTGCAGAGTCTGACTCAACAGGGAGGAAAAGTTCCAGATCCAGACGTTTTTGTTCTTTATGAACCGTAACTCTTTGTCTGTTTTCGTGATAGCCGGTATTCTCAAAGGCTTGTGAAAAGAACTCTGGAGCTGTGTTTGGGTATTGCTTGTACCACGGATACGCTAGTATGTTGGTTCCATTGTAAATACAAGACATATTGGCTTTGAAGCTGCCTTCCAGAACCTGCAGCTCAGCAGAAACAGGAGTGATTTCATCTGAAGAAACATCTCCTGAAACAAACATTCATTAATTCTAATTATTCTTACTGTGTAGTAGTACTGAGTAGTAACTTTGCATAAAATTAGTACAATAAAGAAATAAAGAAATTAAATTCTGACTTTAATGGTGGACCAGAAAACAACTATGTTCACATAAATGTTAACATCTCATAATAAAATGTGCAATATCTTAAATTAAACACACAAAACTGATATTTAGACTATAATATAGAAATAGACTTATAGGCTTTTATTTTTTATTTTATTTTGTTATGTGTTTTGGAGCAAAGCTGATGACATTTATCTACATTTCTATTTTATCTGGTCTGATCATAATGAAACTATATTAAGCATATTATAAACATCATATTAAACTGGAGGTTTAAAAAATCTCTTACCAAAACTGTAGAGAAGACTGGAGATGAAGAGGAGAAACATGGTGAAACTGATGTCTTTATCATTACAGACACCGTAAAAGACATTACTGTCTCCCTGAGATACTTTACCCACAGGCTCCGCCCACTCAGAGTATAATTTACATACAGGTTTAGTTCAACTGTCACTGTCTCAGTCACTCCTAACAGAACTCACTCAACGACTGACCTCCCCGGGCAGCCATGACTTTTACTGTGATACACTTTTAACAATCAGTCATTCATTTAAATTCTTCTCTCTAATCACATCAATCTAATTTACATGAACCCTCAGACATGCTTCTTCAAACTGTTGTTTTAAATAAGTCACTAAATGTCCCTTTAGCACAACAAGGTACCTAAAAAAGAAAGAAGAGAAGATTTTTCATTAAATTTTTTTTATAAAACTCTAATTTTAATGCAGAGCTGTCTGAGGACCCGAAGATCACCATCATCCAATACTGACCGTGAGCCTTGTCCCTTGTTCTCAGGGATTTCTCCAGATTCTCTGATCTGCTGATGATATTATGTACTCTAGACAGTCATATATACATATATTGAGGAATTATTTTATGAAGTTGTTCAGGAATTTTTTGACTTTTTTTCACAGGTTTTTCACAGATTATTTTTTTTAAGGTTACTGTTATGTAGCTATGCTTATGTCACCCTATTCGTTCTAGAGTTCTCATATTTATAATAAATATCACAAAAAAATACAATATCATGCAGCCCTAGTAGCCAGATAGCTAGTTTATCATCTGAAATATTTCCTAAATTTAATAAGTTTCATTAAGTAAGACTAACAGGTGCCTAGTTTGCCTTTATGGATAATTTAAGGGCGGGGCCAGATGTGTTTGATGTCTTGAAGTGCTTCTTTACTTTTTGCAGTTAAGCTATAATGCTAATCAAGCTAAGCAGTTAGCATTGTTCCAAGTATGGTAAAACCACACAGAGTCCTGCTTGTGTGTGTTTATTAACACTTTCTATTTTTGGCTCTGGTATATTTTTGTTCATGTTTATAGATAAAGGCGTGTTATCAACCTGTTATTGGCTGAATTCTCAGTACAACAACAGCGAGTTACACAAAGAACCACACTAGAGACAGAACAAGTGTTTGTGCTCTACTGTATTTACTGTGATGCCACTACTCCAGTTAATGAGCAAGCCTGAAGATGATTTACATGAAGTCATGCTTCTTCCTGTAGTAGTTGGTGGTGATGAAGGCCACACACAGACAGAACTCACGGATGTTCACCTGGCCATCACGGTTCCAGTCGATTTTCTTCATGGCTTCCTGGATGTCCCCTCTGTCTATCTTATTCTAAGAGACGAAGACAGGAGAGGATGTTCCATCACAACACAACGTATCACAGCACATTGTCCACATATTCCTTCAGTAAGTGTTTTGAACTCTAAAACATTTCACAGCTTGCGTTTCTCTCTGTTACTAAAGAACAGCTGAATCTCATTTGCTCTAGTTTTTTGAACCCAATGCTCTCCAGTAGTTGGTGCTTATTATCTTTAGCATAACCCAGGAAAGGCTGAAATGACAAACAGTTGGTAATTGGATGTCATGAAACTATGATATTTGCATATTACCATCTCCCACAGAAGACAATCCAGACACTAGTCACATGATGACCAGATGTAAACACAGTCTTCATGATCTTTTCATATCTGAAGCAACAGTGAAGTACTGTTTATCTGGTGAGGATAGTTTTGGTGGTTTTTAAGTTTTTAACTGAACTGTATTTTATGCAGGTTAAATGTCTTTTATCTTATATACTTATCTTATAACGTATATATAATATACATCACACTTTCATCTGGAAATTAAAAGAAGAAACTGAGAATATTTAATAACCACCTTTCAATTCATTCATGCATCTGAATCTAAACTACAGTCTTCTACTTTAACCTTAGGTCCTAATGGACAATCCCCACCGTCTGACCTCAAACTCAGGGCTGCTCAGTTGGTCCTTCACCAGCATGTTGAGCTCTTCGTTACTCAGTTGTCTCTTTTTGTCGTCTTTAACAGCGAACTCTTCAAACACGTCCGCTATCGCCTCAATGGCTTTGTCTAGCTTAGACATGGCTGAGACAGAGAGAGACACAGAGACTGTTAAACATCAGCAGCTCTGAGATCATCTTCTGTCTTTTCAGACTACTTAATGTTACTTAGCGTTTGTTAGCGGTGCTTAAACAGCTGAATCTGGTTTTCTGCTGAAGTGTTAGTTGTTACGCTTTGAAAAGTTGTTTTTCTGCTTTTGTTGTCGTTTTGGTGTGCTTGATCTAGAGCAGCCCCAAATTTGCATTTCAAAGTTCACCACAGTTCAAATTACACATACAAAATAAAATAGATACTTTACTGAAATTTAACCTATCCGTGCAGTGAAACACACACACACACACACACACTAGTGAACAGACACACTAGAGGGCAGTGAAACACCCACATTTACACACACAATACAAGATCTGATTCTAATCTCTGCACAAACAGCACTTCAGCCTTTAAAAAGTTAAACAAATTAAATAATCTGTATTTGGTTTCTCCCTCTTGTGCTGCACAGTGCTCAGTAATAACCCCACCCCACCCCCCCACCCCCCGGCTGACTCACCTGAATGCCTGCAGAGTGTCCAGTGATCTCAGGTGATGAAGTCTCGACAGCGACTGAGTTTGCGCTTATAAGGCCAGTAAAGCAGGTGAGATGCATGCCTGGGCGCTGTGTGGTCTGCAACATGCCTCCTATTACACACCTAGGATGGGTTAACGATCCTGGACGGTTTCCATGACAAGACATTCAGACTCACTGAAGCTTTCCATCTGCCCCCCTTCACAGTTTCCCGACACTCATGGTTGCATAACCAACCAGACTTTCTCCAGCGTTTCTTCATGGAGCATATCAGGAGAACTCTAACTGATACTTCAAGGTTTCAAAGAGATGAAGACCAAAATATGAGATTTGGGAATGTTTCATATTTTTGAGGGACCACCCCGCCCACACAACTCACCACCCCAAACCCCACGCTGTAGGTGTGGAGAAAGGAAAACACAGCATAAGATCCTTTAGATCCTTATCCCATTTGTGAAACGTTGTGGTGGTAGCAGATGTTTTCTTCTCCTGCCTCACAAACGCTGAGCTGGGTCTCAGTGATGCTCTGATGGGATCTCTACCTTTATTGATGCATATAGTTGTAAATTTTCTGTTGTCGATCAGAGGAGGATGTGTTTTGATCAGAGGAGGATGTGTTTTGATCAGAGGAGGATGTGTTTTGATCAGAGGAGGATGTGTTTTGATCAGAAGAGGATGTGTTTTGATCAGAGGAGGATGTGTTTTGATCAGAAGAGGATGTGTTTTGATCAGAGGAGGATGTGTTTTGATCAGAGGAGGATGTGTTTTGATCAGAGGAGGATGTGTTTTGATCAGAAGAGGATGTGTTTTGATCAGAAGAGGATGTGTTTTGATCAGAGGAGGATGTGTTTTGATCAGAGGAGGATGTGTTTTGATCAGAGGAGGATGTGTTTTGATCAGAGGAGGATGTGTTTTGATCAGAGGAGGATGTGTTTCGATCAGAGGAGGATGTGTTTTGATCAGAGGAGGATGTGTTTTGATCAGAGGAGGATGTGTTTTGATCAGAGGAGGATGTGTTTTGATCAAAAGAGGATGTGTTTTGATCAGAGGAGGATGTGTTTTGATCAGAGGAGGATGTGTTTTGATCAGAAGAGGATGTGTTTTGATCAGAAGAGGATGTGTTTTGATCAGAGGAGGATGTGTTTTGATCAGAGGAGGATGTGTTTTGATCAGAGGAGGATGTGTTTTGATCAGAAGAGGATGTGTTTTGATCAGAGGAGGATGTGTTTTGATCAGAGGAGGATGTGTTTTGATCAGAGGAGGATGTGTTTTGATCAGAAGAGGATGTGTTTTGATCAGAAGAGGATGTGTTTTGATCAGAAGAGGATG
>CM038727.1:37645354-37670354 GCA_021613375.1 Megaleporinus macrocephalus
AAACATCTTTCAAATCCCTTATATTGCATTGTTAGAATCATGGGGCAATTTTAAGTCTTCCTTCAAACCGACAGCACATTGGAACAGTGACAACTTAAGATCTCCAAACCCATTATATAATTTTTGAAAATGTACACTGAAGTTTAAACATGAGCTTTATCATTAGCAACAAGAAAAATGTCATCACAACTTTAGATCATATTCAAACCCATTAAATGTTTTTGGTATCAGCATTTTGAACCATATACAAACCCATTTTTGGAATATTACAGTTTTGCATCCCATTTAAACAAATCGTATGTTTCTGGTAACATCATAGTTTTGGAACTCATTTGAAACACTTGTTTATGGAATCATCACAAAATTTGGACTTTATTTAGACCCTTAAAAACATGTTTTTGGACACTTGCACTTCAAAGAAGTTTTCCTATGGTGCTTCCTGAGGCAAAGGTAGGAAGGTATAGAAACTCTTGGAAGTAACTGTTGCAACTGTTGGAAGTAAAATGTAACAACTGAAAATATACAAGAATATAAATGAAAATATATTTAGTGGAAATTTAAGGTTAGCATCTGTGTTGACAGGTAAAAATGTTGAGTACATCTAGTTACTACAGACTGCTAGTAGAGAATACCTCCAGAATATCTGACTAGTGTCTACTAAGACCACTCCCCACAAGTCACACCTTAGGGCAACCTGAAACCAAAGCTGAAACTAACAATTATGATATACTCTAGATCCAGAAATATAGCTTTGTGACCAACAGACAGAATCAAAGTAAGTAAAAACTCAACTTAGCAGCAAGCACGTCGAGTTTGGCTGACCATTTCAGTGTAGATTGAAAAGAGAAGAGCAGCACAGGGCATTGACAGACACTGGTATAGAGTCTGCATGGTGCAGAGCTATCCTCCAGCTAGGACTAAACAACTGAGATGCAGACAGAAGGATCTTACAGTTCACAGGTGTTGAAGACTGCAGAGAAACCAAAAACCAATTATGGGTTGACAGCTTTTGATGCCTGGAGCTGCTATGAGTGTTACTCTCCTTTGCAAGATTCTGGCCAGAGAAAAGAGAAAAAAAAGAGATTAATTATTTACTGAACATTCAAAAAGTTATTTTTAGGAAAGAGTGAGTAAGCAGCAGTAGGAATACATCTGCTTGAATTCAGCATAGAATGTTGTCTGCTCTGTGTTGGAAAAGACGGGTTGAGGGCAAAGAAGTAAAGAGACTTTCTAAACAAAAGCAAACCCCTGACACTAACCTTGCCAGTCTGTCTCAGAAAACAGGAGACGTCAGAACATAAGGCTCTTGGAGTTGCTGCTTTCTTGGGGGAGATTCAAGACCATTAAAGCCAAGAAGCACAATGAACGATGGGATACTAAGGCTGAGATGAAGTCTGTCTTCTGAACTGCAAATGAGCAATTCAAGAGTCAAATGTAGCACTTCGCTCCAACAACATAACCACCATGGGCGACAGATGAGATTACTGGCATTGTGCTTCCTATAATGAAGACAAGATCTTTTAGCTCTGTGGGCAAACTATGTAAGTAAATACTCACATGGAAAGTGAAGAAAAAAGAAAACATTTAGCCGAGGTTGAAGGTCAAGTCAAGTCAAGTCAAGTGGGTTTTTATTGTCATTTCAACTACATACAGAGTACACAGTGAAACGAAACAACGTTCCTCCAGGACCATGGTGCAACATAGACAGTGCATACAGACACAAGTGCAACACAAACAAACAAGTGCGGACAGACAACACAACACAGTACAGACAGAGAATAATAAATAATTGCTGGTAGTGTGTAAATTGTGCAATGAGGTAGTAAAGTTATTAGTGCAATGCTTTGTGCAAAAATGCTTCCCTTTTTTTTATCTGGGGTAAATGGTTGGAGAAAGATATCAGTTCAGACGTTGAGTTGTGTTGAGAAGTCTGATGGCTTGGGGGAAGAAGCTGTTGCAGAGTCTGGTCGTGTTGGACCGGACGCTGGGGGTACCTTCTTCCTGATGGCAGGAGGGAGAACAGTCTGTGTGAAGGGTGGGTGGGGTCATCCACAATGCTGGTTGCTTTGCGGATGCAGCGGGTGGTGTAAATGTCCAAGACGGAGGGGAGAGAGACTCCGATGATCCTCTCAGCTGTCCTCACAATGCGTTGGAGGGACTTGCGGTCAGAGGCTGTGCAGGTCCCAAACCAAGCAGTGATGCAGCTGCTTAGGATGCTCTCTATGGTTCCCCTATAGAAGAGGGTGAGGATGGGTGGAGGGAGACGGGCCTTTCTCAGCTTCCGGAGGAAGTAGAGACGCTGCTGGGCTTTCTTGGCTGTAGAGCTGGTGTTCAGGGACCAGGTGAGGTTCTCCGCTAGGTGGACACCAAGGAACTTGGTGCTCTTAACGATCTCCACAGAGGAGCCGTTGATGTTAAGCGGAGAGTGGACCGGTCTTGATTTCCTGAAGTCAACAACCATTTCCTTGGTCTTCTCTACATTCCAGTGAAGGTTGTTGACTGTACACCAGTCTGTCAGCTGCTGTACCTCCTCCCTGTATGCTGACTCGTCGCCTTTGCTGATGAGACCCAGCACAGTTGTATCGTCGGCGAACTTTATGATGCTGTTGGAACTGTGTTTCGCAACACAGTCATGAGTCAGCAGGGTGAACAACAGAGGACTCAGTACACTGCCCTGGGGTGCCCCAGTGTTCATGGTGATGGAGCTGCTGTTCCCGAACCGGACTAACTGGGGCCTCCCTGTCAGAAAGTCCAGGATCCAGTTGCACAGGGGGGTGTTGAGGCCCAGCAGGCTTAACTTCCTGGTGAGATTCTGTGGGATGATGGTGTTGAATGCTGAACTGAAGTCTATGAACAGCATTCTGACGTAGGTGTCCTTCTTCTCCAGGTGGGTAAGGGAGAGATGAAGGGTGGTGGTGATGGCATCGTCCGTGGAGCGGTTGGGACGATATGCAAATTGCAAGGGGTCCAATGAAGAGGGCAGTTGGGTTTTGATGTTCCTCATGACTAGCCTCTCGAAGCACTTCATGATGATGGGCGTGAGAGCTACGGGACGGTAGTCATTGAGGCAGGACACCGTGGACTTCTTTGGCACGGGGATGATGGTGGTGGTCTTGAGGCACGTTGGGACAGTGGAGCTGCGCAGGGAGACGTTGAAGATGTCCGTGAGAACATCTGTCAACTGGTCTGCACACTCTCTGAGCACTCTGCCAGGGATGTTGTCTGGTCCTGCAGCTTTCCGTGGGTTGACTCTGCGCAGAGTTTTCCTCACGTCCACTGCAGTCAGGCACAGCGCCTGCTCGTCTGGTTTGGGTGTGATCTTGCTCACCAACGTGTTGTTCTGTGCCTCAAACCGTGCATAAAAGTCGTTTAGGGCATCGGGGAGGAAGGCATCACTGTCACAGGACGGTGGCATTGTCCTGTAGTGTGTGATTTCCTGGATGCCCTGCCACATGCGCCACGTGTCACCCGTGTCCTGGAAGTGGTTGTGGATCCTCTGGGCGTGAGCGCGCTTTGCCTCTCGGATGGCTCGTGACAATTTGGCTCTTGCTTTCCTGAGGGCCGCCTTGTCACCCACTCTGAAGGCCGAGTCGCGGGTCCTCAGTAGCGCACGCACCTCAGGAGTCATCCACGGTAAACAACAGTGTTGATAAAGAATGGCACAAAAATGTTAAGACTGCATTCCTACTATAGGCCAATAGTAGCAAACACCTCCTGAATATATATGTTTAGTGGCTAATAAGGCAACTCACACCTTAAGCTAACCTGAAGTCAGCACATACAATTAACTCCAAGACCAAAACAGCCTTGTAGCTAACAGTCCAAGTCAAAGCTAATTAAAACTTAAATTCTAGCTTGGCAGTAAAACATTTTTTTGGACGTCATTAAAGCCCTTGATGTCATGTTTTTAGACTCGGACCCACTACTAATATCCCCGTTTAGGTTTATGTTCAAAACTCATTACATCCCATTCAACTGTATTGTATTATGCTTTTAGTATAAATTTTGGACCTCCTTCAAACCCACACTATCATTTTTTTTGGCCATGCACAGTCAAACTTCACATGAGATTTACAGTACTGCTGTTTATTCATTTTTGGAATATCCTTTTGTACTGACCACAAGTTTAGAACCCATTAAACCATGTTTTTGTTCAAACCTATAATATATATTTCAACACATTGTGACCTAACTCTGAAGTCTCATGTTTTAAAGTAGAAGTCAGAAATTTCAAACCTTGTTCAAAAACATAGTTTCTGGCCTTATATATTTAAGCTTAACATTGACAGACTTGCTGACCAACATAACATGCTTTAGAAATTTCAATTTTGGACCTCATTCAAACCCATTAGATTTTTGGAATGACCACATTGTTGAACCTCATTCAAACCCATTACATCCTGTTTGTATATATATATATATATATATATATATACACACATACATACACACACCCACACACACAACATCTGAACATCTACAGAGCTGCTGACAAACATGTCAAAATACCACATTTTAGACCTCAAACATTATGTAAACCAATATTACCAAGTTTTTTGGTCATATTCTAACCCATTATACATATTTTTTGGAATCATATACATTTTGGATTTTATTACAGGACACATTACAGGATGTTTGTCATTTCACATGTTTTGGACTTCTCAAATTGTTAATTCTGAATGTCTTATGTTTGGTGCGAGAAGCTCTTTCAAACATGCCCCAACACAAATTTGTTTTCACCTTTAAACCCATTGAACTCATCACAATGTTGGTCTTACTTCAAACACGAACAAAACAGGTTTTTTTAAAGAAGGTTTTTTGGCCTCATTCAAAGCACTTATGACGCTTCCAATTTTGGGATGAACATTGACAGTGCTGCTGACCACCATAATCATGATTCTGGACCTTATTCAAACATTACACAATTTTTTTTAAGAATCACATCACATTTTGCACCTCATTCAAGCCAGTTACAGGGTCCTCAGGCTCTGTGGAGCGAGATAGGTATTTAACCAACCCTGTGTTGAGAAATTTTACATGAATGCTGAGCACAACTAGTCACATTACAAACCTGTTTTTGGACTTGTAACAACTGTGGACTGCATTAAAACACATTAACATTTTTGAAACAATCACAATCCTGGACCTCATTCAAATGATTAGGGTTATTTTTTAAAATCACCACACCTCATTCACACCCATATCATCTTTTTGGAATCACATTTAGGACCACCTCCAAATCCATCATGTGTCTGGAATCACATTTTTGGACCATATCACCACTTTGGGCCTCATTCAAATTAAAATCACCACAATTTTCGGAACATCATTGAAACCACATTTTTGGACGTGCACCTTTAAACTGAATGGTTAGTATTTCTGAGCACCATATGTTCTTTGAATCATCATTTTCAGACCTCATTAAAACACTTTTTTCAGAATCACATCACAACCTTGGACCTCATTCAATCCCTTTAGATGGTTTTTAAATACATATTTTAGGAATCATATCTTTCTGAACTTCTTCCAAACCCATATCATGTTTTGGAATCACATCACATTTTTGGGTCTCCTTCAAACCTTTTTTTTTTACTTACATTTAAGCAAAACATTTACAGTACTGCTGCTCACCAGATCATGCCCTTGGAATCATATTACAATTTTAGAAATTTACAACTAACATTCTTGGAATCTCACTTCAATTTCAGACCTCGTTCAAACCCATCACTTCATGCTTTCTTCCGACTCGCATCACTATCTTGTACCTTAAACCCATTATAAAGCTCTATCTTTTTTTTTTTATTTTATTCAAACCCATGTCATGTTCTTGGAATTACAGAGTCAGCTGAACCTTCACAGTGCTGCAGACCAACATATGTCAGAACATTACAATCTTGGACCTTGTTTAAACCCGTATCATATTTTGGAATTGCTTTACGATTATAGACCTCGTTCAAACCCATCACATCATGTTTTTGGAATCACGTCACAACTTTGGACCTCATATGATCACATCTTAGGATTTGTACAAAAGCTGAATTTTTACAGGTTTACCAAAACCTCCTTCAACATGTCTTTAGAATCACCACGATACTCATTCAATCATGTTTGACCTTCAGCACACTACCAACACCAACTTGCATAATATTCAAACATATTAGACTCACCACAAACCCAAAACATGCTTTTGGCATCAGACCACAATTTCAGACCTTGCTCAAACCCATTATTTCTATAAAAGTAATACATTGTGTTTTTACTCCAGAAAAAGCTCATGGATTTAAATAAAATTCACAATCAGACCTCATTCAAACCCTTTGTATATAAAAAGAGATACTTTAACCTTAAACCTCAAACCCAATTTTAATCATGTTTTTAGAATCACACCACAATTTTGTACTTTTTCAAACCAAGCATGTCCTGTAATATCATAGTTCTGGATCTATAACAGAACAGCACATGTAAGCTGAATGTGTTACATTGTAATTAGTAATTATAAAACTGTTTTAATATAATTACAGGATGTGATTCTAAATACATGAGCATAAAGTATGGCTGGCCACCAAATTTCTTTATATCATTCAAACTTTACATGTTTGGACTTAGCACAATGCTAATCTCTAATGTTCCATCACATTCAAAGCCATATACACACAGCAAATACAATTTAAACTTTTGTGATAGTTGACATTCAGGGTCTTTTTCCAATCTTAATGGGCATAAACCCTTCGTGTAGGTGTTGCATATTATGCAAATTATGCCTCAAGCCGAGGAATCAGGAAAAAAAACTTCAGGAGCTATGTGACAGAACGTGCTGTTGTGACACAGAGCCACCATCAGACTAAGTGTCGCTGTTGTTGACCAGGTCATTTCACACTCGTCGTGGCGTTTGGTGTTTCCAGGCTGTACAGTTTATGCTCCACATCGCATTTCAGCAACAATAAGAAAAATCCCAGTTACAATAATGATTCTACAAACTACTGGCTACAAGGTCAGTCACTAAACGAATTTCAAACAAAAAAGAAAATAACTGGACTGTGAGCAGAAAGAAAAACTCAATGTGACCAGCTTACCTGAATCTTACCCTTGCCTTGTGCTCAGCACTCCAGCCGCTTCCAACATTGCTGTCCAGGATGAACGTTGATCACCACACTGACGTTCATCACAATCTTCTCCCACTTTGAGTTGTCTACAGCTGCCACAAAGCCAGAGAACAGGAAGTCATCTGAGCATAGAACCACCAGCATATAGACATTTATGTCCTCTTGTTGATCTCACTCTGATAAACACAGAGCTCCTAGGCGTTTGTGAACACAGTCTCTTATCTGTCTTTATAGCTGCTTCACAAACTGATAGATCTTTAGCTCACCGGCTGCAGGGCCATCGTGTGCTGGGTCTGGAGCTGCTGCAGCAGACCTCAGTTTCTCTGCTCGGGGGCTTTTTCACACTGAGCACTTTTTACCTGCAGTTGAGGCTCCACAGCAGATTCATGGTTCAGGGTGTCAAACAGCACGTGTGGAGAGAAAAGGTCTTCAGCAACACCTCACCGCAGATTAACACTCCAATGCTTTTAGAGAGTCATGACAAAAATGAATTGTGGAAGCTCAGAAGACACGTGTAGGTTCATTAACCCTAACTCCAGCCTCAAACCCAGACCACCCAAAAACACACACGCTGAACCCAAACACTTCAATATCCCAAACAGTGTATACAGACGGACAAAGCCAGGCTGAGTTCTAAACATCTACATATCTGCACATAGTGTATACACATCAACAATGGCAGGTTGTGTCCCAAACTCATTTCCCTACATAGTGCAAATACTAAGAAAGCCGCGGCTGAGCCCCAAACGCATCACTACATAGTGAACACACACACATACGGGTTTTTAAGTCCTATGAGGACTTTTTCCACCAACCTATCTAGAAGGTGGTTTACAGGGACACACCTTTCCCGCTGCTCTAGAGAGACGCGGCAAACAGAAAAAAAAATTCACTTTTTTCTGCAGAACACAAATATCACTTTAAAATTCTTTTACACACAATAGAACTCCTAATACGTTAACCTGACTTTACGCTTGCATATGGGGACATGCTGAGAAGCTCCCGCCTCTGGCAAGATTGGGGTTTATAAGGTCACACCTGCTTTACCTGGACACGGAGTACACAATACACACAAACTGACATTTCACTGCATTAGAGGGACAGAGCTGCTTTACTGAGACTTCATTATACACAAACATGACTGCTTGGTGTATTATCAAGACACGTGTGGTTATATGGAACATGTCCTCATAATCAACAATCTCACGACACAATTAAGTCCTTTGTGTTAGTGTTACAAAAGCTATCTGCATCTTCCAGTTCAACAGAATAAAACAGCAATAATATTAAACAAAAGTAAGAGTTAAGCGCTCCGGAGACCTCTCTGATGTAAATATGTAATTGCACACAATATGCAGGGGAACAATTTGCAGCATTGGTTGTGCTTCAAAACCCTGGTGCAGTTGAATCTGACTTTTAGGAACATGTTATTGGATTTCCTTTTAAACGTGAAGCCTCTATTTCTAACAAAATCTCTTATATTTTGTGCGGTTCGACCTGCCAGCACAGGATCTTCAGTATCCTTGCACTGCTGACATTCTACCATCGTGGCCAGTTGTCCTTTGGTGATAAGAGTCTTGAAGTGTTTCATCACAGCCTTCACCTCCTGTTTAGACCACTGTCCTCTTCCTAGGGTTTTTGATCTCTGCTGCATTACTGTCACTGCACACTGTCAAAGAAAACACAAACTACAGACCACTGTACAACTGCTCTACACAAACATCTACACTGACATTTCAGATGACAACTAATTACTATTGCTATTTAGTAGCTGCCAACTAATGACAAAAGCAAAATAAACAAACATTACTTACAGCTTTGACATTTTTTTTTACATGTCAGCTAATAAAACCACACAACACAAACACTGTTGTAAAAATACGATTGTAAATATTCACAGCTATGGAAATTAATTTTGGACAGCTCAAACAATCACATTCAGGTGATTATGGAAAACCTCTGACTGTCATATTGTTACAAATAGATATTGTAACAGTAAATTACAATTACTGCACAGCAAACTAACCTTACAAAAAAGTATAATTTTGGTGAAGAGTGGCTAAAAATAAAGCCTATTATATACCATGAGTGCGTCCAGCAGCACAGACCCCCACAGGACAACCACTGGGTGGTGGATCATTCTCAGCACTGCAGTGACACTGAGATGGTGGTAGTGTTATCGTGTGTTGTGCTGGTCTGGTGTGAGTGGATCAGACACAGCAGTGCTGCTGCTGCTGGAGTGTTTAAACGCCTCAGTTTCACTGCTGGACTGAGAATCGTCCACCAACCAAAACTATCCAGACAGCAGCGTCCTGTGGGCAGCGTCCTGTGGGCAGCGTCCTGTGGGCAGCGTCCTGTGGGCACTGATAAAGGACTAGAGGAACACAACCCGAGCAAAACTTACATCTTTTAGATGGTAAAGGATCATTCAAACAATAATACAAAGCTTAATACCAGTAGCAAAGTATGAGTGGCAGAAATATACTATTTGTATATGTAACAACTGAAAAAGAAGTATTGATGCATATGAAATAAACGTATAATATTACAAACACACGACACATGCTGTTTAAGGTTTATTCAAAACTTTTGAATGATTTGACTATCAGAAACAATCAAATTGGTGAAAATACATTTTAATCTACACTGTTTACAATCATGTCAAAAAGAAAAACATTTTAACTGGTTTAACAAATTTGATAACAGAAACTGTCTACAGTCTTTTTAACTGCAGATATTGATTAAATCGTTAAGGGACCTTTGTTCTACATTACTAGTGTTTTACTTTTTCCTCTGAGGTCAACTTATAAAGTTTGTGTGGTTTTACTTGTAGTCATAATTAATTTTACATTACATACAACTTTCTTTTATCTTAAGAATTAAACAGACTACTTTAATGCGGTTCTCTTAAGCCTGATGTGCAAATGAGCTGTTTTCCAGGATGTAACATTCCTTGTGACTTATGACAAATTATTGATGTGATTAGACACACTGACAGTGTTTACTCAACTTTTTTAAACAGTAAATATAATTCAGTGTTTGAGATGACCCTTAAGTTCAAAAATTAAGGGAATTTTAGGGACTTTCAGACATTCATCTAAATCTGCTGCTCACAATATCATCAGGTCTTTAAGTACAGATCTGAAATACCAAACAGTTCATAAGAATAATATGTTAATGCAAGTTACCTGTGCTATCTCAGTGACAGCCATCGTAGCACTGGCAAAGGGTCCTTCATCAGGAACAGCCTAACATGGGTTTAGAGATAGAAGACCACTTGCATTATTGTTTGGTATCAGTGTTCTGTGTTCCTGTGTTGTCAGTTTACTGAAATGAAGTGAAAAAATGTACAAGACAATCTGTGACATGAACTATAGCTTCATAAAGAGAAGTCCCTCGAGACCACCATTTCGTCATACACTATACACAGAGGCTGATGTTAACACACACTGAAAACTACTGCAGGGTCCCCGTAAACCACAAAACAGGTCTGCACTTTACACAGCCTGGCACACCCCAAATCCCAGTAACCCCTGCAGTACCAGTAAGTACTAAAGTCCTTATATGGGAGGTTCCTGTCACACACACTGAAACACATAGATCTGCATACACGGGAAACTAAGTTCAATCAGCAAATTACTCACAGGACAGGTCCCGGTCACACACAGCTCATACACACAGAATAACCAGTTAAATAATGAATAACAGATGTAGATATGATTAGAGAATCTACCTGATCTGCTGCATTAGGCTGCTGTTCTTGAAGGTGCAGATGGGTTTTCCCGCTACCGTGACTGTTTTCATTTTACTGTTTGGACTAACATGGTCATCGTTCACAAGTCTCCCAAGAGAGTCATCTTCCAAAGCAGCATCAACAATGAAACATTAAAACAAGACAGATCAATTTAGTACCAGTACTAGAACCATAAGGAAATTAATAGAAAACAACAGAACAGCTTATCCTTATATATCACACCAACTGACCACTAAGTACACCTCCATGTATCTACACTTAACGTCCATCTCTTCTTTTTCTTGTTCTACAATTGAATCTACATCTGAGAGACAGTTATATTCTATTGATTCTACCTGATTCTCTGTATACTTTATTAATCTGTTCTGTAATTATCAGGACCCCCACAGGACCACCACAGAGCAGATACTATTAGGGAGGTGGGTCATTCTCAGCACTGCAGTGACACAACAGACAATAACTAAACTGGTACATATTCAGACACACTAAACCCCATAAACAACAGACTATGACTAAACTGGTACATATTCAGACACACTAAACCGCATAAACAACAGACTATGACTAAACTGGTACATATTCAGACACACTAAACCGCATAAACAACAGACCATGACTAAACTGGTACATATTCAGACACTAAACTTCATAATTTACAGATAAGAGCAGAAATATTGCTACCTGGTAACAGCACAGGCCATAAACCTCACAGAGCAGCTGATGGGCTATCAGCCCTTTAATTCCCTTTAATTCTCCGAGTTGGGATTTTAGGGTAAAAGGGTCAATAATTCACTCAAAACCAGAGGAATATGGCATTTGTGTTTCCTACAGACTTGAAATCTCTGTGTTCAAACTAAATCTAATAATTATATGTTGAATTAAACCTCTGTGGTTAAGTGAATATGTACTACAGTTAGCTTGATGCTAACGTTATATTAAAAATCGCATTGACATGCTAGTGGGAATTAGCGTTATGGTCGCGAAGCAAAACGGCTTTCTAAGAGCTCACATTAAACCTCTTTTCTGGGTCATGCAGATGTAATGCACTGATAAATGTTCATATTTAAAGTAAAATCAGTCTTAAAGTGTTTAAAAAGCAGATTCTCTTACCTGGTTTTCCGCTCCGTTTCAGTGTTGATATTAGCAAATTTTGAGTTAACACAGTGTTAAGTGAATTTCGGGGTTTTCTGGTGTATAAGGACATACCCCCAAAATTTGAGCGGGGGTTTTTCTAACATAGATAAGTGCAGCTGCGGTGCCGGAATTATGAGGACACTGGCCCTGTCCTCATAAACCAAAATGTCCCGCTAATGTCGGTACGTAAACAGGTGAAAAGTCCTCGTATACCACAAAAACCAACGCACCCACACACACACACACACCCCCCCAAACTGAGTCCCAAACGCCTCTGCATCCCTACATAGTGCCTAAACACATATTTTAAACTCAGGCTGAGTCCCAAACGCCTCTGTATCCCTACATAGTGCCTAAACACATATTTTAAACTCAGGCTGAGTCCCAAACGCCTCCGCATTCGCATATAGTGCCTAAAAACACATTTTAAACCCAGGCTGAGTCCCAAACGCCTGCGCATCCCTATTTAGTGCCTAAACACACATTTTAAACCCAGGCTGAGTCCCAAACGCCTCCGCATCCCCACATAGTGCCAAAACACACATTTTAAACCCAGGCTGAGTCCCAAACGCCTCCGCATCCCTATCTAGTGCCTAAAAACACATTTTAAACTCAGGCTGAGTCCCAAACGCCTCCGCATCCCTATCTAGTGCCAAAAAAGACATTTTAAACTCAGGCTGAGTCCCAAACGCCTCCGCATCCCTATCTAGTGAAAACACATATTTTAAACTCAGGCTGAGTCCCAAACGCCTCTGTATCCCTACACAGTGCCTAAACACATATTTTAAACTCAGGCTGAGTCCCAAACGCCTCTGTATCCCTACACAGTGCCTAAACACATATTTTAAACTCAGGCTGAGTCCCAAACGCCTCTGTATCCCTATCTAGTGAAAACACACATTTTAAACCCAGGCTGAGTCCCAAACGCCTCCGTATCCCTATCTAGTGAAAACACACATTTTAAACCCAGGCTGAGTCCCAAACGCCTCTGTATCCCTAAATCGTGCATAAACACACATTTTAAACCCTGGCTGAGTCCCAAACGCCTCTGCATCCCTATATAGTGCCTAAACACACATTTTAAACCCAGGCTGAGTCCCAAACGCCTCCGCATCCCTATCTAGTGCCTAAACACACATTTTAAACCCAGGCTGAGTCCCAAACGCCTCCGTATCCCTAAATCGTGCATAAACACATTTTAAACCCAGGCTGAGTCCCAAACGCCTCCGCATCCCTATCTAGTGCCTAAAAACATTTTAAACTCAGGCTGAGTCCCAAACGCCTCCGCATCCCTATTTAGTGAAAACACACATTTTAAACCCAGTCTGAGTCCCAAACGTCTCCACATCCCTACATAGTGCCTAAACACATATTTTAAACTCAGGCTGAGTCCCAAACGCCTCTGTATCCCTATCTAGTGAAAACACACATTTTAAACTCAGGCTGAGTCCCAAACGCCTCCGCATCCCTATGTAGTGCCTAAACACACATTTTAAACCCAGGCTGAGTCCCAAACGCCTCCGTATCCCTAAATCGTGCATAAACAACCCAGGCTGAGTCCCAAACGCCTCCGCATCCCTATCTAGTGCCTAAAAACATTTTAAACTCAGGCTGAGTCCCAAACGCCTCCGCATCCCTATGTAGTGAAAACACACATTTTAAACCCAGTCTGAGTCCCAAACGCCTCCGCATCCCCACATAGTGCCTAAACACACATTTTAAACTCAGGCTGAGTCCCAAACGCCTCCGCATCCCTATCTAGTGCCTAAAGACACATTTTAAACCCAGGCTGAGTCCCAAACGCCTCCGTATCCCTAAATCGTGCATAAACAACCCAGGTTGAGTCCCAAACGCCTCCGCATCCCTATCTAGTGCCTAAAAACACATTTTAAACTCAGGCTGAGTCCCAAACGCCTCCGCATCCCTATCCAGTGAAAACACACATTTTAAACCCAGGCTGAGTCCCAAACGCCTCCGCATCCCTACATAGTGAAAACACACATTTTAAACCCAGGTTGTGTCCCAAACGCCTCCGCACCCCTATATAGTGCCTAAACACACATTTTAAATTCAGGCTGAGTCCCAAACGCCTCCGCATCCCTATCTAGTGCCTAAAAACACATTTTAAACCCAGGCTGAGTCCCAAACGCCTCCGTATCCCTAAATCGTGCATAAACACATTTTAAACCCAGGCTGAGTCCCAAACGCCTCCGCATCCCTATCTAGTGCCTAAACACACATTTTAAACCCAGGCTGAGTCCCAAACGCCTCCGTATCCCTATCTAGTGAAAACACATATTTTAAACTCAGGCTGAGTCCCAAACGCCTCTGTATCCCTATCTAGTGCCTAAACACATATTTTAAACTCAGGCTGAGTCCCAAACGCCTCTGTATCATCAAATCGTGCCTAAACACATATTTTAAACTCAGGCTGAGTCCCAAACGCCTCTGTATCCCTACATAATGCCTAAACACACATTTTAAACTCAGGCTGAGTCCCAAACGCCTCCGCATCCCTATCTAGTGAAAACACATTTTAAACTCAGGCTGAGTCCCAAACGCCTCCGCATCCCTATCTAGTGAAAACACACATTTTAAACCCAGGCTGAGTCCCAAACGCCTCCATATACCTACATAATGCCTAAACACACATTTTAAACCCAGGCTGAGTCCCAAACGCCTCCGCATACCTACATAGTGCCTAAACACATTTTAAACCCAGGCTGTGTCCCAAACGCCTCCGCATCCCTATCTAGTGCCTAAACACACATTTTAAACCCAGGCTGAGTCCCAAACGCCTCCGCATTACTACATAGTGCCTAAACACATTTTAAACCCAGGCTGAGTCCCAAACGCCTCCATATACCTACATAGTTCCTAAACACATTTTAAACTCAGGCTGAGTCCCAAACGCCTCCGCATCCCTACATAGTGCATACAGACTAGTCTCAAACTCAGACTGAACTGATGCAGAATTTGCTCTTTACCCACAATAAATTACATTTTACTAACTTTAATAAAATAAACCATCATATTAACGTAATAGCGATTAAAACAGTTTCTCCCGCTCCTTATTCAACTCTTCCGCTCCACCTTAAGAGCAGCAGCTACATTAATATCGCCAGCAGGACGTAACCGCCGCGTGACTTAAGGTGGACCTGAAACCTGAATAAGAAGCTGGAAAAAGAAATAAACCTGAGCGTTGTTCTCTTTTCCACAGTTTGTATAAAAATAACTTTTTTCCCTCCTTCCTCAGAACCCGCTCTGTGAGGAGTTCTACCTCAGAACACAAAGAATGAGTCCAGAACCGATTCACTGCTCTCTCTGTCCGCGTGCACTAAATCCCTGAGCTGTTAGCTTTCAGCACAAACTCAGTCCGGTCTGCTCGGAACCACATTCAGCTCAACTTCAGCGCGTTACTGACTCAACACACAGAAAGAGTTCCAGCAGTTCAACTAGAGCGAGTCTGACTCTCAGCTCGGACTTACAGTAACGCGGAGTGTCCTCGACTGGACTCACTGACGAAGCCTCCAACTCTCCTCAGTCCGCCTCACACAGTCCGGTACCGCCGTGTTTAGAGCCGGTTCTGTCTGTCCAGCCTCCCGGAGAAACGGGCCCACCGAGCCGGAGCTGCTGGACTCTCTTCTCAGGCGCGTGTTCGGAGTTTAAAGACTTTCAGAGCTTCAAACAGCGAGTTCGCTTCTTTTACCTCAGACACTCACTTCCCGCCTCCGCTGCTCGCGCCCTCTCTCGCGCTCTCTCTCGCGCTCTGCTCGTTTAAACTAAATCAGCTGCGTGTCCTGATTGGTTACCGCCCCCAACTAATTTAACCCTTAATGAGCTGCAGAGTCCCGCAGAGTGAATCTCAGAACCACATGTAGGTTCTAAACCTGTAGACTCCACGCCGACCCTCTCACTGTAGAGTTTACTGCTGTTACAGAACCAGAACCAGAACTTTACACACTCAAACACAGAGAACCAGAACTTTACACACTCAAACACAGAGAACCAGAACCAGAACTTTACACACTCAAACACAGAGAACCAGAACTTTACACACTCAAACACAGAGAACCAGAACCAGAACTTTACACACTCAAACACAGAGAACCAGAACTTACACACTCAAACACAGAGAACCAGAACCAGAACTTTACACACTCAAACACAGAGAACCAGAACCAGAACCAGAACTTTACACACTCAAACACAGAGAACCAGAACCAGAACCAGAACTTTACACACTCAAACACAGATAACCAGAACCAGAACTTTACACACTCAAACACAGAGAACCAGAACCAGAACTTTACACACTCAAACACAGAGAACCAGAACCAGAACTCTACACACTCAAACACAGAGAACCAGAACCAGAACTTTACACACTCAAACACAGAGAACCAGAACTCTACACACTCAAACACAGAGAACCAGAACCAGAACTTTACACACTCAAACACAGAGAACCAGAACTTTACACACTCAAACACAGAGAACCAGAGCCAGAACTCTACACACCCAAACACAGAGAACCAGAACCAGAAATAAGTTTAATAACAAAAGAGAGAGCAGGCTGTGAGAGAAAGAGACAGAGAGCGAAAGAGAGAGAGAGACAGAGAGAGAGAGAGAGAGAGAGAGAGAGAGAGAGAGAGACAGAGAGAGAGAGACAGAGAGAGAGACAGAGAGAGAGACAGAGAGAGAGAGAGAGAGAGAGACAGAGAGAGAGACAGAGAGAGAGACAGAGAGAGAGAGAGAGAGAGACAGAGAGAGAGAGAGACAGAGAGAGAGATACAGAGAGAGAGACAGAGAGAGAGACAGAGAGAGAGAGACAGAGAGAGAGACAGAGAGAGAGAGACAGAGAGAGAGAGAGACAGAGAGAGAGAGAGACAGAGAGAGAGAAAGACTTTTGACTTTTAACAGCACTTTATTATAAACAGTTCAGTCGGTAAGATATAAATTAGCCACATGCTAAAATTGTCAGCAGTCCATTAAAAACAGTAAGTAATAAATACAGAGCAGCAGCTTCACACACACACACACACACACACACACACAACACTGATCTTCA
Organism: Megaleporinus macrocephalus; assembly: GCA_021613375.1. Taxonomy (NCBI): domain Eukaryota; kingdom Metazoa; phylum Chordata; class Actinopteri; order Characiformes; family Anostomidae; genus Megaleporinus; species Megaleporinus macrocephalus. The sequence continues at coordinate 37,662,420 of CM038727.1, forward strand.
CACACACACAACACTGATCTTCACACACAGACACAACACTGATCTTCACACACAGACACAACACTGATCTTCACACACACACACAACACTGATCTTCACACACACAACACTGATCTTCACACACACACAACACTGATCTTCACACACACACACAACACTGATCTTCACACACACACACAACACTGATCTTCACACACACACACAACACTGATCTTCACACACACACACACACACACACAACACTGATCTTCACACACAGACACAACACTGATCTTCACACACACACAACACTGATCTTCACACACACACAACACTGATCTTCACACACACACACACAACACTGATCTTCACACACACACACAACACTGATCTTCACACACACACAACACTGATCTTCACACACAGACACAACACTGATCTTCACACACACACACAACACTGATCTTCACACACAGACACACAACACTGATCTTCACACACACACAACACTGATCTTCACACACACACACACAACACTGATCTTCACACACACACACACACAACACTGATCTTCACACACACAACATTGATCTTCACACACACACACAACACTGATCTTCACACACAGACACAACACTGATCTTCACACACAGACACAACACTGATCTTCACACACACAGACAACACTGATCTTCACACACAGACACACAACACTGATCTTCACACACACACACAACACTGATCTTCACACACAGACACACAACACTGATCTTCACACACACAGACACACAACACTGATCTTCACACACACACACACACAACACTGATCTTCACACACAGACACAACACTGATCTTCACAAACACACAACACTGATCTTCACACACACACACAACACTGATCTTCACACACACAACACTGATCTTCACACACACGCACAACACTGATCTTCACACACAGACACAACACTGATCTTCACACACAGACACACAACACTGATCTTCACACACACACAACACTGATCTTCACACACACACACACACAACACTGATCTTCACACACACACACAACACTGATCTTCACACACACACACACACAACACTGATCTTCACACACAGACACAACACTGATCTTCACACACACACACAACACTGATCTTCACAAACACACAACACTGATCTTCACACACACACACAACACTGATCTTCACACACACACACACAACACTGATCTTCACAAACACACAACACTGATCTTCACACACACACACAACACTGATCTTCACACAGACACAACACTGATCTTCACACACACACACACAACACTGATCTTAACACAGACACAACACTGATCTTCACACAAACACACAACACTGATCTTCACACACACACACAACACTGATCTTCACACACACACACACACAACACTGATCTTCACACACACACACACAACACTGATCTTCACACACACACACAACACTGATCTTCACACACACACACAACACTGATCTTCACACACACACACACAACACTGATCTTCACACACAGACACAACACTGATCTTCACACACACACACAACACTGATCTTCACACACACACAACACTGATCTTCACACACACACAACACTGATCTTCACACACACACACAACACTGATCTTCACACACACACAACACTGATCTTCACACACAGACACAACACTGATCTTCACACACACACAACACTGATCTTCACACACACACACAACACTGATCTTCACACACAGACACACAACACTGATCTTCACACACACACAACACTGATCTTCACACACACACAACACTGATCTTCACACACAGACACAACACTGATCTTCACACACACACAACACTGATCTTCACACACACACACAACACTGATCTTCACACACAGACACAACACTGATCTTCACACACACACACAACACTGATCTTCACACACAGACACAACACTGATCTTCACACACACAACACTGATCTTCACACACACACACAACACTGATCTTCACACACACACAACACTGATCTTCACACACACACACACAACACTGATCTTCACACACACACACACAACACTGATCTTCACACACACACACACACAACACTGATCTCCACACACAGACACAACACTGATCTTCACACACACACACACACACACACAACACTGATCTCCACACACAGACACAACACTGATCTTCACACACACACACAACACTGATCTTCACACACACACACAACACTGATCTTCACACACACACAACACTGATCTTCACACACACACACACACAACACTGATCTTCACACACACACACAACACTGATCTTCACACACACACACACAACACTGATCTTCACACACACACACACACACAACACTGATCTTCACACACAGACACAACACTGATCTTCACACACACACACAACACTGATCTTCACACACACACAACACTGATCTTCACACACACACACAACACTGATCTTCACACACACACAACACTGATCTTCACACACACACACAACACTGATCTTCACACACACACACAACACTGATCTTCACACACACACAACACTGATCTTCACACACACACAACACTGATCTTCACACACAGACACAACACTGATCTTCACACACACACAACACTGATCTTCACACACACACACAACACTGATCTTCACACACAGACACAACACTGATCTTCACACACACACACAACACTGATCTTCACACACACACACAACACTGATCTTCACACACACACACAACACTGATCTTCACAAACTCCAGGGCAAAGAGCAACTCCCCCTCGTCCACTGAACACACGCCTCCCTGCAGCACCACACCTCCTCAAAATACTCCAGATTACTCCTCCTCTGGTAGAACTTCAAATCTACCACAATCCTCCATCTGACCAGTCTGGAGAAAATCCTACTGGCCTCACAGTCTGCATCCTGGGCCACCTTGTTCTCTCGGCTGATGTAGACGGCCAGTTTGGACTGACCCAGGATCAAACTCAGCAGCTGACACGTCCACCGTCCTCTCCTGAGTATTTAAAACCAAGGATAAAAGTCCGGACAGTAAAAGACATAAAAACAGTCTTTAAACATCAAACAGGGGACGCAGCCTAAAACAGTGCAGAAAAGCATGAAACACTGTTTCTCTGTGAGAACAGAAGGGACAGTCGGGTAAAACCTCAGGGTTTAAAATACAGATAAAAGAGTTGACAGACACAACACCATGTAAAACCCTCCACTGTAAGTCAGCTACTCTCTTAGTTAACGGTGGTTTGTACAAAGATCTCCACTCTGGCTTTACATCCTCACACAGTCCCAGAATGTGACGCCATGGTGTGTCCACTCTACTGTCCAGTCTTTTTCTGTTCAGGACTTTCACACAGGCTCTGTACAGTAGCTTACCTGAGACTGTGTTGAGGGACATGTTGGACTCCCCCCCCACACTCAAGAAGGAGGCCTCCACAGTCACGCAGGACTGGAGAGATGGAAAACTCAGGGAAAGGGTCCTCCTCTGAGGGGCTGATCACCCCCGTACCATAGTCCTTCAGCTGCATACGCTCCTCAGGGGTGAGCGCCGACCTCCAGCGATGCAGGAGCCGGTCCACAGTACGTAGGGATCTCAACCCCAACCGTGCTGCTAGTGTCTCAGTACAGGCAAGATGAGGTCCAGCAACGTCCACCAGCTGTCGCAGTATGGTGACTCCAGCAGAGACCAGAACCCTGGTTACTGCAGGGGTGTGACCACCTGTTATGTCCAGCCGCGCTCCGAAGATAAGAGGCTCCCCCAGCAGCCAGTGCAAAGCCGTACATCCCTGATTAACCCTAACCCTGATTCAGAAATTCAAAAAAACTCCAGAGTTTAAAAAGTCCACAATAAAAAACTGGCAACCCAGCAACGTCCAGCAACTGGGTGTTCATTAAAAACAAAGCTCTGTCCAGTCCTAGTCCCCCCACAGTGTGTAATATGCGGCAGGCTACCCCCCTCCACACCAGGTCCTCGGGTCCAGAGAGGAGTCTTTGGATGAACTGGAGACGAAAGGCGGCGGTCCTGCTGGCTAGGTGAACAAGGCCTTGCCCACCTTCCTCCTTGGGCAGATGTAGAACGGCTTGTGGTATCCAGTGCAGGCGGTCCCAGAAGAAGTCCACAAGCAGCGTCTGGAGGTCGGCCAGCAGGTTTGGAGGAGGATCGACACAGGCCAGTCTGTGCCACAGGGAGGACGCAGCAAGGTTATTAACAACCAGTACCCGACCTCGGTAGGACAGCTGGGGAACCAGCCATTTCCACCTGCCAAGCCGCCCTTTCACCTTCTCCAACATGCTATCCCAGTTCTTCTGAACACTGTCCCCTAAAAACACCCCCAAATATTTACATCCGCCCGTCGTCCAGGTCAAACCATCTGGAAGTGTAGGTGGCCCGCCATCCCACTCCCCAATTAAAACAGCCTCACTTTTACTCCAGTTGACTGTAGCGGAAGATAAAACCCTAAAATCCGTTAAAATGTCCTTTAAAAAATCCACATCAGCCTGGGCGCTGACCAGCACCACCAGATCATCAGCGTAGGCCGAGAGACGTACAGGAGATGAACAGTTGGGCATAAACCAGAGATCTTGTCCCTCAGTTCGCACAGCAGAGGTTCAATAGCCAGAGTGTACAACATTCCAGACAGAGCACAGCCCTGCCTGATTCCCCTGTGAACTTTAAAAGGGGCACATAAACCACCGTTAACTGTTAGTACACTCTCAACATCACTATACAAAACCTTGATCATGGCTATGAAACCTGGTTTGAACCCAAAGTTCTCCAGAACTTTCCACATGTTTCATGTTCAACCCGGTCAAAAGCCTTTTCCTGGTCCAAGAAAATCAAACCAGCCTTTAAGCCCAATAGCCTGGAGACTTCCAAAAATCCTCGAATTAGATATACATTATCAAAAACAGACCTACCAGGCACACAGTACGACTGGTCAACATGCACCACCTGCTCCATCACCTTCCCCAATCTCGAGGACAATGCTTTAGAGAGCAGCTTACAGTCCGTGCACAGCAGTTCTTCAGGTTGGTTAGGTCTCCCTTCTTGGGCAGTAAGGTGAGGACAGCTCTCCGACAGCTCACAGGAAGCCTCCCTTCCTGTATGCTATTTTGGAGAACCTCCAGCACGTCCCGCCCCAACACTGACCATAAACCTTTATAGAACTCGACGGGCAGCCCATCAATCCCAGGTGCCCGACCATTCTCCATACCCCGGAGGGCCTCATACAGCTCACCCAGCGAGAGCTCAGCGTCGAGCTGTGCAGCGGACTGTGGTGTGAGCTTAGCCTGGTTCTGAAAGAACCCCTGCTCCACCTCTCGGGCCTCAGCCCACTCGCTCTCGTACAGCTTCGAGAAGAAGCCGACTGTCTGCCTGTGAATCTCAGCAGGATCAGATGAAAGATCCCCCGATTCTGTTCGCACAGCAGAACTTAGAAGGAGCGTCAATCTCCGCCACACACTGAAAGCGTGATCGGACCAGCGCCCCCTTTGCCGTGACGCCCAGCAGGTCAGCTAAAACAGTGTTTTTTCTTTTGAGAGCTACAAAATGCCCTCGATCTCCTGTGGTCTCTGCTAAACCCTGGAGCTCCACTATCTCAGTCTCCAGAGCTTTAAGAGATCTGGTAATGTCTCTAGTGACGTTGAGAGTGTACTGCTGACAAAATATCTTTACCTGAGTCTTGGCCACGTCCCACCACTGCTGCAGTGAAGTAAAAGATGTTTTCTGAGACCTAAAAACATCCCAAAAATAAACAAAAGACTCAAGAAAATTGGCATCATCTAAAAGCGCAGTGTTAAAATGCCAGTATGCACTTCGTGGCTTCACGTTACACTGAGCTACTGAGCACTGAACCATACAGTGGTCAGAAAAACCCACTGGAGAAATAAAACACTGGGTAAAAACAGACAGCTGAGAGCTAAAACCAGAAAAACGATCCAGCCTTGCCAACGAAAGTGCGTTATCTCGGGAGTGGGCCCATGTGTACTGCCTCTGCCCGCCATGAATGTTCCTCCAAACATCACGCAGCTCATGGGCCTCCAGCATCTCACACAGACGCCTCCGAGAAACAGAGTGTGGTTCTACATGATTTCTGTCAATATCGTCTGCAGTGCAGTTAAAATCCCCTCCCAGAATTAAAAACTCACTGGAACTGCAGGTCGTCAACACAGAGCTCAACGTGTTTAAAAACATCATCCTATCAGCTCCTCCCGTCGGAGCATAAACACAAACAAAAATAAAAACTTCCTCCTCAAAGCAAGCTCTTACTTTTAAAATCCTCCCACAGAAAACCTCCTCCACTGTATACGACTGAGGAGTGAAACTCTGAGAGAAGAGGAGAGCGACACCACCACTCACAGACGAGTTGTGACTTAAAATGGCCAGCCCCCCCCCTAACCCCCCCACTCTCTAGCCCACTCAGCAGCATTACCAGCGTCGCTGTGAGTCTCCTGCAGGAACGTCACATCAACACGTTTGTGTTTGACCAGCTGATAAAACTTGGCCCTCTTCTCCGCGTCTCTCGCTCCGTTAATGTTAAAAGTAGCCTCAGCCATTAAAAGATAAAAGAGATAAAAGCCACTCAGAACTAAGACCAGGTCAGTTTCGGAAAGGCCAGACAGTCTACAGGTCATCATCAGCACTCTTTCTAAGCTTGGTCAGTATTTTCTTCAACCTGAAGGTCTCTGGAGCAGTGAACAGACCTTCTCTCCTGAAAAACTTCACGTCATTAACAAACTGCAGACTGTCTGGAAAAAACTCCTCAACACGGACACCTTTCTGCCCCTTAGTGACCCTCAAGAACTTCTTAATATCCTCCACAGAGAACTTCACAGGCCCTGTCTCCTCCTGCGAACACCCAGACCAGCCTGAATCAGAGAGAGACCCATCACTGTCAGAGTCCCCGTCCTGCCCTGGCCTAACCTCCGTCTTAGCCTGCTTCAGAACTTTCCCCTGAACCCGCTTCTTCCTCTTATGAGGAACTTTAAACACAAGCTCGTCCTCCATGTCTACCCCGACCTCAGCCCGCACTGCTGCTTCAGCGCCACGTACCTCACTGTCCTGCTCCTCTGAGTTACGAGGCTCCAGCGCTCCACCACCCGGTTCCTCCACAGCAGGCCCTGTTAGGGCGGACTGCTCGACCTCGGCCGGCACAGCCCCGGCGGTTTCATCCGTAGCTGGCTCCGCCACGGCCGGCTCATCCACCACAGGCCGCGGTACGGGCGCCAGCGCGACAGCCGGAACCGGCGCGGCCGCCCCGGCAGCAGCCGAAGGGGGAACGGCCACAGCGGGGCCAGCCTCGCCCTCAGGCTCCGGCCCGTCAGCACCAACGTTAGCCCTTTCAGGGCAGGATCGGACCAGAGGTCCAACCTGCCCACACCTGAAGCAGCGCATGCTGGTTACGGACGAGGCGTACACGGAGTACTCAAACCCCTCCACCCTAAACTTAAAGGACAGATCCAGCTCGTCAGCCCCCTCCTTCAGCACCATGTAGACCACCCGCCTGAAGGACACAAGATGTTTAATGAGGGGCGACTTACAGCCGAGCGGGATCTTCCTGATCGGGGAGACCAGTTTCCCGAAGCGGGACAGCTCCTGAGCGATGTTCTCGTCTCTGATAAAGGGGGGAACGTTAGACAGGGTGATCCTCTTGGAGGGGGTACTAAGGGGCAGTATCGGTGTGAACTGAATCAGGCGATTGGTCTTTTCCACCGAGTTCAGAAACACGACCACCGCACTGTTCATGCGCGAGGCGGAGACAATGTTGCTGTGGCCCACGGCGACCCCCGCAGCCAAGCAGCACTCCTCCACACTCGCCCTGCACTCCTCCTTCACGCCGTGCCGGCGCGACAGGCTCTCATACAGCCCGGTGTTCGGAGACGCCATACTCCCAGCAACACGCCG
>CM038727.1:37672813-37680313 GCA_021613375.1 Megaleporinus macrocephalus
CTCTGGAGCTCCACTATTTCAATCTCCAGAGCTTTAAGAGATCTGGTGACGTCTCTGGTGACGTTCTGAGTGTACTGCTGACAGAAGATTCTGATTTGCATTTTAGCGATATCCCACCACTGCTGAGGGGAGGTAAAATCAGGTTTACTGGAACTAAAGACCCAGAAGAAAGTAAAACACTCTCTAAAACTGGCATCGTCTAAAAGCGCAGTGTTAAAATGCCAGTACACCTCTCGGGCTTCACATTGCGTTTCCGTACTGAACACTGAACCATAGAGTGGTCTGAAAAACCAACTGGGGAGAGAAGACAGGACGTAAAAGCAGATAACTGAAACCTAAAACCATAAAACCGGTCCAGCCTCGCCAGTGAGAGCGCGTTGTCTCGTGAGTGGGCCCATGTGTACTGTCTCTGAGTGACGTTGAAGTTTCTCCACACGTCACTCAGATCATGGGCCTCCAGCAGCTCACACAGACGCTTTCTGGATGCGGCGTGTGGTTCTACATGATTCCTGTCCAAATTGGACTCTGTGCAATTAAAATCCCCTCCAAGTATTAAAAAATCAGTAGAACCACAGCCTGCAATCACAGAGTCGAGGGTCTTTAAAAACAGCATCCTGTCAGCCCCCCCAGTTGGAGCATAAACACAAATAAAAACAAAAACATCATTTTCAAACTGCGCTGTCACCTTTTAAAAGCCTGCCAATTAAAATCTCCTCAGCAGTGTAGGAGCAAGGGGTAAAACCAGGAGCTAAAAGAATCGCTACTCCAGCGGAGGAGGAGGAGTCTCCACTTAAGAGGGCAAGGCCGCTCCACTCTCTCGTCCAATCAGTAACATTAGCAGCGTCACTGTGTGTTTCCTGAAGAAACGTTACATCTAGACCTTTTAGCTTCATCAACTCAAACAGCTTGGCTCTCTTTACGCCGTCTCTCGCTCCGTTAATGTTTAGAGTAGTGATTCTGAGATCAGCCATTAAAATAATAAATAAATAAAAAACACACAAAGCAGAGGCTACACTGACCCAGGATCTGTCCAGCTTACACATCATCAGTACTCAGTTTATTGATCCTGGTCAGCATTTTCTTCAGTCTAAAAACCTCTGCTTCACTAAAAGCCCCCTCCCTCCTAAAATACTTCACATCGTGAGCAAACTGGGAGTAATTGGGAAAGAGCCTCCTCGACCCGGACACTCTTCTGACCCCTTAGAGACCCGCACGGAACTTTTTAACCCTCCCTCTACTGTGTACAGGAGAGACCGGGCTCTCCTTCTGCGAGCCACACTGACCAGCCAGAGTCGAGAACCGAGCCGTCACTCTCAGACCTCCGACTCAGCGCTACGCCCGAGGTCAGTTTTGGCCTGTTTTGTCCCCTTCCCTCTGCCCCGCTTCTTTCTTTTATGGGGCACTTTAAACACAACGTCCTCCTCCATCTCTACCTCCACCCCAGCCTGCACTGCTGCATCAGCCGGAGTGACCTCAGTACCGCTGTCCCTTACCTGGTCTTCCTGCTCCCCCGGCTCAGTACTCCCCGGCTCCACACCTGTAGTCTCCACCGGGGTCGGCGCCACCTCTGCCCGCGCCTCCGACACCGGCACCCACCGCGGCCGGCACCTCCTCAGCCAGCCGCCTCCGATAACGGCTCCACCGCGGCCGGCTCATCCCCAGCTCGCGCCACCGAGACTGGCCTCCTCCGCGGCCTGCTCCTCCTCAGCTGACGCCTCCGATGCCGGCCCCTCGGCGGCCGGCTCCTCCTCCGCGATTGCCGCCTCCTCGGCAGGCCCAGCCGCGGTGGGCTCGTCGCCCGCGTGCAGAGACGGTTCAGCCCAGTCCTGCACGGCCGGCTCCGCGGCAGTCGCAGGGGGAACGACCGCTGCACGCTCAGCCGTAACCGGCACCGGCCGCTCCGCGCTCGCAGCGGCGTCAACCTTCACGCTCTCAGGGCAGGCACGGACGAGATGTCCGGTCAGCCCGCACCTGAAGCACTTCATGTCGGTATCGGAGGACACGAACACGGTGTAGTCAAAGCCCCCGATGTTAAACTTAAGCACGAGGTCCAGCTCGTCCTGACCCCTGCTTCAGAACCATGTACACCCCCGCCCCCTCCTGAACCACACCAGGTGCTTCACCAGGGAGACTTACAAGCCCCAGGTGGATCTTCCTAATGGGGGAAGACAATCTTACCGTACCGGGACAGCTCCTGAGGAGATCAGGTCTTCAGGTATAAATGGAGGACACATTGGAAAGAATAGGACTTTCTGAGGGAGAGCTTGAGGGGCAGAACAGGCACAAACCGGTCATTGAGCACAATCCCAGTCTGGATCAGGTCGTTAGCTTTCTCAATGCTGGACATAAACATTACCACCGCGCTGTTCATGCGGGAAGCAGACAGGATACTCTTGTACCCGACCACGCTTCCCGCAGCCAGGCAGCACTCCTCTACCCCCGCCCGGCTCTCCACCTTCACACCGTGCCGGCGTGTAAGGCTCTCCAGCAGCCTCGGGCGTCCTGAAGAGGCCGGAGGAGCCATGCTCAGCTAGACGCCGGATAGCAGACTCCCCACCACACAACACTCCTCACACACTCCCAGTTACACTACACACACTCACACACACCTCACACACGTAAACACACTTCACAAACGAAACCTAAACTAACACACACAACAACAAAAAGTTTGGCAAAACGCCAAGCTCGCACTCCACCCGCCACCTCCACTCGCTCTGCTGCTCGCGGTCCGCGCATGCGCAGAGAGAGAGAGAGAGAGAGAGAGAGAGAGAAAGAGAGAGAGAGACAGAGAGAGACAGAGAGAGAGACTTGACTTTCAAAACCCTTTATTACATGTAACACAAAAACAAAAAACTAACAAAAACCTCTTTTTACAAACCCCACAAACAAACATCGCTAAACAAAAACCAGCCCGAGCCTTTTACAAATTTACTACGAACCCACCTTTGTGCATCAGGTTCACAGATAAGACCCCCGACCCCCCCCACACAGCAAAGAAAGTGTCCACATTCTCAGTGAGGGTGTAGTAGGCCGTTATTCCCAATGTGAGCCGCCTCTCAACACCAAACCCGCTCACCATCCAGCACAGGATCAGTTCCCCCACTTCCCATAATCCTGTTCTTCCCTGCTGCACCAGATCGCACAGCTTCGCCGCCCCATACAGAACATTTAACACAGTGATCCTGTCCCGCCTAGACACGGAGAACCTCGGTCCATAAATAAACACACTCTGATCAAAGAAGCCTAAAAGAGCCAAACCCCAACTCTCTACTAGAGGTAAAATTTGAAGAAGGCGTGAACACTGTAGAAAGACGTGGACCACCGTCTCAGAAAGCCCACAAAAAGGACACCCCTCCCCAACTAAAGGATCAAGCCGTGCCGCGTGCCTGTTTGTAGCTAGAATTTCCATGTACAATTCCTCCACTGGAGGTCCCCCACTCTCTTTTCAATGGGTCTTTTGGTACAGAGACCGCCAGCTACCTTTCGGTGACGAGTCTGCTCCCACAACCTCTGTCCACCTGGTTGTCCCGTAGGTCCTTCAGAAGACCACGAAAGTTTATCATTTAACACAAGCGACATACAGCGATCGTTTGCTGAGCTCCCTGAAGTTCCCAAGAGCTGGGGTCTCCAGCGAGAGGAGTTTCCCCGGACCGTCCTGCCAGTCCTCCCGACTCACAGTGACCACCAGCTCTGGAAATTGGACCATTTCAGTCTGAAAGTTCTCCACAAGAGTCACGTCCAGGTATTCCGAAGCAGTTAAAGACAGGTCAGTTCTTAAATGGTCCATCAGCTGTGAGGCCAGGCGTACAGACCTGAGACCGACGGTCTCCGCCAGCTGTTCCGCTGAAATCCAGTCGGTCCCCCTCCTCAGGTGACGCACTTTACTGACCCCCGCCTGCACAGCTCTCCCTGGAAAAACAGAAAAGCTGCCATGCCTCCAATGCCGCGATGTAAAACGTAGTCAAACCTTGTAAGTCCACTGCTCCCAGCGAGAGGCAGAAAAGATGTCTGTCCAGGCCCATATGACCAGTCACCTGCAGAAGGGCGCAGGCCAAGTCCATCCACGCATGGTGTTGGTCATACAACAGCCGCTGAACTGCCTGCAAGCGCAAGACAGCAACTCTGGAGCGAATGTCCATCAATCCCTGTCCACCCTCCTGAACAGGAAGATACAGCACTGCCGCCCTCACCGCCCTGACCACTCCAAAAGAAGTTGACCAGTGTCCTCTGTATGTCAGTAATCAGGTCTCCAGGTGGATTAAGCACAGTGAACTTGTGCCACAGAGCCGACGCTATAAGGTTATTGGCAACAAGAACTCGTCCCCTATATGATACTGGGGTAGCAACCATGACCATTTGAGCAACCTGGCACGGACTTTCTCCACTAACCCTTCCCAATTCCTCACCTTAACTTCCTCAGTGCCTAACCATACCCCTAAAAACTTCAGCCCCAAACTACCCCACTGAACGCCACTAGGAAGTAGTGGTAAAGAACGGCTGGCAGAAGGTCCACACCATAAAGCCTCTGTCTTACCCCAGTTTAGTTTCGCAGAGGAGGCTTTTTCAAAAACCATCAATGAGTCTTTTAAAGATGTAACATCCTCATCATGCTGAACTACCACTGTGACATCATCAGCATAAGCAGAGAGCTTAATTAAGTTATCCCCAACCTTCAAACCTGACAGCTTCTTCCTCAGCAGACAGAGAAAAGGCTCAACTGCAATGGAGTACAGCTGACCTGACAGTGGGCAGCCTTGTCTAATCCCTCTATTAACTAAGACTGGGCAACTTAAACCCCCACCTACCTTAATCATACTCGAGGCACCGTTGTATAATAGCCTGACCCAAGACAGAAAACCATCCCCGAATCCAAAGGCTCTGAGAGTGTCAAACAGATAGACATGATCAACCCGATCAAAGGCTTTTTCCTGATCTAGAGACAGAAGACCAAAACCTGAACCAGACAGCTTAGCAAAGTCCAGCAGATCTCTAATCAAAAACAAGTTATCATAGATAGACCTCTCTGGTACACAGTATGATTGATCTTGGTGTACAAGTGTGTCCAGAACCCCTTTTAGTCTGTTGGCTATACAGCGTGACAAGATTTTATAGTCAGCGCAGAGGAGCGACACAGGCCGCCAGTTCTTGAGCAGGGAAAGATCTCCCTTCTTGGGCAGGAGAGAGAGAACTGCACGCCGGCAGCTGGTAGGTAGCTCCTTGGTCTCAAAACTATGTCATAGAACACTGAACAGATCTTTCCCGATGATTTCCCAGAAAGCCTTGAAAAAATCCACAGGGAGACCATCAATGCCCGGCGCTCGTCCAGATGTGAGCTGATGTACAGCCTCGGTCACCTCCTCGAAAGACAGGCCAGTGTCCAGCGCTTGACGTTGTTGTTGATCCAGTTGTGGTAGATCAGTAAACAACAGCTCTGAGCAACCCTGATCTGTACTTCCAGCCGCAAACAGGTCAGAGTAGAAACGCACAGCCAGTCTCCGTATTTCCGCCGTGTCCGTGGTGATGGAGCCATTGTCCTTGCATAAAGACGCCAGTGACGCACAGTGACCAGTAGACTTTTCCAAGTTAAAAAAGAATGTAGTGGGAGCGTCCATATCCCGAACAGACACGAACCCAGACCTAACCAGAGCCGCTTTAGCTTTTTTATTCAGAAGAGCCCCCAGTTCCTGACGCTTAGTGGTTAAAACTGACTGCAAGCCAGGGACAGTCTGATTAATCATCAGATCATGAATCATTGTAATGTCGTGCTCTAAGCCCCGGATAGCTGCCCTCAGCCTAGCTGTTGAAAAAGATGTAAAATTCTGACAAAAGATTCTAATCTGGACCTTCCCTACCTCCCACCACTGCTTCAGACTCTCAAAGTCCCCCTTCCTTTCCACCCACTTCCCCCAGAACAGCTTAAACTTCTCACAGAAATCCCTGTCTTGCAGAAGTTTCCTATTAAAATACCAAGCAGTTCCGGTGAGCATTAAAACCAAGTACAAAATCAACAGTGCACAAGTGATGATCAGAGAAGGACGTGGGGACAATATTCGTCTGACTGACTGTGTTTCTTACACGCTGTGCAATATAAAACCTATCCAGCCGCGCTGCAGAGACCCTTCCAGCAGAGACCCTCACCCACGTGTACTGTTTCACTATTGGATGTTTTTCTCGCCACATATCAGTTAAACTAAACATAGACATGACACTGGCTAAAGCAGACGCAGACTGGGGGTGTGGTTCCTCCCCGTTCCTGTCCTTAGTGAAATCTAAAGTACAGTTCCAGTCCCCACCTAGAACAGTGATGTCCCCTGCAGGGAGAGACTGCAGAGTCTGCCTCAGTTTAGTAAAGAGCTGTTCTCTATCAGGCCCCGTGTTCGGAGCATACATGTTAATAAAAGCAAATGTGTGATCCTGAACTCTGGCTCTAACCATCAGTAACCGCCCCGCTTCTACTTCTCTACTGGATAAAACTGAGACCTTCACAGACTGAGAGAAGAGAATGGCCACACCTGCACTAACGTTAGAGCCATGACTGAGAATGTGATCTCCCCTCCACCACAGACCCCAGTCCGCTGCTACGTCTGCACTACTGTGGGTCTCTTGTAAAAAGCATACATGGAGCTGCTTTAGACTAAAAAACTCAGAAAAAAGAGACTGTTTAGCTCCGCCTCTGAGCCCATTCACGTTCAGAGAGCCCACCCTCAACACACCCATAGATAGAGGAGATAGGAGGAGAGAACAGTAAAGGAGTAAACGGGAAAAGCAGACAGAAGGAGCCCTCTCCTCTCGTGCACTGTACTCAAACACTAGCACGGTTAGAACCAGCTCTGGTACCAGACTTAACAGCTTTGGCCTTTCGGGCCGCAGTCACAAGCTTTTTTAGACGAAACCTTTTCTGGTGCGATATGACGTCATAACCGACGCTTTTCTGCACCTTCAATACCGAACACACAAATTTGTCTAGATCGGAGAAGAAGTCTCTGACCTCTACAGGCCGGCCTTTAGTCTCATCTAAAGACGAGTTGATCTGATCTACAGTGTACAGCGCCTCCCCGCCGAGCTGACTGCCCCCGATATCAGACACCTCAGACAGCGTATCATCTTCATCCATCCCCTCCTCAACCGACACCACTGACTCACACTGAGACCCACTCACCGCCACGGACCCTGCAGCCCCGCGCTCCTCGCTCGGCCCAGCTGTTTCACCACTGTTCACCACTGCACACACCTCTCCACCCGCCTGCTCACCAGCTACACACACCTCTCCACCAGCCTGCTCACCAGCTACACACACCTCTCCACCAGCCTGCTCACCAGCTGCACACTCGCCCTGACCGGCCCGCTGCTGATCAGTTTCACTTTCTCTAACGTTCTCCTCCACCACCCGCTCACTCACCCCCTCTCCACGGCGCACCTCCCGAGCCGAAGACGTGCCTTCACCGGGGTCCTGGGATGGGTCCGCCACTGCAGTCTCACTGTGGCCGGCTGGTGTGG
>CM038727.1:37690313-37706197 GCA_021613375.1 Megaleporinus macrocephalus
CAACACTGATCTCCACACACAGACACAACACTGATCTTCACACACACACAACACTGATCTCCACACACACACACAACACTGATCTTCACACACACACACAACACTGATCTCCACACACAGACACAACACTGATCTTCACACACACACACAACACTGATCTCCACACACACACACAACACTGATCTCCACACACAGACACAACACTGATCTTCACACACACACACACAACACTGATCTTCACACACAGACACAACACTGATCTTCACACACAGACACAACACTGATCTTCACACACACACACAACACTGATCTTCACACACACACAACACTGATCTTCACACACACACACAACACTGATCTTCACACACAACACTGATCTTCACACACAGACACAACACTGATCTTCACACACACACACACAACACTGATCTTCACACACATACACAACACTGATCTTCACACACACACACACAACACTGATCTTCACACACAGACACAACACTGATCTTCACACACACACACACAACACTGATCTTCACACACAGACACAACACTGATCTTCACACACAGACACAACACTGATCTTCACACACACACACACAACACTGATCTTACACACACACACAACACTGATCTCCACACACAGACACAACACTGATCTTCACACACAGACACAACACTGATCTTCACACACACACACAACACTGATCTTCACACACACACACAACACTGATCTTCACACACACACACAACACTGATATCCACACACAGACACAACACTGATCTCCACACACAGACACAACACTGATCTCCACACACACACACACAACACTGATCTTCACACACACACATAACACTGATCTTCACACACACACACAACACTGATCTCCACACACACACACAATACTGATCTCCACACACAGACACAACACTGATCTTCACACACACACAACACTGATCTCCACACACACACACAATACTGATCTCCACACACAGACACAACACTGATCTTCACACACACACACAACACTGATCTTCACACACACACACAACACTGATCTCCACACACACACACAACACTGATCTTCACACACAGACACAACACTGATCTTCTCACACAGACACAACACTGATCTTCACACACACACACACACACAACACTGATCTTCACACACACACACAACACTGATCTTCACACACACACACAACACTGATCTCCACACACAGACACAACACTGATCTTCACACACAGACACAACACTGATCTTCACACACAGACACAACACTGATCTTCACACACACACACAACACTGATCTCCACACACAGACACAACACTGATCTTCACACACAGACACAACACTGATCTTCACACACACACACAACACTGATCTCCACACACACACACACAACACTGATCTTCACACACACACACAACACTGACCTTCACACACACACACAACACTGATCTTCACACACACACACAACACTGATCTCCACACACAGACACAACACTGATCTTCACACACAGACACAACACTGATCTTCACACACAGACACAACACTGATCTTCACACACAGACACAACACTGATCTTCACACACACACACACACAACACTGATCTTCACACACACACACACAACACTGATCTTCACACACACACACACACTGACCTTCACACACACACAACACTGATCTTCACACACACACACAACACAGACTTCACACACAGACACACAACACTGATCTTCACACACAGACACAACACTGATCTTCACACACACACACACACACACACACACTGATTCTTCACACACACACAACACTGATCTTCACACACAGACACACAACACTCATCTTTCACACACAGACACAACACTGATCTTCACACACAGACACAACACTGATCTTCACACACACACACAACACGATCTTCACACACACACACAACACTGATCTTCACACACAGACACAACACTGATCTTCACACACACACACACACAACACTGATCTTCACACACACACACAACACTGATCTTCACACACAGACACACAACACTGATCTTCACACACACACACAACACTGATCTTCACACACAGACACAACACTGATCTTCACACACACACACACACAACACTGATCTTCACACACAGACACAACACTGATCTTCACACACAGACACAACACTGATCTTCACACACACACACACAACACTGATCTTCACACACACACACACAACACAACACTGATCTTCACACACACACACACAACACTGATCTTCACACACACACACAACACTGATCTTCACACACACACACAACACTGATCTTCACACACACACAACACTGATCTTCACACACACACACAACACTGAGCAGCTGCAGGTCAGCAGCGTGTATCAACCAAACTCCGGGGCAAAGAGCAACTCCCCCTCGTCCACTGAACACACCGCCCCCCTGCAGCACCACACCTCCTCAAAATACCCCAGATTACTCCTACTCTGGTAGAACTTCAAATCTATCACAATCCTTGATCTAACCAGTCTGGAGAAAATCCTAGTGGCCTCACAGTCTGCATCCTGGGCCACCTTGTTCTTTCGGCTGATGTAGACGGCCAGTTTGGCCTGACCCAGGATAAAACTCAGCAGCTGACACTTCCACCGTTCTCTCCTGAGTATTTAAAACCAAGGATAAAAGTCCGGACAGTAAAAGACACATTAAAAGACATAAAAACAGTCTTTAAAACATCAAACAGGGGACGCAGCCTAAAACAGTGCATAAAAGCATGAAACACTGTTTCTCTGTGAGAACAGAAGGGACAGTCGGGTAAAACCTCAGGGTTTAAAATACAGATAAAAGAGTTGACAGACACAACACCATGTAAAACCCTCCACTGTAAGTCAGCTACTTTCTTAGTTAACGGTGGTTTGTACAAAGATCTCCACTCTGGCCTTACATCCTCACACAGTCCCAGAATGTGACGCCATGGTGTGTCCACTCTACTGTCCAGTCTTTTTCTGTTCAGGACTTTCACACAGGCTCTGTACAGTAGTTTACCTGAGACTGTGTTGAGGGACATGTTGGACTCCCCCCCACACTCAAGGAGGCCTCCACAGTCACACAGGACTGGAGAGATGGAAAACTCAGGGAAAGGGTCCTCCTCTGAGGGGCTGATCACCCCCGTACCATAGTCCTTCAGCTGCATACGCTCCTCAGGGGTGAGCGCCGACCTCCAGCGATGCAGGAGCCGGTCCACAGTACGTAGGGATCTCAACCCCAACCGTGCTGCTAGTGTCTCAGTACAGGCAAGAAGAGGTCCAGCAACGTCCACCAGCTGTCGCAGTATGGTGACTCCAGCAGAGACCAGAACCCTGGTTACTGCAGGGGTGTCACCACCTGTTATGTCCAGACGAGCTCCGAAGATGAGAGGCTCCTCCAGCAGCCAGTGCAAAGCCGTACATCCCTGAACTTTAAAAAAACTCCAGAGTTTAAAAAGTCCACGATAAAAACTGGCAACCCAGCAACGTCCAGCAACTGGGTGTTCATTAAAAACAAAGCTCTGTCCAGTCCTAGTCCCCCCAGTGTGTAAAATGCGGCAGGCTACCCCCCTCCACACCAGGTCCTCGGGTCCAGTGAGGAGTCTTTGGACGAACTGGAGACGAAAGGCGGCGGTCCTGCTGGCTAGGTGAACAAGGCCTTGCCCACCTTCCTCCTTGGGCAGATGTAGAACTGCTTGTGGTATCCAGTGCAGGCGGTCCCAGAAGAAATCCACAAGCAGCGTCTGGAGGTCGGCCAGCAGGTTTGGAGGAGGATCGACACAGGCCAGTCTGTGCCACAGGGAGGACGCAGCAAGGTTATTAACAACCAGTACCCGACCTCGGTAGGACAGCTGGGGGACCAGCCATTTCCACCTGCCAAGCCGCCCTTTCACCTTCTCCAATATGCCATCCCAGTTCTTCTGAACACTGTCCCCTAAAAACACCCCCAAATATTTACATCCGCCCGTCGTCCAGGTCAAACCATCTGGAAGTGTAGGTGGCCCGCCATCCCACTCCCTAATTAAAACAGCCTCACTTTACTCCAGTTGACTGTAGCGGAAGATAAAACCCTAAAATCTGTTAAAACGTCCTTTAAAAAATCCACATCAGCCTGGGTGCTGACCAGCACCACCAGATCGTCAGCGTAGGCCGTGAGACGTACAGGAGATGAACAGTTGGGCACACAAACCAGAGATCTTGTCCCTTCGCACAGGAGAGGTTCAATAGCCAGAGTGTATAACATTCCAGACAGAGCACAGCCCTGCCTGATTCCCCTGTGAACTTTAAAAGGGGCACATAAACCACCGTTAACTTTAAGTACACTCTCAACATCACTATACAAAACCTTGATCATGGCTATGAAACCTGGGTTGAACCCAAAGTTCTCCAGAACTTTCCACATATACTCATGTTCAACCTGGTCAAAAGCCTTTTCCTGGTCCAAGAAAATCAAACCAGTCTTTAAGCCCAATAGCCTGGAGACGTCCAAAACATCTCGAATCAGATATACATTATCAAAAACAGACCTACCAGGCACACAGTACGACTGGTCAACATGCACCAGCTGCTCCATCACCTTCCCCAGTCTCGAGGACAATGCTTTAGAGAGCAGCTTACAGTCCGTGCACAGCAGTGAAACGGGGCGCCAGTTCTTCAGGTTGGTTAGGTCTCCCTTCTTGGGCAGTAAGGTGAGGACAGCTCTCCGACAGCTCACAGGAAGCCTCCCTTCCTGTATGCTATTTTGGAGAACCTCCAGCACGTCCCGCCCCAACACTGACCATAAACCTTTATAGAACTCGACGGGCAGCCCATCAATCCCAGGTGCCCGACCATTCTCCATACCCTGGAGAGCCTCGTACAGCTCACCCAGCGAGAGCTCAGCGTCGAGCTGTGCAGCGGACTGTGGTGTGAGCTTAGCCTGGTTCTGAAAGAACCTCTGCTCCACCTCTCGGGCCTCAGCCCACTCGCTCTCGTACAGCTTCGAGAAGAAGCTGACTGTCTGCCTGCGAATCTCAGCAGGATCAGATGAAAGATCCCCCGATTCTGTTCGCACAGCATGCATAAACCGCTTCTGTCCATTTCTACGCTCGAGACCGAAGAAGAACTTAGAAGGAGCGTCCATTTCCGCCACACACTGAACGCGTGATCGGACCAGCGCCCAGCAGGTCAGCTAAAACAGTGTTTTTTCTTTTGAGAGCTTCAAAATGCCCCGATCTCCTGTGGTCTCTGCTAAACCCTGGAGCTCCACTATCTCAGTCTCCAGAGCTTTAAGAGATCTGGTAATGTCTCTAGTGACGTTGAGAGTGTACTGCTGACAAAATATCTTTACCTGTGTGTTGGTCACGTCCCGCCACTGCTGCAGTAAAGTAAAAGATGTTTTCTGTGACCTAAACCTCCCAAAAATAAGACATAAAATTGGCATCATCTAAAAGGGTAGTGTTGAAATGCCAGTATGCACTACGTGGCTTCACGTTACACTGAGCTACTGAGCACTGAACCATACAGTGGTCAGAAAAACCCACTGGAGAAATAAAACACTGGGTAAAAACAGACAGCTGATAGCTAAAACCATAAAAACGATCCAGCCTCGCCAACGAAAGTGCGTTATCTCGGGAGTGGGCCCATGTGTACTGCCTCTGCCCACCATGAATGTTCCTCCAAACATCACGCAGCTCATGGGCCTCCAGCATCTCACACAGACGCCTCCGAGAAGCAGAGTGTGGTTCTACATGATTTCCTGTCAATATCGTCTGCAGTGCAGTTAAAATCCCCTCCCAGAATTAAAAACTCACTGGAACTGCAGGTCGTCAACACAGAGCTCAGCGTGTCTAAAAACATCATCCTATCAGCTCCTCCCGTCGGAGCATAAACACAAACAAAAATAAAAACTTCCTCCTCAAAGCAAGCTCTTACTTTTAAAATCCTCCCACAGAAAACCTCCTCCACTGTATACGACAGGAGTAAAACTCTGAGAGAAGAGAGCGACACCACCACTCACAGACGTGTTGTGACTTAAAATGGCCAGCCCCCCCCACTCTCTAGCCCACTCAGCAGCATTACCAGCGTCGCTGTGAGTCTCCTGCAGGAACGTCACATCAACACGTTTGTGTTTGACCAGCTGATAAAACTTGGCCCTCTTCTCCGCGTCTCTCGCTCCGTTAATGTTAAAAGTAGCCATTTTAATCTCAGCCATTAAAAGATAAAAGAGATAAAAGCCACTCAGAACTAAGACCAGTTCAGTCTACAGGTCATCATCAGTACTCTTTTTAAGCTTGGTCAGTATTTTCTTCAACCTGAAGGTCTCTGGAGCAGTGAACAGACCTTCTCTCCTGAAAAACTTCACGTCATTAATGAACTGCAGACTGTCTGGAAAAAACTCCTCAACATGGACACCTTTCTGCCCCTTAGTGACCCTCAAGAACTTCTTAATATCCTCCACAGAGAACTTCACAGGCCCTGTCTCCTCCTGCGAACACCCAGACCAGCCTGAATCAGAGAGAGACCCATCACTGTCAGAGTCCCCGTCCTGCCCTGGCCTAACCTCCTTCTTAGCCTGCTTCAGAACCTTCCCCATAACCCGCTTCTTCCTCTTATGAGGAACTTTAAACACCAACTCCATGTCCACCTCGACCTCAGCCCGCACTGCTGCTTCAGCGCCACGTACCTCACTGTCCTGCTCCTCTGAGTCACGAGGCTCCAGCGCTCCACCACCCGGTTCCTCCACAGCAGGCCCTGTTAGGGCGGACTGCTCGACCTCGGCCGGCACAGCCCCGGCGGTTTCATCCGTAGCTGGCTCCGCCACGGCCGGCTCATCCACCACAGGCAGCGGTACGGGCGCCAGCGCGATAGCCGGAACCGGCGCGGCCGCCCCGGCAGCAGCCGAAGGGGGAACGGCCACAGCGGGGCCAGCCTCGCCCTCAGGCTCCGGCCCGTCAGCACCAACGTTAGCCCTCTCAGGGCAGGACCGGACCAAGTGTCCAACCGGCCCACACCTGAAGCAGCGCATGCTGGTTTCAAGGACAGATCCAGCTCGTCAGCCCCGTCCTTCAGCACCATGTAGACCACCCGCCTGAAGGACACCAGATGTTTAATAAGGGGCGAGCGGGATCTTCCTGGTCAGGGAGACCAGTTTCCCGAAGCGGGACAACTCCTGAGCGATGTTCTCGTCTCTGATAAAGGGGGGAACGTTAGACAGGATGATCCTCTTGGAGGGGGCACTAGGGGGCAGTATTGGTGTGAACTGGCCGATCTGTACTAGTCCGTTCTGAATCAGGGATGTTTGGCCTTTTCCACCGAGTTCAAGAACACGACCCACTGCACTGTTCATTTCGCGCTAGGACGGAGACAATGCTGCTGTGGCCCACGGCGACCCCCGCAGCCAAGGCAGCACTCCTCCACACTCGCCCTGCACTCCACCTCCACACCGTGCCGCGCGACAGGCTCTCATACAGCCCGTGTCGGGAGACGCCATACTACCAGCAACACGCCGGAGCAGAGTCTCCGCACACCCGCACCTCACTCCCAGCTACACACACTCACACACACTCCGTCTCACACTCACAAAAACAAACTCAACACACACAGAAAGCTTAGCAAGACGCTAACTACTCACACACACGCTCACCGCCCTCCGCTCGCTCACCGCTCACAACCACGCATGCGCAGAGAGAGAGAGAGAGAGAGAGAGAGAGAGAGAGAGAGAGAGAGAGAAAGAGACAGAGAGAGAGAGAGAGAGACAGAGAGAGAGAGAGAGAGAGAGAGAGAGAGAGAGAGAGACAGAGAGAGAGACAGAGAGAGAGAGAGACAGACAGAGAGAGAGAGAGACAGAGAGAGACAGAGAGACAGAGAGACAGACAGAGAGAGAGAGAGACAGAGAGAGAGAGAGAGAGAGAGAGAGAGAGAGACAGAGAGAGACAGACAGAGAGAGAGAGAGAGAGGTAAATCAGAAGAAGATAATTATAAAAATAGATAATGTATAAACCTGTATGACTACAAGGGGAAGCTTTTTAATAGAAGCTGAAACTGTTTAAAGCGAGCAGTAAAACTACAGATGTTCACCTTTACACACACATTCACCTCATACAGGCGCTCCTGCTCATCACACTGAGTGTAGTTCTTGGACACGAACAGATTAAACTCTTGAGCTCTGCGCGTACTGCACTAACTGACAGGAGCTCTGTATTGGGGTCAGTCTCTGAGCAGGGTGGTACAGAGTGTCCCAGGTGATGCAGAGGTTTAAAAACAGGATTTAATATAAAACCAGAACCATCTCACACCTGCTCGCACGAGCAGTCTCAGGTAGAGCTGTCCCAGAAACCCAGTAAGCAGCATTTCACACCGCATCCGCAAAACAACACGCTTTTGAAGCGATATTAAACACAGCTACATTCCACATGACATAAAGAAAACTCAATTCTCTTCTCAAATATTATTTGGTACACCTTCCTGTTTCTACACACACTGTCCACTGTATCAGCTCCACTGACCATATAGGAGCTCCACTTACAGACTGTAGCTCATCTGATTCCCTGTATACTTTATTACTGGTGGATAATTCTTAACACTGCAGCTACACTGACGTGGTGGTGGTGTGTTAGTGTGTGTTCTCTGGTTTCCTCCTACAGTCCAAACACAGTAGAGATGGAAGGATTGATCGGCTAAGTATCGGTATCAGATGTTTTTTTTTATTAAAATATACGAATAAAAATCAAATAGTAATCGATATTTCTCCAGTTTAGTCGATCCCGAGAGCCGATCGATGGCGTTAAACAAATGAGCCTCATTTCTGTATTTCCAGCTAACGTTTCATCCAGGAAGAGGAGAACCCCCTCCGGCCAGCTCCCTGCAATTCCTATCTGAACCACTAGGTGGAAATACACACCCATTCATTTTCCACAGACTGACTAAAGCAGCGGTGTCGCGAGAAAAGCAAGCGCTTATAGAAAGCATGTCATCCGTCTGGCGGTGTTTTACCGTATGTGACGCAGACTCATCCAGGGCGTTTTTAAAATCAGCGTGTCTCGTGGGGGAACCAAGACAAAGACATTTAACACTACTAATCTGATACGACACTGCACGCAGCTGAATACAGTGGTTCTCAGCAAACAGCAGAGCTAGCACGCACAGCTAGCACAAAACAAATAACCCAGAACACTGTGAAGACCAGATCTGATCAGCAACAATTCAAGATTTAATGATTGCAGTTTTTCATTTAAAATAATCAGAGTCTGCGTTTAATGACTGCAGTTTTTACTGCATTTATTTAATTTACTTTTTTCGTTTTAAATTAAGGGTCTAAATTTAACGATTGAAGTATTAGGGATATTTGTTTGTTTTGCTTTGTTTATTTACTGTTAATTTTGTTTAAAATATTATGCTGTTTCATATGAGAAATCTGAAAAACTCTGAATGAGGGCAGAACCGATCACATTCAGGATCACAGTCATTCATAAACACGGAGGATGATACGTAACCCAACAAAGTGTGTGACACCAAACTTCAGTGCTACATTAAACATCCAGCAAAGCCTGAATGAGAAATATCACACATAAACGTTAAAGCACAGCCTAAAGTACCAGCGAACGTACATCTGATTCCTTTCTAATCAAGTTAATCTAATAAAGTTAATTTACAAGTATGGCTAACATCTTCCCCAAGTCTAGTAAATGACTGATGTGTTTCACCATATTTCTCTTCTCACCATGTAAAATGGGTGGGCCTGCTAGTGGGTAACACTTCTGTAAGCATTTTCTAACCAATCACAAAGCTAACACTCGAGATGGACAGAAAAGGGCGATCAGCCGATAGCAGATAATGTTCAAGGGCGGGGCTATATGCAATTAATAGCGCAAGCTAATATGATTCCTATGTTTGTACTGGTCAGATCTGGTCTTCACAGTGTTCTGGGTTATTTGTTTTGTGCTAGCTGTGCGTGCTAGCTCTGCTGTTTGCTGAGAACCACTGTATTCAGCTGCGTGCAGTGTGGTATCAGATTAGTAGTGTTAAATGTCTTTGTCTTGGTTCCCCAACAAGACACCTTGACTTTACAAATTTTAAAAAAGTCCTGGATGAGTCATATACGGTAAACACTGCCAGACGGACAATGTTTTCTATCAGCACATGCAGTGAACGCCATAAACTGTTCTTGTGAGGCTGCTGCTTTAGTCAGTCTGTGGAAAATGAAATGGTATGTTTTTCCACCTAGTGGTTCAGATAGGAATTTTAGTGCCTACCAAAAATAGTTTGTGTCCCCAGACTTTTTCCTTTAGAAAAGTGTGTCTGTATGTGTCTACAGTCACCAGAAGTGGAGTTGATTTCTTTTACTGATTCGAAGTTATTCAAGCTGGAGTAGAGTGTGAACAGGGGGTCCCCCCCACTGGTCTATTGGGGTGTCCAAGGTCCCCCAACCTCTCCAAAATGAAAACAGCTGATTTCACTGCATATATATATATATATATATATATATATATATATAATATTTTATATATATATAATCACAAAACTCCACATGTAAAAATGTATTTCTTCATTTTGCTTGACAAAATAATGTCATGCATGATGTTTAGGCCATATTTTACATGCTTATTATAAGTCCATAACTAAATTATCTTCTTGGAAAAAACTCAGCCAGGTAATAGGCCCATACTGCACCTTTGGTATGGTTTGGAATTTGGTATGGTTATCTGTTTATCTGGTGTAAAACTCCCTCTGCTGTCTGATTTTAGTACATCGCCGCAGTGGCTCTTCCTTTTCAGCTCTTTTGAACATTCTAAAACAGCATAAAATATTTTTTTCTAGAATTAGATCCCCTTCTGGCTGGTGACTTAGTTTTAGATCCAGCTGAGATCAACCAAGTTTTCCTAGATTACTATTCCAAACTATGTACATCAGAACAATCCTCAAACCCTATGGAATTGCACCATTTTCTTGACTCATTGACCTACCCAAAAATGAATGAATCCCTAGCAGGGAACCTAAGTGGCCCCATTTCCATTCTAGAAATACAAGAGGCAACTAGAGAGGGGAAGTTCATGAACAAACTTCGAAGTTGGCTTGAAATCGCCCGCTGATAGTTGTGGGTGTGTGATGTCTGTGTTTGGCGAAGATGTGTTTTGTACCCTGTAACTCCACCTTAAATTCCTATAAATCCACCTACAAGTCCACCTTACATATCTAGCAATCCACCTTAAATATTTAGTACACCACTTTAAATTTCTACAATTCCACCTTAAATTTCTGTAACTCCACTTTAAATTTCTGTAATTTCACTTTAAATTCCTATAACTCTACCTTAAATTCCAATAACTCCACCTTAAATTCCCATAAGTCCACCTTACATATCTAGCAATCCACCTTAAATATTTAGTACAGCACTTTAAATTTCTACAATTCCACCTTAAATTCCTGTAACTTCACCTTAAATTCTTATAACTCCACCTTAAATTCCTGTAACTCCACCTTAAATTCCTATAATTCCACCTTAAATTCCTATGAGTCCACCTTACATATCTAGCAATCCACCTTAAATATTTAGTACACCACTTTAAATTTCTACAATTCCACCTTAAATTCCTGTAACTCCACCTTAAATTCCTATAATTCCACCTTAAATTCCTATAACTCTACCTTAAATTCCTATAACTCCATCTTAAATTTCCATAAGTCCACCTTACATATCTAGCAATCCACATTAAATATTTAGTACACCACTTTAAATTTCTACAATTCCACCTTAAATTCCTATAACTCCACCTTAAATTCCCACAAGTCCACCTTAAATTCCAGTAACTCCACCTTAAATTCCTATAACTCCACCTTAAATGTGGTGTAGTTTGTATGTTGTGTAGGGTGTGTGTGTTGTGTAGGGTGTGTGTTGTGTAGGGTGTGTGTTGTGTAGGGTGTGTATGTTGTGTATTGTGTATGTTGTGTATTGTGTAGTGTGTATGTTGTGTAGGGTGTGCATGTTGTGTAGGGTGTGCATGTGTACTTTGTATGTTGTGTAGTGTGTGTGTGTTGTGTAGGGTGTGTATGTTGTGTAGTGTGTGTGTTGTGTAGGGTGTGTATGTTGTGTAGGGTGTGTATGTTTTGTAGGGTGTGTATGTTTTGTAGGGTGTGTATGTTGTGTAGTGTGTGTGTTGTGTAGGGTGTGTATGTTGTGTAGTATGTATGTTGTGTAGTTTGTGTGTTGTGTAGTGTGTATGTTGTGTAGTTTGTGTGTTGTGTAGTGTGTGCGTGTTGTATACGGTGTGTATGTTGTGTAGTTTGTATTTTGTGTAGGGTGTGCATGTTGTGTAGGGTGTGCATGTTGTGTAGTTTGTGTGTTGTGTAGTGTGTGTGTTGTGTAGTGTGTGTAGTTTGTGTGTTGTGTAGGGTGTGCATGTTGTGTAGGGTGTGCATGTTGTGTAGGGTGTGCATGTTGTGCAGTGTGTATGTTGTGTAGTTTGTGTGTATGTTGTGTAGTGTGTGTATGTTGTGTAGGGTGTGTATGTTGTGTAGGGTGCGTATGTTGTGTAATTGTGTAGTGTGTGTTGTGTAGTGTGTGTTGTGTAGTGTGTGTATGTTGTGTAGTTTGTGTGTTGTGTATGTTGTGTAGGGTGTGCAAGTTGTGTAGTTTGTGTGTTGTGTATGTTGTGTGGTGTGTATGTTGTGTAGTTTGTGTGTTGTGTAGTTTGTGTGTTGTGTAGTGTGTGTATGTTGTGTAGTTTGTGTGTTGTGCAGTGTGTATGTTGTGTAGGGTGTGTATGTTGTGTAGGGTGTGTGTGTTGTGTAGTGTGTGTGGTGTGTAGGGTGTGTATGTTGCGTAGTGTGTGTGTTGTGTAGGGTGTGCATGTTGTGCAGAGTGTGCATGTTGTGTAATTGTGTAGTGTGTGTGTTGGGTGTGTTGTGTAGTGTGTGTATGTTGTGTAGAGTGTGCATGTTGTGTAGTTTGTGTGTTGTGTATGTTGTGTAGGGTGTGCATGTTGTGTAGGGTGTGCATGTTATGTAGGGTGTGCATGTTGTGTAGGGTATGTTGTGTGGTGTGTATGTTGTGTAGTTTGTGTGTTGTGTAGTGTGTGTATGTTGTGTAGTTTGTGTGCTGTGTAGTGTGTATGCTGTGCATTGTGCATGTTGTGCATTGTGTGTGTTGTGTAGTTTGTGTGTTGTGTATGTTGTGTAGTGTGTATATTGTGTAGGGTGTGTGTGTGTTGTGTAGGGTGTGTGTGTGTTGTGTAGGGTGTGTGTGTGTTGTGTAGGGTGTGTATGTTGTGTAGGGTGTGTGTGTTTGTGTGTGTATGTTGTGTAGTGTGTGTGTTGTGTAGGGTGTGTGTGGTGTGTAGTGTGTGTGTGTTGTGTAGGGTGTGTGTGTTGTGTAGGGTGTGTATGCTGTGTAATTGTGTAGTGTGTGTAGTGTGTGTGTTGCGTAGTGTGTGTTGTGTAGGGTGTGCATGTTGTGTAGGGTGTGTATATTG
The DNA here is from genome assembly GCA_021613375.1 of Megaleporinus macrocephalus. Classification (NCBI taxonomy): domain Eukaryota; kingdom Metazoa; phylum Chordata; class Actinopteri; order Characiformes; family Anostomidae; genus Megaleporinus; species Megaleporinus macrocephalus. The sequence goes on from CM038727.1 coordinate 37,703,799, forward strand.
TGTAATTGTGTAGTGTATGTTGTGTAATATGTGTATATGTGTAATTGTGTAGTGTGTGTTGTGTAATGTGTGTATGTTGTGTAATTGTGTAGTGTGTGTGTAGTGTGTGTGCATGTGTGTAGGGTGTGTATGTTGTGTAGGGTGTGCATGTTGTGTAGGGTGTGTAGTTTGTGTGTTGTGTAGTTTGTGTGTTGTGTAGTGTGTGTGTGTTGTGTAGGGTGTGCATGTTGTGTAGGGTGTGCATGTTGTGTAGTGTGCATGTTGTGTAGGGTATGCATGTTTTGTAGGGTATGCATGTTTTGTAGGGTGTGTATGTTGTGTAGTTTTTATGTTGTGTAGTGTGTATGTTGTGTATGTTGTGTAGGGTGTGTATGTTGTGTGGTGTGTATGTTGTGTAGTTTGTGTGTTGTGTAGTTTGTGTTGTGTAGTGTGTGTATGTTGTGTAGTTTGTGTTGTGTAGTGTGCATGTTGTGTAGTGTGCATGTTGTGTACGTTGTGTAGGGTGTGTATGCTGTGTAGGGTGTGTATGTTGTGTAATTGTGTAGTGTGTGTGTAGTGTTTGTTGTGTAGTGAGTGTATGTGTGTAGGGTGGTGTGTTGTGTAATTGTGTACTGTGTGTTGTGTAGTGTGTGGTTGTGTAGGGTGTGTATGTTTGTGTAATTGTGTAGTGTGTGTGCAGTGTGTGTGTGTTGTGTGTGTTGTGTAGTGTGTGTATGCTGTGTAATTGTGTAGTGTGTGTGTTGTGTAGTGTGTATGTTGTGTGTAAGTTGTGTAGTGTGTGTTTGTGTAGGGTGTGTGTAGTGTGTGTCATGTGTAGAGTGTGTGTTGTGTAGCGTGTGCATGTTTTGTAGGGTGTGTGTGTTGTGTAGGGTGTGTATCTTGTGTAATTGTGTAGTGTGTGTGTGTGTACTGTGTGTGTTGTGTAGGGTGTGTACGTTGTGTAATTGTGTAGTGTGTGTGTAGTGTGTTTGTTGTGTAGGGTGTGTATGTTGTGTAGGGTGTGTGTGTGTTTGTGTGTGTGTTGTGTAGGGTGTGTTGTGTAGTGTGTGTATGTTGTATAGTGTGTGTATGTTGTGTAGTGTGTGTGTGGTGTGTAGTGTGTGTGTTGTGTAGTGTGTGTGTGCGTGTAGTGTGTGTGTGTGTTTGTGTGTGTATGTTGTGTAGGGTGTGTGAGTTGTGTAGGGTGTGTATGTTGTGTAGTATGTGTGTGTTGTGTAGGGTGTGTGAGTGGGGTGTAGTGTGTGTGTGGGGTGTAGTGTGTATGTTGTGTGATGTGTGTATGTTGTGTAGTGTGTGTGTGGTGTGTAGTGTGTGTATTGTGTAGTGTGTGTGGTGTGTAGTGTGTGTGTGTGTTTGTGTGTGTATGTTGTGTAGGGTGTGTGAGTTGTGTAGGGTGTGTATGTTGTGTAGTGTGTGTGTGTTGTGTAGGGTGTGTGTGTGGGGTGTAGGGTGTGTGTGGTGTGTAGTGTGTATGTAGTGTAGTGTGTGTGTATGTTGTGTAGGGTGTATGTTGTGTAGGGTGTGTGTGTGTTTGTGTGTGTATGTTGTGTAGTGTTGTGTGTGTGTGTGTGTGTGTGTTGTGTAGTGTGTGTGTGTGTGTGTGTGATGTGTGTGTGTGTGTTGTGTAGGGTGTGTGTGTTGTGTAGGGTGTGTGTGTGTTGTGTAGGGTGTGTGTGTTGTGTAGGGTGTGTGTGTGTGTTTGTGTGTGTATGTTGTGTAGTGTGTGTGTATGTTTTGTAGGGCATGTGTGTTGTGTAGGGTGTGTATCTTGTGTAGTGTGTGTGTGTAGTGTGTGTGTTGTGTAGGGTGTTTATGTTGTGTAATTGTGTAGTGTGTGTGTAGTGTGTTTGTTGTGTAGGGTGTGTATGTTGTGTAGGGTGTGTGTGTGTGTGTGTGTGTTGTGTAGGGTGTGTATGTTGTGTAATTGTGTAGTGTGTGTGTTGTGTGTTTGTTGTGTAGGGTGTGTGTGTGTTTGTGTGTGTGTTGTGTAGGGTGTGTGTGTGTGTTGTGTAGGGTGTGTTGTGTAGTGTGTGTATGTTGTGTAGTGTGTGTGTTGTGTAGTGTGTGTGGTGTGTATGTTGTGTAGTGTGTGTATGTTGTGTAGGGTGTGTGTGTTGTGTAGTGTGTGTGTATGTGGTGTAGTGTGTGTACGTTGTGTAGGGTGTGTGTGGTGTGTACGTTGTGTAGGGTGTGTGTGGTGTGTATGTTGTGTAGTGTGTGTACGTTGTGTAGGGTGTGTGTGGTGTGTATGTTGTGTAGTGTGTGTACGTTGTGTAGGGTGTGTGTGGTGTGTATGTTGTGTAGTGTGTGTACGTTGTGTAGGGTGTGTGTGGTGTGTATGTTGTGTAGTGTGTGTACGTTGTGTAGGGTGTGTGTGGTGTGTATGTTGTGTAGTGTGT
>CM038727.1:37707197-37709697 GCA_021613375.1 Megaleporinus macrocephalus
TATTGTGGTTGTTGATGTTGTGGTTGTTATTGTTGTTGTTGTTGTTATTGTTGTGGTTGGTGTTGTTGTGGTTGTTGTGGTTGTTGTTGTGGTTGTTATTGTGGTTGTTGTTGTGGTTGTTGTTATTGTGGTTGTTGTTGTTGTTGTGGTTGTTGTTGTTATTGTGGTTGTTGTTGTTATTGTGGTTGTGGTTGTTAATGTTGTGGTTGTTATTGTTGTTGGTGTTGTGGTTGTTGTTGTGGTTGTTATTGTGGTTGTTGTTGTTGTGGTTGTTGTTGTGGTTGTTATTGTGGTTGTTGTTGTTGTTGTTGTGGTTGTTGTTATTGTGGTTGTTGTTGTTGTTGTGGTTGTTGTTGTTGTTATTGTGGTTGTTAATGTTGTGGTTGTTATTGTTGTTGGTGTTGTGGTTGTTGTTGTGGTTGTTATTGTGGTTGTTGTTGTGGTTGTTGTTGTTGTGGTTGTTGTTGTTGTTGTGGTTGTTATTGTTGTTGGTGTTGTGGTTGTTGTGGTTGTTGTTGTTATTGTGGTTGTTGTTGTTGTGGTTGTTGTTATTGTGGTTGTTGTTGTTGTTGTGGTTGTTGTTATTGTGGTTGTTGTTGTTGTTGTGGTTGTTGTTGTTGTTATTGTGGTTGTTAATGTTGTGGTTGTGGTTGTTGTTGTGGTTATTGTTGTTGTTGTGGTTGTTATTGTTGTTGGTGTTGTTGGTGTTGTGGTTGGTGTTGTGGTTGTTATTGTGGTTGTTGTGGTTGTGGTTGTGGTTGTTGTTGTGGTTGTTGTTGTTGTTGTTGTTGTGGTTGTTATTGTTGTTGTTGTGGTTGTTGTTGTTGTTGTTTACCTGTTGCAGCTGGACCACTAGCTGCTCTCTCCGGCTCTCGGACTGTGCGCTGAGGTTCTTCTCCTTTTCTGTCCACGACCTCTTCAGCTCTGCCACCCGCAGCCTCTCCTCCTCCAGCTGCTGACGCTCCTGCAGGAGAACACCGGACTTCAAACAGTCGTTTATAAACACACTCGTAACACAGACGCAGGAGCTGTTTATTCAGCAGCACAACAACAACAACAACAACAGCAGCAGAGTTTTATATTTCTGTCTTTGAATAATCACAGATCACATTTACAATATAATAATAAACCAAACTCACACATTCCATCACCGCCAGATCAGAGACTCATCAGTAACTTCTTCTACTGTGACTGTAGTTCTGTTTCTAGCTGTACTTCTAATTTAATTATTACTCATTATTGTGACTGTGATGGTGATTATGAACTGTATATGTGATTGTGATGGTGATTATGATTATGAATTGTATATGTGACTGTGACTGTGATTGTGATTATGAACGGTATATGTGATTGTGATGGTGATTATGATTATGAATTGTATATGTGACTGTGACTGTGATGGTAATTATGAACTGTATATGTGATTGTGATGGTGATTATGATTATGAATTGTATATGTGACTGTGACTGTGATTGTGATTATGAACGGTATATGTGATTGTGATGGTGATTATGATTATGAATTGTATATGTGACTGTGACTGTGATGGTAATTATGAACTGTATATGTGATTGTGATGGTGATTATGAACTGTATATGTGATTGTGATGGTGATTATGATTATGAATTGTATATGTGACTGTGACTGTGATTGTGATTATGAATGGTATATGTGATTGTGATGGTGATTATGATTATGAATTGTATATGTGACTGTGACTGTGATGGTAATTATGAACTGTATATGTGATTGTGATGGTGATTATGAACTGTATATGTGATTGTGATGGTGATTATGAATTGTATATGTGATTGTGATTATGAACTGTATATGTGATTGTGATGGCGATTATGATTATGAATTGTATATGTGACTGTGACTGATGGTAATTATGAACTGTATATGTGATTGTGATGGTGATTATGATTATGAATTGTATATGTGATTGTGATGGTGATTATGAGCTGTATATGTGATTGTGACTGTGATTGTGATTATGAACTGTATATGTGATTGTGATTGCGATTATGATTATGAATTGTATATGTGACTGTGATGGTAATTATGAACTGTATATGTGATTGTGATGGCGATTATGATTATGAATTGTATATGTGACTGTGACTGTGATGGTAATTATGAACTGTATGTGTGATTGTGATGGTGATTATGATTATGAATTGTATATGTGATTGTGATGGTGATTATGAACTGTATATGTGATTGTGATTATGAACTGTATATGTGATTGTGATTATGAATTCGATATGTAATTGTGACTGTGACTATAAACCGTATATGTGATTGTGACTGTGATTGTGATTATGTACTGTATATGCGATTGTGATGGTGATGGTGATTATGAATTGTATTTGTGATCACGACAGTGATTGCGAAGGTGATGGTGATTATGAACTGTATATGTGATTGTGATGGTGATTATGATTATGAATTGTATATGTGATTGTGACAGTTATTGTGATTATGAACTGTATATG
>CM038727.1:37714697-37717197 GCA_021613375.1 Megaleporinus macrocephalus
TGTTTTTATTTGTTTTTATGTGTGCTTTTATGTTTTTATGTGTTTTTATTTGTTTTTATGTGTGTTTTTATGTGTTTGTGTTTTTATTTGTTTTATGTGTGTTTTTATGTGTTTTTATTTGTTTTATGTGTGTTTTTATTTGTTTTTATGTGTGCTTTTATGTTTTTATGTGTTTTTATTTGTTTTTATGTGTTTTTATTTGTTTTTACGTGTGTTTTTGTTTTTATTTGTTTTTATGTTTTTATGTGTTTTTATGTGTTTTTACGTGTGTTTTTGTGTTTTTATGTGTTTTATGTGTTTTATATGTTTTATGTGTTTTTATGTGTTTTTATGTGTGTTTATGTGTTTTTATTTGTTTTTATGTGTGTTTTTACGTGTGTTTTTATGTGTTTTTATGTGTTTTTACGTGTGTTTTTGTGTTTTATGTGTTTTATGAGTTTTTACGTGTGTTTTTGTGTTTTATGTGTTTTATGTGTTTTTATGTGTGTTTATGTGTTTTTACATGTGTTTTTATGTGTTTTGTGTGTTTATTTGTTTTGTGTTTTTATGTGTTTTTATGTGTGTTTTTATGTGTGTTTATGTGTTTTTATTTGTTTTTACGTGTGTTTTTATGTGTTTTGTGTTTTTGTGTTTTTATGTGATTTTATGTGTGTTTTTGTGTTTTTATGTGTTTTGTGTGTTTATGTGTTTTGTGTTTTTATGTGTGTTTATGTGTTTTTATGTGTTTTTATGTGTGTTTTTTGTGTGCTTATGTGTTTTTATTTGTTTTTACGTGTGTTTTTATGTGTTTTGTGTTTTTGTGTTTTTATGTGATTTTATGTGTGTTTTTGTGTTTTCATGTGTTTTGTGTGTTTAGTGTTTTTATGTGTGTTTATGTGTTTTTATGTGTTTTTATGTGTGTTTTTTGTGTGCTTATGTGTTTTTATGTGTTTTGTGTGTTTATTTGTTTTGTGTTTTTATGTGTTTTTATGTGTGTTTTTATGTGTTTTTATTTGTTTTTACGTGTGTTTTTATGTGTTTTGTGTTTTTGTGTTTTTATGTGATTTTATGTGTGTTTTTATGTGTGTTTTTTGTGTGCTTATGTGTTTTTATTTGTTTTTACGTGTGTTTTTATGTGTTTTGTGTTTTTGTGTTTTTATGTGATTTTATGTGTGTTTTTGTGTTTTTATGTGTTTTGTGTGTTTATGTGTTTTGTGTTTTTATGTGTGTTTGTGTTTTTATGTGTTTTTATGTGTGTTTTTTTGTGTGCTTATGTGTTTTTACTTGTTTTTACGTGTGTTTTTATGTTTTGTGTTTTTGTGTTTTTATGTGATTTTATGTGTGTTTTTGTGTTTTTAAGTGTGTTTTTACGTGTGTTTTTATGTTTTGTGTTTTTGTGTTTTTATGTGATTTTATGTGTGATTTTATGTGTGTTTTTGTGTTTTTAAGTGTGTTTTTATGTGTGTTTATGTGTTTTTATTTGTTTTTACGTGTGTTTTTGTGTTTTTACTGGTTGACTCTTTATCACTGTAAAGCCGTACGGGGGTGGGGGGGGCAGTAACTGAACCCAGGACAGGTCAGGTGATGTAGTGGTCAGGTGATGGAGTGGTCAGGTGATGGAGTGGTCAGGTGATGGAGTGGTCAGGTGATGGAGTAGTCAGGTGACGGAGTGGTCAGGTGATGGAGTGGTCAGGTGATGGAGTGGTCAGGTGATGGAGTAGTCAGGTGACGGAGTGGTCAGGTGATGGAGTGGTCAGGTGATGTAGTGGTCAGGTGATGGAGTGGTCAGGTGACGGAGTGGTCAGGTGATGTAGTGGTCAGGTGATGGAGTGGTCAGGTGACGGAGTGGTCAGGTGATGGAGTGGTCAGGTGATGGAGTGGTCAGGGCCTGCTGTGGGGGGATTACCTTCGGAAGTGAGAAATTCCCCCGCGCTGGTCAGAGAAAGTGAAAGAGCGACTCTTCAATACAGGAAGTGAAAGTGGAGTGATGGAGAAGATTCACTCCCTTTATTCTTATTTATTAATTAATTCATGAATTCATTCATTCACTTATTTATTAATTAATTCATGTATTCATTCATTCACTTATTTATTAATTAACTCATGTATTCATTCATTCACTTATTTATTAATTAACTCATGTATTCATTCATTCACTTATTTATTAATTAATTCATGTATTCATTCATTCACTTATTTATTTATTAATTCATGTATTCATTCATTCACTTATTTATTAATTAATTCATGTATTCATTTATTCACTTATTTATTAATTCATGTATTCATTCATTCACTTATTTATTAATTAATTCATGTATTCATTTATTCACTTATTTATTAATTAATTCATGTATTCATTTATTCACTTATTTATTAATTAATTCATGTATTCATTTATTCACTTATTTATTAATTAATTCATGTGTTCATTTATTCACTTATTTATTAATTAATTCATGTATTCATTCATTCACTTATTTATTAATTAATTCATGTATTCATTCAGGTTTTTATTCCT
>CM038727.1:37732197-37739697 GCA_021613375.1 Megaleporinus macrocephalus
GGTCGTGTCGTCTGAGGATTTGAGTAAATCATCTAATTTATTGATTTTCAGATCATTTGAGATCTAAACATCAGACCAGAGCTTCTTCTCGAGTCTGACGTGAAAACATGAAGACTCAGATTCCAGAACAGTGGCTCCCAAACACGGGGGTACATAGAAATGATCACACGTTCACCTTCGTTTCACTCCAGCAGCCAGATTTCTGCAGCTCTGACCTACAGACTCACCCACACTCAGCTCAGCTCAGCTCCACTCAGCTCAGCTCAGCTCCACTCAGCTCAGCTCAGCTCAGCTCAGCTCAGCTCAGCTCAGCTCAGCTCAGCTCCACTCAGCTCAGCTCAGCTCCACTCAGCTCAGCTCAGCTCAGCTCAGCTCAGCTCAGCTCAGCTCCACTCAGCTCAGCTCAGCTCAGCTCAGCTCAGCTCCACTCAGCTCAGCTCAGCTCAGCTCAACTCAGCTCAGCCCAGCTCAACTCAGCTCAACTCAGCTCAGCTCAGCTCAGCTCCACTCAGCTCAGCTCAGCTCCACTCAGCTCAGCTCAGCTCAGCTCAACTCAGCTCAACTCAGCTCAGCTCCACTCAGCTCAGCTCAGCTCAGCCCAGCTCAACTCAGCTCAACTCAGCTCAGCTCAGCTCAGCTCAACTCAGCCCAGCTCAACTCAGCTCAACTCAGCTCAGCTCAGCTCAGCTCAACTCAGCTCAGCTCAGCTCAACTCAGCTCAGCTCAGCTCAGAGTTTAAACTAAAGTCAGATTCCTGAACAGCAGCTCTGGAGTATGTACCCGAGAGATGAGTGAGCAGCTCGAGCACATCTTCACTCTTCACTTCTGATCACTTATCATACCAGACTGTGCTAAAGGTGTTTTACTGCAGGTTCTGGAGAAACTGTGTTAGTGTCTGTGTTAGTGTCTGTGTTAGTGCTGCTGTGTTAGTGTCTGTGTTAATGTCTGTGTTAGTGCTGCTGTGTTAGTGCTGCTGTGTTAATGTCTGTGTTAGTGCTGCTGTGTTAGTGCTGCTGTGTTAGTGTCTGTTAGTGTCTGTGTTAGTGCTGCTGTGTTAGTGTCTGTGTTAGTGTCTGTGTTAGTGCTGCTGTGTTAATGTGTGTGTTAATGTCTGTGTTAGTGTCTGTTTTAATGTCTGTGTTAGTGTCTGTGTTGGTGCTGCTGTGTTAATGTGTGTGTTAATGTCTGTGTTAGTGTCTGTTTTAATGTCTGTGTTAGAGTCTGTGTTAATGTCTGTGTTAATGTCTGTGTTAGTGTCTGTGTTAGTGCTGCTGTGTTAGTGTCTGTGTTAGTGTCTGTGTTAGTGTCTGTGTTAATGTCTGTGTTAGTGTCTGTGTTAGTGTCTGTGTGAGTGTCTGTGTTGTGCTGCTGTGTTAGTGTCTGTGTTAGTGTCTGTGTTAATGTCTGTGTTAATGTCTGTGTTAGTGCTGCTGTGTTAGAGTCTGTGTTAATGTCTGTGTTAATGTCTGTGTTAGTGTCTGTGTTAGTGCTGCTGTGTTAGTGTCTGTGTTAGTGTCTGTGTTAGTGTCTGTGTTAATGTCTGTGTTAGTGTCTGTGTTAGTGTCTGTGTTAGTGTCTGTGTTAGCGTCTGTGTTAGTGTCTGTGTTAGTGTCTGTGTGAGTGTCTGTGTTAGTGTCTGTGTGAGTGTCTGTGTTAGTGTCTGTGTTAGCGTCTGTGTTAGTGTCTGTGTTAGTGTCTGTGTTGGTGCTGCTGTGTTAATGTGTGTGTTAGTGTCTGTGTTAGTGTCTGTGTTAGTGTCTGTGTTAATGTCTGTGTTAGTGTCTGTGTTAGTGCTGCTGTGTTAGTGTCTGTGTTAGTGTCTGTGTTAATGTCTGTGTTAATGTCTGTGTTAGTGCTGCTGTGTTAGAGTCTGTGTTAATGTCTGTGTTAGTGTCTGTGTTAGTGTCTGTGTTAGTGTCTGTGTTAATGTCTGTGTTAGTGTCTGTGTTAGCGTCTGTGTTAGCGTCTGTGTTAGCGTCTGTGTGAGTGTCTGTGTTAGTGTCTGTGTGAGTGTCTGTGTTAGTGTCTGTGTTAGTGTCTGTGTTAGTGTCTGTGTTAATGTCTGTGTTAGTGTCTGTGTTAGTGTCTGTGTTAATGTCTGTGTTAGTGTCTGTGTTAGTGTCTGTGTTAGTGTCTGTGTTAGTGTCTGTGTGAGTGTCTGTGTTAGTGTCTGTGTTAGTGTCTGTGTGAGTGTCTGTGTTAGTGTCTGTGTTAATGTCTGTGTTAGTGTCTGTGTTAGTGTCTGTGTTAGTGTCTGTGTGAATGTCTGTGTTAGTGTCTGTGTGAGTGTCTGTGTTAGTGTCTGTGTTAGTGTCTGTGTGAGTGTCTGTGTTAGTGTCTGTGTTAATGTCTGTGTTAGTGTCTGTGTTAGTGTCTGTGTTAGTGTCTGTGTTAGTGTCTGTGTGAGTGTCTGTGTTAGTGTCTGTGTGAGTGTCTGTGTTAGTGTCTGTGTGAGTGTCTGTGTTAGTGTCTGTGTTAGTGTCTGTGTTAGTGTCTGTGTTAGTGTCTGTGTGAGTGTCTGTGTTAGTGTCTGTGTTAGTGTCTGTGTTAGTGCTGCTGTGTGGGGGGGGGGGTGTGAGGGGCAGTAACACAGCAGGTGGTCAAAGGTCTGAAGGGCTACAGGACACTCTCTCTCCTAAACTGATCAGAGATCAGACGTACCATCTCAAAACCGGACAACACTGATACATCCTGCCCACCAGCCTGACCTCTCTGACCCCAAACCTTTCTCACTGCACAGTCACAGGCTGTAGACTGTAATAACACAGTAATAACAGAAATAACTCCCAGAGGGGCTACATTTATAGCTACATTAGTCTAACAACACAGTAATAACAGATACAACCCACTGAAGAGTACAGTCTCATAGTTATAATAGTGCTATTTCACATTAATAACAAATTTAACTGTAATTGTTATAGCTCTGTTTATGTTATAACACAGTAATAACAGATATAACCCACTCAAGAGTACAGTCTCATAGTTATAATAGTGCTATTTCACATTAATAACAAATTTAACTGTAATTGTTATAGCTCTGTTTATGTTATAACACAGTAATAACAGATATAAGTTATATCAGTAATATAATAGATAAAAATATGTAATAAAAATATGTAATGGGTGAAAAGTGTTATGTTATGATAACGTTATATACAGTAAGAACATTACACAGACAGGGGAGAAAGCTATCGTTATACTAATGTTATATTCTAGTAATAATAGATTGAACCCACTGAAGTTATATTAGATATAATATATACCAATGTAATTTTACAGTAATAACACAAAAATATATATTTGTATTAGCTATAGTTATAATATTGTAATATCACAGTAATAACTCTTCAATGGGGAGAAAAGCTAGATTGGTGTTATAACACAGTAATAACGCTTATCATTGCCTGCGTAGTACGAAGATATATTCTTGTTATAATACAGTAATAACAGACAGAATGCACTGAGAGGAGAAAAGCTAGATTAGTGTTATAACACAGTAATAACGCTTATCATTGCCTGCGTAGTACGAAGATATATTCTTGTTATAATACAGTAATAACAGACAGAATGCACTGAGAGGAGAAAAGCTAGATTAGTGTTATAACACAGTAATAACTCTTATCATTGCCTGCGTAGTAAGAAGATATATTCTTGTTATAATACGGTAATAACAGACAGAACGCACTGAGAGGAGAAAAGCTAGATTAGTGTTATAACACAGTAATAACGCTTATTATTGCCTGCGTAGTAAGAAGATATATTCTTGTTATAATACAGTAATAACAGACAGAACGCACTGAGAGGAGAAAAGCTAGATTAGTGTTATAACACAGTAATAACGCTTATTATTGCCTGCGTAGTAAGAAGATATATTCTTGTTATAATACAGTAATAACAGACAGAACGCACTGAGAGAACAGCTAGATTAGTGTTATAACACAGTAATAACACAGCTAAGCGGCGGGTTTCACAGTGAAGCTCTCTGAATGACTCTGTTTACACTTCAACACTGAGCTGAAGCGGGAATTTAGACGTTTCCGGTGGAATTGCCCTGTGAAGCGCAGGTGTGCGCCGGCGGGGTGATCACAGTGGAGTGCTCAGAGTGCTCAGATAAAGTTCAGAGGAAATAAAGCACACGTACCGATCATACCTGCTCTCAGTCCCCCGCGCGCCGCTCCGAGCTCCGGGCTGGTCTGCTCCGCGCGCCGCGGCGGGGAGGGTCTCAGTGTGGGGGGGCGGTGAGGGTGAAGCGGGTTCTCCGGGTTCTCGGTTCCGCTCTGACTCTCTGTCGTCATTAGAGTCGCTTTCGGTCCGGCGTGTCTGAGAGCGGGCGGAGAAACCGCTCCGTAACACACCCGTATTCGGGCCGAGCCTGCTGCTCCGCGGGCTGTGATTGGCTGGTGGAGTTGGAGGGACCGCGTGCGAAAATAAGTTTCTAAAGAATCACAGCGCAGGAGGCGGGACGCTTTTAGCCAATCACAGCTCAGGAGGAGTGGCTGATGCTGATAGCCAATCACAACACAGTAGGCGGGGCTCTGCTAACCTGCGGTTCAGGTTTTAAAAGAACTTTTATAGTTTATTTCTACAAAAGATACACAGACAGAGATAGACTGATAGAGAGAGAGAGATAAAGAGATGAAGAGATGAAGAGAGAGAGAGATAAAGAGATGGAGAGAGAGAGAGAGAAGAGAAAGAGATAAAGACAAGAAGAGAGCAAGAGATAGATGGAGAGAGAGAAAGTGAGAGAGAGAGCGAGAGAGAGAAAGAAAGAGAGATAGAAAAGAGAAAGATAGAGACAAGGAGGGAGTGAGAAATATATATATATAGAGAGAGAGAGAGAGAGAGAGAAGAAGGGGGGAGGTGAAGGAGAATTAAATCAGCAGCTTCTTTTCTTTCTTTAGTTTTCCTGTTAAGCTGTTCTGTCGTTCCTCTCTGAAGATGTTCACATGACTGACCCGCAGACTGACCACCCCAGACCCCCCCCCCCCTCCCCACCCAGAGCTCCGTTCATGCTCACCTCCGACCTGCTTCAGTCGTGTTCAATAAAGCCTCAGGTCAGAAGCCAGCGCTGCTGAGATGTTTACCTGCTGAAATGAAAGAGAAAAACATGAATAGGCAACAGGTGCTCACCTGAACAGACGAGCCACGCCCATCTCCCCAAACCTGCTGCACACCTGACCTTACAGGAGAACTTATAAAAACACAACTTACCTGCAGAGAACAAAGTATACATTGTTCAGTCTACAGCATGAAGGACAGCGGTGTAACACACTACACCAACCACTACACACTCACTAAACTACACCTACCACTACACACTCAGTACACTATACCTACCACTATACACTCACTACACTATACCTACCACTATACACTCACTACACTACACCTACCACTATACACTCACTACGCTACACCTACCACTACACACTCACTACACTACACCTACCACTACACACTCAGTACACTACACCAACCACTACACACTCACTAAACTACACCTACCACTACACACTCAGTACACTATACCTACCACTACACACTCACTAAACTACACCTACCACTACACACTCAGTACACTATACCTACCACTATACACTCACTACACTATACCTACCACTATACACTCACTACACTACACCTACCACTATACACTCACTACGCTACACCTACCACTACACACTCACTACATTATACCTACCACTACACACTCACTACACTATACCTACCACTACACACTCAGTACACTACACCTACCACTACACACTCAGTACACTATACCTACCACTATACACTCACTACACTATACCTACCACTATACACTCACTACACTACACCTACCACTATACACTCACTACGCTACACCTACCACTACACACTCACTACATTATACCTACCACTATACACTCACTACACTATACCTACCACTACACACTCAGTACACTACACCTACCACTACACACTCACTACACTACACCTACCACTATACACTCACTACACTACACCTACCACTACACACTCACTACACTACACCTACCACTATACACTCACTACACTACACCTACCACTACACACTCACTACACTATACCTACCACTATACACTCACTACACTACACCTACCACTATACACTCACTACACTACACCTACCACTACACACTCACTACACTACACCTACCACTATACACTCACTACACTATACCTACCACTACACACTCACTACACTACACCTACCACTATACACTCACTACACTACACCTACCACTATACACTCACTACACTATACCTACCACTACACACTCACTACACTATACCTACCACTATACACTCACTACACTATACCTACCACTATACACTCACTACACTACACCTACCACTATACACTCACTACACTATACCTACCACTACACACTCACTACACTATACCTACCACTATACACTCACTACACTACACCTACCACTATACACTCACTACACTATACCTACCACTACACACTCAGTACACTATACCTACCACTATTCACTCACTACACTACACCTACCACTATACACTCATTACACTATACCTACCACTACACACTCACTACACTATACCTACCACTATACACTCACTACACTATACCTACCACTACACACTCAGTACACTACACCTACCACTACACACTCACTACATTATACCTACCACTATACACTCACTACACTACACCTACCACTATACACTCACTACACTATACCTACCACTACACACTCACTACACTATACCTACCACTATACACTCACTACACTATACCTACCACTATACACTCACTACACTATACCTACCACTATACACTCACTACACTATACCTACCACTACACACTCACTACACTATACCTACCACTATACACTCACTACACTACACCTACCACTATACACTCACCACACTATACCTACCACTACACACTCACCACACTATACCTACCACTATACACTCACTACACTATACCTACCACTATACACTCACTACACTACACCTACCACTATACACTCACCACACTATACCTACCACTATACACTCACTACACTATACCTACCACTATACACTCACTACACTATACCTACCACTATACACTCACTACACTATACCTACCACTATACACTCACCACACTATACCTACCACTATACACTCACTACACTATACCTACCACTATACACTACACGTACCACTATACGATAACAACCACTATACACTATATCAACCACAATACTATAACAACCACTATACACTATACGTACCACTATACGATAACAACCACTACACACTATATCAAGCAAATTACTATAACAACCACTATACACTATATCAACCAATACAATATACCAAACACAACACACTACACCAAACTATACCTACCGCTATACACTATATCAACCACAATACTATAACAACCACTATACACTACACGTACCACTATACGATAACAACCACTATACACTATACCAACCATAATACTAAACAA
>CM038727.1:37744697-37749697 GCA_021613375.1 Megaleporinus macrocephalus
GGTCACCTACTAATCAGATCAGATCAGATCAATAAACAGTCAATACAGTCAGCACGTACGGCATCGCCAACCAGATCAAACATCAGAACAACAGATACTTACTGTTCAAACACAAACACAGTCAGATACACACACCTGAACTACAGAGAACCTGAACTACAGAGAACCTGAACTACACACACCTGAACTACAGAGAACCTGAACTACAGAGAACCTGAACTACACACACCTGAACTACAGAGAACCTGAACTACAGAGAACCTGAACTACAGAGAACCTGAACTACACACACCTGAACTACAGAGAACCTGAACTACAGAGAACCTGAACTACACACACCTGAACTACAGAGAACCTGAACTACAGAGAACCTGAACTACACACACCTGAACTACAGAGAACCTGAACTACAGAGAACCTGAACTACACACACCTGAACTACAGAGAACCTGAACTACACACACCTGAACTACAGAGAACCTGAACTACAGAGAACCTGAACTACAGAGAACCTGAACTACACACACCTGAACTACAGAGAACCTGAACTACAGAGAACCTGAACTACAGAGAACCTGAACTACACACACCTGAACTACAGAGAACCTGAACTACAGAGAACCTGAACTACACACACCTGAACTACAGAGAACCTGAACTACAGAGAACCTGAACTACAGAGAACCTGAACCTGTGTTCCTACAGAGAACCTAAACTTCTGTCCTACAGAGAACCTGAACCTGTGTTCCTATACAGAACCTGAATTTCTGTTCCTAAAGAGAGAGAGAGAGAGAGACAGAGAGAGACAGAGAGAGAGAGAGAGAGACAGAGAGAGACAGAGAGAGACAGAGAGAGAGAGAGACAGAGAGAGAGAGAGAGAGACAGAGAGAGAGAGAGACAGAGACAGAGAGAGAGAGAGAGTAGTAGAGAGAGAGAGAGACCTTTGTAGTCGTGTGCTGGGTAGATGAGACAGGGTCCTGGAAGGCTGAAGATCTTCTGATGAACAGACTCGTACAGTTTCCTGGAGCAGCCTGACAACAGAAACAGAGGAGCTGACTGATGGAGCGCTACTGCCACCTTGTGGTCATCTGAAGTATTACAAACCAGATTCTTCATCTAACGCTCCACCTTAAACACTGCAGCTCCTACAGACTCCACATTCTTCATCTAACGCTCCACCTTAAACACTGCAGCTCCTACAGACTCCACATTCTTCATCTAACGCTCCACCTTAAACACTGCAGCTCCTACAGACTCCACATTCTTCATCTAACGCTCCACCTTAAACACTGCAGCTCCTACAGACTCCACATTCTTCATCTAACGCTCCACCTTAAACACTGCAGCTCCTACAGACTCCACATTCTTCATCTAACGCTCCACCTTAAACACTGCAGCTCCTACAGACTCCACATTCTTCATCTAACGCTCCACCTTAAACACTGCAGCTCCTACAGACTCCACATTCTTCATCTAACGCTCCACCTTAAACACTGCAGCTCCTACAGACTCCACATTCTTCATCTAACTCTCCACCTTAAACACTGCAGCTCCTACAGACCCCACATTCTTCATCTAACGCTCCACCTTAAACACTGCAGCTCCTACAGACTCCACATTCTTCATCTAACGCTCCACCTTAAACACTGCAGCTCCTACAGACTCCACATTCTTCATCTCACGCTCCACCTTAAACACTGCAGCTCCTACAGACTCCACATTCTTCATCTAACGCTCCACCTTAAACACTGCAGCTCCTACAGACTCCACATTCTTCATCTAACGCTCCACCTTAAACACTGCAGCTCCTACAGACTCCACATTCTTCATCTAACGCTCCACCTCAAACACTGCAGCTCCTACAGACTCCACATTCTTCATCTAACGCTCCACCTTAAACACTGCAGCTCCTACAGACTCCACATTCTTCATCTAACGCTCCACCTTAAACACTGCAGCTCCTACAGACTCCACATTCTTCATCTAACGCTCCACCTTAAACACTGCAGCTCCTACAGACTCCACATTCTTCATCTAACGCTCCACCTTAAACACTGCAGCTCCTACAGACTCCAGAATGGAACCACAGCAGCGTTTAAGGTGGAACGGAGAATTCCCAAAACCAGCTGCTGAACTTCCAACATCTTTAACAGAATCCTGAACAACTTTAACTCTGCAGTCTGTACGTTTCACTCCGGACAGTTTCTCCAACACTCGGACACCATGGAGCAGCTTCAGCTCAGCGTTCAACACTGAAGAGACTGAAGAGACGAGCAGCTCCACCTTTATTAGCACCACAACCTCAACAGTGACTGGAAGTAGCAGCCATGCTGTGTGAGTGGATCACTGTGTGCTGGTTGAAGCAGATCATCTTCAACTGAAAGTTCCACAGAGACACCTTTCATCTACTTTGTGTTTGATGTCCAGATCAAAGAGAGTAGCTAGTACAGGTAACGTTAGAGACCAGCAGCTCCAAGTAACTAGCATAGCTCAGTAAACAGGTTGTGGGCGGAGCTTGTTTACAGTGAAGGTGAGTTTAATTGGTGTGTGTTGTGAGTGGGTGGTGGTCCTGTTGTTCTAATCAGTAACAGGTATCAGACCCTCAGGGTCCGTCACCTTGCTGGAAGTCGGTTCTGCCGCAGCCACGGATGAGCAGCGCATCTCCGGTGAAGGCCATCGTCTGATCTCCGGTCACATACGTCACACAGCCGTCAGTGTGACCCGGAGTCTCTCTCACAATCAGACTCTGAAACCAGACCGTCAGACCTGCTCATCAAACCATCTCCAATCAAAACAACCTTAATAATAAGCTATTGATTATAAATCAGAAACCAGTTCCTGCCTTCCAGCACTAACTGACCCTGACCTGAGTGTTATTAACGTGTTATTAACGTGTTATTAACGTGTTATTAACGTCTCGTACGTGCTTGCCAAAGCTGATTTTGTCTCCTTCCGTCAGCATGATGTCCGCTGCAGCTCCGCTGTGAACAGAGATGGCGCTCTTCAGCCCGAACACCCTCTGCTTCAGCAGCCCACTGCCTGTGATGTGGTCCGCATGGCAGTGAGTGTTCACTACAGGAGCAAACAACAAAGACATTACAGAGCATTACATCGCCCCCTACGCCTCCTGTAGTGTATTACAGTCTGTCAGAACCACCGTCGCCCCCTACGCCTCCTGTAGTGTATTACAGTCTGTCAGAACCACCGTCGCCCCCTACGCCTCCTGTAGTGTATTACAGTCTGTCAGAACCACCGTCGCCCCCTACGCCTCCTGTAGTGTATTACAGTCTGTCAGAACCACCGTCGCCCCCTACGCCTCCTGTAGTGTATTACAGGCTGTCAGAACCACCGTCGCCCTCTACGCTTCCTGTAGTGTATTACAGTCTGTCAGAACCACCGTCGCCCTCTACGCCTCCTGTAGTGTATTACAGTCTGTCAGAACCACCGTCGCCCCCTACGCTTCCTGTAGTGTATTACAGTCTGTCAGAACCACCGTCGCCCCCTACGCTTCCTGTAGTGTATTACAGTCTGTCAGAACCACCGTCGCCCCCTACGCTTCCTGTAGTGTATTACAGTCTGTCAGAACCACCGTCGCCCCCTACGCCTCCTGTAGTGTATTACAGTCTGTCAGAACCACCGTCGCCCCCTACGCCTCCTGTAGTGTATTACAGTCTGTCAGAACCACCGTCGCCCCCTACGCTTCCTGTAGTGTATTACAGTCTGTCAGAACCACCGTCGCCCCCTACGCTTCCTGTAGTGTATTACAGTCTGTCAGGTAGGGCTGAACGATTTTGGAAAATAATCTAATTGCAATTTTTTATCTATAAATAGCGATTGCGATTTAAAATGCGATTTTTAAAAATGTCTTCTCAAGTATTTTTCAACAAACAGAAGAAATAAATCAATCTGTTTAATAATAAACAATGTCAGATTTATTTAAGGCACAGATAACAATAAAGCAAACAAATCTATGCTTTCCCTTTTCACCATTTGTTTTTTTTTTAATAGAAAAAAAACAATAGATATAAAAAAAAAATTAACTTACTGCTCTCCAGCTAGTAACATCATAAAAAAAATAAAGTGCAAAAAACATAAAGAGAATCTGCTTTAACCAGCTCGTTATTTTCTGGGAATTCAAACTCAGTGAACACAGGATGCTTGAAGGCAGCGAGCTTTTAAATTTAAATCTTCATCAATGTAATGAACCGTTAAACTCTGGTATGGCTCCGATGTACGGCTGGACCACAGATCAGTTGTTGTGGCAAAAAACTCCACTGTTTTCAGCTCAGCTGAAACTCTGTTTCGGCATGTTTATACAGCTCAGGTACAGCAACTCGGCTAAAATATGTGCGTGAGGGCATTTGGTAGCGCATATCCAGTGTGTTTAACAAAGCCATGAAGCCGGGCTTGTTCACTGTATTAACGGGCATCATGTCTTTCGCTATGAACTCCGTTACTGCCCGAGTTATTTCAGCGTGCCGCTTCGAATTATGTCCATAAGGAGGAACACTTTCAAACAGTTCGGTCAGGGATCCCTGTCGGCTGGTACTTGGCGTATTTGAAGATGCAGCACTGGTCGTTGGCATTTTAGCCTTGCAAATATCATACGAGGCTTTGTGGTGTTTTTTTAAATGCTGAAAAAGGTTTGTTACCTCGCGTCGTAGCAACATTAGCAAGGCACGTTTTGCACAGTACCTGACGTTGAGCAGCATCTTCTTTTTTAAAGCCAAAGTAATTCCACACAGCTGATGTGCTGCCCCTCTTTGGTATTAGACTCTCAGTCGTGTCAGCTTCTGTCGAGCCTGAAGCCATTGTGCAACATGTTAAAGTGCGCTGTGTTGACTTCACTTCTCCACCTCCCTGCCTCCTGCTCGGGTTTGCTCCGTTTGTCCTCGGCTCGGCTCGGCTCGCTCCCAAGTCACGTGACCAGTTTAAATCGCAGCCTGTGCGGTTAGAGAATCGCGTTTTTAAATATCGCGAGATTATCGCAAATGCAATTA
>CM038727.1:37759697-37772197 GCA_021613375.1 Megaleporinus macrocephalus
TACTACTACTAATAATAATAATAATAACACTACTACTACTCCTACTACTACTACTAATAATAATAATAATAACACTACTACTACTACTACTAATAATAATAACACTACTACTACTACTACTAATATTAATAATAATAATAATAATATTAATAATAATAAAATAAGTCCTGAAAAAAAGACCGAAATACAGAAAGACAGAAATACACAAATATTATAACTTCTAAACTAAATCTAGACTAAACTCTATAACAGCAGGATTAACTTGTTTAAAGTTCTGAACATATGGGGGGTTTGTGGCGTTAACGTGTCGCCTTAGAGGCCAATTAACTAATTAATAAACTAATTAAGTAGAGGAACCTGAGAGGAGCTGTTCCACTGCAGACCTTCTCAGGCTAAACTACTCATTTGGGTGGACTTTCCCTTTGAGCCATATTTAGAGTTTAAAGGGACAACAGAGGAGGAACTCCACAGAGGAGGTGCAGAACAACACGTACGCCCTGGACACCAGAGAGATACACAACTACACACTGCACACACACACACAACTACACACAACTACACACTGCACATACACACAACTACACACTGCACATACACACAACTACACACAACACATACACACTACTACACACTGTAGATACACACCACTACACACAGCACATACACACAACTACACACAACACATACACACAACTACACACTGCACATACACACAACTACACACAACACATACACACAACTACACACTGCACATACACACAACACATACACACAACTACACACAACACATACACACCACTACACACTGTAGATACACACAACTACACACTGTAGATACACACAACTACACACAACACATACACACAACTACACACAACACATACACACAACTACACACAACTACACACTGCACATACACACAACTACACACAACACATACACACCACTACACACTGCACATACACACAACTACACACAACTGCACACTGCACACACACACAACTACACACAACACATACACACAACTACACACAACACATACACACTACTACACACTGTAGATACACACCACATACACACAACTACACACAACACATACACACAACTACACACTGCACATACACACAACTACACAACTACACACTGCACATACACACAACACATACACACAACTACACACAGTAGATACACACAACTACACACTGCACATACACACAACTACACACAACACATACACACCACTACACACTGTAGATACACACCACTACACACAGCACATACACACAACTACACACAACACATACACACAACTACACACTGCACATACACACAACTACACACTGCACATACACACAACTACACACAACACATACACACTACTACACACTGTAGATACACACCACTACACACTGCACATACACACAACTACACACAACACATACACACAACTACACACTGCACATACACACAACTACACACAACACATACACACAACTACACACAGTAGATACACACAACTACACACTGCACATACACACAACTACACACAACACATACACACCACTACACACTGTAGATACACACCACTACACACAGCACATACACACAACTACACACAACACATACACACAACTACACACTGCACATACACACAACTACACACAACACATACACACAACTACACACAGTAGATACACACAACTACACACTGCACATACACACAACTACACACAGCACATACACACAACTACACACAGTAGATACACACAACTACACACAGTAGATACAACTACACACTGCACATACACACAACTACACGCAACTACACACAGTAGATACACACAACTACACACAACTACACGCAACTACACACTGTAGATACACACAACTACACACAGCAGTCAGGCTAGTAAAGCTCACTAACGCCGGCTCGCTGGTGCTCTGCTGTGATTGGCTGGATCGTCTCCTGAACTTCAGGACTGCTGAACATTTCAGTTCCACCTTAAACTGAGCAGCTGCAGCGCTTCAGCAGGGCGCGCGCCGGAGTGTGAGCTGCGGGGTTTTAAGGTGGAGCGGTGAATGACTGACTCCGCGCGCACGCAAAACTCACCTGTCGGAACAGCAGCCCTTTGGTCTCCATGCGCGCGCTATAAGTCCTCAGAGCGGTGTACCTGCAGCTCGCGGCGGCGGTCAGGGCGGCTCTGAGTCCGCGCGCAGTCAAGCCCAAACCCATAATCAGATCAACCCAAACAAACCCAACCGGTTCAAACAGCAGCAGCGCGAGCGTCACACATCAAACGACTGACGGAGACGTAATCGAGCGCGCGGAATTTCTGTTGTTGAGCAACGCCCGTCTACCGCAGACGCGTGACGTCACTTTACGACTTCATTCTCGCGCACCGAGCGCAGTGACCGCCCCCCTCCGGTTTTGTTGTGAATAATAGTGCGCGCGCACGGCAATTACAGGAAGTGTATGTGAACAGCAGGAGCGCGCTCTGTCGACACCTGGTGGTGGGAAGGAGCTACAACAACCCTACAAGCAAAGCTCAAAGGAGACTTCCACCCGAAAATGTCCTAAAAATTCAGTATCATGAAACGTAAACAGAGAGACTGCGAGTGTTTTGGTGTAAAATGGTTCAGATGGTGTTTACAGTGATGATGGTGTGTACAGTGGTGGTGATGGTGTTTACAGTGATGATGGTGTTTACAGTGGTGGTGAAGGTGTTTACAGTGGTGGTGATGGTGTTTACAGTGGTGTTGATGGTGTTTACAGTGGTGGTGATGATGGTGTGTACAGTGGTGGTGATGGTGTTTACAGTGATGATGGTGTTTACAGTGGTGGTGAAGGTGTTTACAGTGGTGGTGATGGTGTTTACAGTGATGATGGTGTTTATGGTGTTTATAGTGGTGGTGATGGTGTTTACTGTGATGATGGTGTTTACAGTGGTGGTGATGGTGTTTACAGTGGTGGTGGTGGTGTTTACAGTGATGATGGTGTTTACAGTAGTGGTAATGATGTTTACAGTGGTAGTGATGGTGTTTACAGTGGTGGTGATGGTGTTTACAGTGGTGGTGATGTTTACAGTGATGACGGTGTTTACAGAGATGATGATATTTACATTGATGGTGGTGGTGTTTACAGTGGTGGTGATGATGTTTACAGTGGTGGTGGTGGTGTTTACAGTGGTGGAGATGGTGTTTACAGTGGTGGTGATGGTGTTTATAGTGGTGGTGATGATGTTTATAGTGGTGGTGGTGGTGTTTACAGTGGTGGTGATGGTGTTTATAGTGGTGGTGATGATGTTTACAGTGGTGGTGATGGTGTTTACAGTGGTGGTGATGATGTTTACAGTGGTGGTGGTGATGATGTTTACAGTGGTGGTGATGGTGTTTACAGTGGTGGTGATGATGTTTACAGTGGAGGTGATGGTGTTTACAGTGATGGTGATGATGTTTACAGTGGAGGTGATGGTGTTTACAGTGATGGTGATGGTGTTTACAGTGGTGATGGTGTTTACAGTGGTGGTGATGGTGTTTACAGTGGTGGTGATGGTGTTTATAGTGGTGGTGATGATGTTTACAGTGGTGGTGATGGTGTTTACAGTGGTGGTGATGATGTTTACAGTGGTGGTGGTGATGGTGTTTACAGTGGTGGTGATGATGTTTACAGTGGAGGTGATGATGTTTACAGTGGTGGTGATGGTGTTTACAGTGGTGGTGATGGTGTTTACAGTGGTGATGGTGTTTACAGTGGTGCTGGTGATGATGTTTACAGTGGAGGTGATGGTGTTTACATTGATGGTGGTGGTGTTTACAGTGGTGGTGATGGTGTTTATAGTGGTGGTGATGATGTTTACAGTGGTGGTGATGGTGTTTACAGCGGTGGTGATGATGTTTACAGTGGTGGTGATGGTGTTTACAGTGGTGGTGATGGTGTTTACAGTGGTGATGGTGTTTACGGTGGTGGTGGTGGTGGTGTTTACAGTGGTGGTGATGATGTTTACAGTGGAGGTGATGGTGTTTACATTGATGGTGGTGGTGTTTACAGTGGTGGTGATGGTGTTTATAGTGGTGGTGGTGATGATGTTTACAGTGGTGGTGATGGTGTTTACAGTGGTGGTGATGATGTTTACAGTGGATGTGATGGTGATGATGTTTACAGTGGAGGTGATGGTGTTTACAGTGATGGTGATGGTGTTTACAGTGGTGGTGATGGTGTTTACAGTAGTGGTGATGTTTACAGTGATGATGGTGTTTACAGAGATGATGATATTTACATTGATGGTGGTGGTGTTTACAGTGGTGATGATGATGTTTACAGTGGTGGTGGTGGTGGTTTTTACAGTGGTGGTGATGGTGTTTATAGTGGTGGTGATGATGTTTATAGTGGTGGTGGTGGTGTTTACAGTGGTGGTGATGATGTTTACAGTGGTGGTGGTGGTGGTGGTGTTTACAGTGGTGGTGATGGTGTTTATAGTGGTGGTGATGGTGTTTACAGTGGTGGTGATGATGTTTACAGTGGTGGTGGTGGTGATGTTTACAGTGGTGGTGATGATGTTTACAGTGGTGGTGGTGGTGTTTACAGTGGTGGTGGTGGTGATGATGTTTACAGTGGTTGTGATGGTGTTTACAGTGGTGGTGATGGTGTTTACAGTGGTGGTGATGGTGTTTACAGTGGAGGTGATGGTGTTTACAGCGGTGGTGATGATGTTTACAGTGGTGGTGATGGTGTTTACAGTGGTGGTGATGGTGTTTACAGTGGTGATGGTGTTTACGGTGGTGGTGGTGGTGTTTACAGTGGTGGTGATGATGTTTACAGTGGAGGTGATGGTGTTTACATTAATGGTGGTGGTGTTTACAGTGGTGGTGATGGTGTTTATAGTGGTGGTGGTGATGATGTTTACAGTGGTGGTGATGGTGTTTACAGTGGTGGTGATGATGTTTACAGTGGATGTGATGGTGATGATGTTTACAGTGGAGGTGATGGTGTTTACAGTGATGGTGATGGTGTTTACAGTGGTGATGGTGTTTACAGTGGTGGTGATGGTGTTTACAGTAGTGGTGATGTTTACAGTGATGATGGTGTTTACAGAGATGATGATATTTACATTGATGGTGGTGGTGTTTACAGTGGTGATGATGATGTTTACAGTGGTGGTGGTGGTGGTTTTTACAGTGGTGGTGGTGGTGGTTTTTACAGTGGTGGTGATGGTGTTTATAGTGGTGGTGATGATGTTTATAGTGGTGGTGGTGGTGTTTACAGTGGTGGTGATGATGTTTACAGTGGTGGTGGTGGTGGTGGTGTTTACAGTGGTGGTGATGGTGTTTATAGTGGTGGTGATGGTGTTTACAGTGGTGGTGATGATGTTTACAGTGGTGGTGGTGGTGATGTTTACAGTGGTGGTGATGATGTTTACAGTGGTGGTGGTGGTGTTTACAGTGGTGGTGGTGGTGATGATGTTTACAGTGGTTGTGATGGTGTTTACAGTGGTGGTGATGGTGTTTACAGTGGTGGTGATGATGGTTACAGTGGAGGTGATGGTGTTTACAGTGGTGGTGATGGTGTTTACAGTGGTGGTGATGGTGTTTACAGTGGTGGTGATGATGTTTACAGTGGAGGTGATGGTGTTTACATTGATGGTGGTGGTGTTTACAGTGGTGGTGATGGTGTTTATAGTGGTGGTGATGATGTTTACAGTGGTGGTGATGGTGTTTACAGTGGTGGTGATGATGTTTACAGTGGAGGTGATGGTGTTTACAGCAGTGGTGATGATGTTTACAGTGGGGGTGATGGTGTTTACAGTGGTGGTGATGGTGTTTACAGTGGTGATGGTGTTTACGGTGGTGGTGATGATGTTTACAGTGGAGTTGATGGTGTTTACAGCGGTGGTGATGATGTTTACAGTGGTGGTGATGGTGTTTACAGTGGTGGTGATGGTGTTTACAGTGGTGATGGTGTTTACAGTGGTGGTGGTGATGGTGTTTACAGTGGTGGTGATGGTGTTTACAGTAGTGGTGGTGATGGTGTTTACAGTGGAGGTGATGGTGTTTACAGTGGAGGTGATGGTGTTTACAGTGGTGGTGATGGTGTTTACAGTAGTGGTGGTGATGGTGTTTACAGTGGTGGTGATGGTGTTTACAGTGGGGGTGATGATGTTTACAGTGGTGGTGATGATGTTTACAGTGGTGGTGATGGTAACCAGGGGTCTCCATGTCTACAACACTAATCTACACATTGTATTTACTATGAAACCCACCAGTGAAGCTACACGTGTCTTCTGAGTTTATCTGGATGTTGATGGTAAAATGTGGAAGATCTGAAAATACTAGGTTTTCTTTGGGGACTATTTGAACCTCACAGCGTCCTGCATGTATCCCTCCACCATGAATGGAGTTTAAGACTGAGATCTTCTCTAAACTATCATAAACAGAGTCTCAGAATCAGGCAGTGTATTTATAACCACACACACCTGGAGGAGCAGGTAGAACATACAAGCACATGAACACCTGAGGCAGCGGGAGTGACAGGAGGAGGTGTTTTATTAGTATGTTGGTGAAAAGCCATCAGACCTGCCACGGCGTACGTGCCTGCCAGCAGCTGGTCTGATATCTAACAGGGTTTTGGAGATTCAGGCTTCGTCAGCAAAACCTCTCTGTCTGATAAACAGTAACGTTACTGCTAACACATCATTAACTACCAGTATTACAAAATATTAATTCTGAATTTATTGATTATAAAAGTGATCAGAACGTGTCATCCAGTGATGTCTGTCAGATCTCCGTCTGATCTCCCTGAGTCTTCATCCTGAAACACACAGAAACATCAGCTCCGTCTGTAGGTCATACACAGCCAGCAGGGTTCTGTACAGAACCGGAAAGATTCTGTGTCGTATGACTGTGTATATAATGTATATACGGGTATATATATATCTATAGCTTAGCATGTACCTGTATGTATTGAGTGCTGTACCTGTATGTATTGAATGCTGTACCTGTATGTAATGAGTGCTGTACCTGTATGTATTAAATGCTGTACCTGTATGTATTGAGTGCTCTACCTGTATGTACTGAATGCTGTACCTGTATGTATTGAATGCTGTACCTGTATGTACTGAGTCCTGTACCTGTATGTATTGAATGCTGTACCTGTGTGTACTGAGTGCTGTACCTGTATGTATTGAATGCTGTACCTGTATGTACTGAGTGCTGTACCTGTATGTATTGAATGCTGTACCTGTATGTACTGAGTCCTGTACCTGTATGTATTGAATGCTGTACCTGTATGTATTAAATGCTGTACCTGTATGTATTGAATGCTGTACCTGTATGTACTGAGTGCTGTACCTGTATGTATTGAATGCTGTACCTGTTTGTACTGAGTGCTGTACCTGTATGTACTGAATGCTGTACCTGTGTGTACTGAGTGCTGTACCTATATGTATTGAATGCTGTACCTGTATGTATTGAGTGCTGTACCTGTATGTACTGAGTGCTGTACCTGTATGTATTGAGTGCTGTACCTGTGTGTACTGAGTGCTGTACCTGTATGTATTGAATGCTGTACCTGTATGTACTGAGTGCTGTACCTGTATGTATTGAGTGCTGTACCTGTATGTATTGAGTGCTGTACCTGTATGTATTGAATGCTGTACCTGTATGTATTGAATGCTGTACCTGTATGTATTGAATGCTGTACCTGTATGTATTGAGTGCTGTACCTGTATGTATTGAATGCTGTACCTGTATGTATTGAGTGCTGTACCTGTATGTATTGAATGCTGTACCTGTATGTATTGAATGCTGTACCTGTATGTATTGAGTGCTGTACCTGTATGTACTGAGTGCTGTACCTGTATGTACTGAGTGCTGTACCTGTATGTACTGAGTGCTGTACCTGTATGTATTGAATGCTGTACCTGTATGTATTGAGTGTTGTACCTGTATGTATTGAATGCTGTACCTGTATGTATTGAGTGGTGTACCTGTATGTATTGAATGCTGTACCTGTATGTATGGAATGCTGTACCTGTATGTACTGAATGCTGTACCTGTATGTACTGAGTGCTGTACCTGTATGTACTGAGTGCTGTACCTGTATGTACTGAGTGCTGTACCTGTATGTATTGAGTGCTGTACCTGTATGTACTGAGTGCTGTACCTGTATGTATTGAGTGCTGTACCTGTGTGTACTGAGTGCTGTACCTGTATGTATTGAATGCTGTACCTGTATGTATTGAGTGCTGTACCTGTGTTTACTGAGTGCTGTACCTGTATGTATTGAATGCTGCACCTGTATGTACTGAGTGCTGTACCTATATGTATTGAATGCTGTACCTGTATGTATTGAATGCTGTACCTGTATGTATTGAGTGCTGTACCTGTATGTATTGAGTGCTGTACCTGTGTGTACTGAGTGTTGTACCTGTATGTATTGAATGCTGTACCTGTATGTACTGAGTGCTGTACCTGTATGTATTGAGTGCTGTACCTGTATGTACTGAGTGCTGTACCTGTATGTACTGAATGCTGTACCTGTATGTATTGAATGCTGTACCTGTATGTACTGAGTGCTGTACCTGTATGTATTGATTGCTGTACCTGTATGTACTGAGTGCTGTACCTGTATGTATTGAGTGCTGTACCTGTATGTACTGAGTGCTGTACCTGTATGTACTGAGTGCTGTACCTGTATGTACTGAGTGCTGTACCTGTATGTACTGAGTGCTGTACCTGTATGTATTGAGTGCTGTACCTGTATGTACTGAGTGCTGTACCTGTATGTACTGAGTGCTGTACCTGTATGTATTGAGTGCTGTACCTGTATGTACTGAGTGCTGTACCTGTATGTATTGAGTGTTGTACCTGTATGTATTGAATGCTGTACCTGTATGTAGTGAGTGCTGTACCTGTATGTATTGAGTGCTGTACCTGTATGTAGTGAGTGCTGTACCTGTATGTACTGAGTGCTGTACCTGTATGTACTGAGTGCTGTACCTGTATGTATTGAATGCTGTACCTGTATGTATTGAGTGTTGTACCTGTATGTACTGAGTGCTGTACCTGTATGTATTGAATGCTGTACCTGTATGTACTGAGTGCTGTACCTGTATGTACTGAGTGCTGTACCTGTATGTATTGAATGCTGTACCTGTATGTACTGAGTGTTGTACCTGTATGTACTGAGTGCTGTACCTGTATGTATTGAATGCTGTACCTGTATGTACTGAGTGCTGTACCTGTATGTATTAAATGCTGTACCTGTATGTATTGAGTGCTGTACCTGTATGTATTGAATGCTGTACCTGTATGTACTGAGTGCTGTACCTGTATGTATTGAATGCTGTACCTGTATGTATTAAATGTTGTACCTGTATGTATTGAGTGCTCTACCTGTATGTACTGAATGCTGTACCTGTATGTACTGAGTGCTGTACCTGTATGTATTGAGTGCTCTACCTGTATGTACTGAATGCTGTACCTGTATGTATTAAATGCTGTACCTGTATGTACTGAGTGCTGTACACGTATGTATTGAATGCTGTACCTGTATGTATTGAATGCTGTACCTGTATGTATTGAATGCTGTACCTATATGTATTAAATGCTGTACCTGTATGTATTGAGTGCTCTACCTGTATGTACTGAATGCTGTACCTGTATGTATTGAATGCTGTACCTGTATGTACTGAGTGCTGTACCTGTATGTATTGAATGCTGTACCTGTATGTATTAAATGCTGTACCTGTTTGTACTGAGTGCTGTACCTGTATGTACTGAGTGCTGTACCTGTATGTATTGAATGCTGTACCTGTATGTACTGAGTGCTGTACCTGTATGTATTGAATGCTGTACCTGTATGTATTGAATGCTGTACCTGTATGTACTGAATGCTGTACCTGTATGTACTGAGTGCTGTACCTGTATGTACTGAGTGCTGTACCTGTATGTATTGAATGCTGTACCTGTATGTATTGAATGCTGTACCTGTATGTATTGAATGCTGTACCTGTATGTACTGAGTGCTGTACCTGTATGTACTGAGTCCTGTACCTGTATGTACTGAGTGCTTTACCTGTATGTATTGAATGCTGTACCTGTATGTATTGAATGCTGTACCTGTGTGTACTGAATGCTGTACCTGTGTGTACTGAATGCTGTACCTGTATGTATTGAATGCTGTACCTGTATGTACTGAGTGCTGTACCTGTATGTATTGAATGCTGTACCTGTATGTACTGAGTGCTGTACCTGTATGTATTGAATGCTGTACCTGTATGTACTGAGTGCTGTACCTGTATGTATTGAATGCTGTACCTCTATGTATTGAATGCTGTACCTGTATGTATTGAGTGCTGTACCTGTATGTACTGAGTGCTGTACCTGTATGTATTGAATGCTGTACCTGTATGTACTGAGTGCTGTACCTGTATGTATTGAATGCTGTACCTGTATGTATTGAATGCTGTACCTGTATGTACTGAATGCTGTACCTGTATGTACTGAGTGCTGTACCTGTATGTACTGAGTGCTGTACCTGTATGTATTGAATGCTGTACCTGTATGTATTGAATGCTGTACCTGTATGTATTGAATGCTGTACCTGTATGTACTGAGTGCTGTACCTGTATGTACTGAGTCCTGTACCTGTATGTACTGAGTGCTTTACCTGTATGTATTGAATGCTGTACCTGTATGTATTGAATGCTGTACCTGTGTGTACTGAATGCTGTACCTGTGTGTACTGAATGCTGTACCTGTATGTATTGAATGCTGTACCTGTATGTACTGAGTGCTTTACCTGTATGTATTGAGTGCTGTACCTGTATGTACTGAATGCTGTACCTGTATGTACTGAGTCCTGTACCTGTATGTACTGAATGCTGTACCTGTATGTACTGAGTGCTTTACCTGTATGTATTGAGTGCTGCACCTGTATGTATTGAATTCTGTACCTGTATGTATTGAATGCTGTACCTGTATGTATTAAATGCTGTACCTGTATGTATTGAGTGCTGTACCTGTATGTATTGAATGCTGTACCTGTATGTATTAAATGCTGTACCTGTATGTACTGAGTGCTGTACCTGTATGTACTGAGTGCTGTACCTGTGTGTACTGAGTGCTGTACCTGTATGTACTGAGTGCTGTACCTGTATGTATTGAGTGCTGTACCTGTATGTATTGAATGCTGTACCTGTATGTACTGAGTGCTGTACCTGTATGTATTGAATGCTGTACCTGTATGTACTGAGTGCTGTACCTGTATGTACTGAGTGCTGTACCTGTATGTACTGAGCGCTGTACCTGTGTGTACTGAGTGCTGTACCTGTATGTACTGAGCGCTGTACCTGTATGTACTGAGTGCTGTACCTGTATGTACTGAGCGCTGTACCTGTGTGTACTGAGTGCTGTACCTGTATGTACTGAGTGCTGTACCTGTATGTATTGAGTGCTCTACCTGTATGTATTGGTTAAGCCAGTTCTGTAGCTGAGAGATGCGAGTGTAAACGCCTGGTTTGTTGGGTCGGCCACACCCCTCCCCCCAGCTGACCACGCCCGCCAGCCTCCACTGTCCATCAGTCGTCTGGCACACCAGAGGCCCTCCACTGTCACCCTGAGGGGCAGAACATATGCTGTGTGGAAGTGGTCCAGGGGCAGGTGGCTCTCCTACAGGTGTACCTGGAGTACCTGGCAAGCGTCCACACCTCCCTCCATGCTGCCAGCACAAAGCATTCTGGGAGTGATGTAGGAGCCGTAGACGGACTGGGCGGAGCACACGGCCTGGTCTATGACCTGCACCTGCGCCTGCCTCAGCTGGGGCGACAGCGTACCTACACACGTTCAGCAAACAGTCCCGGTCCGTAGATGAGCTAACGCTAGAGCTAGTCTAACATCAGATTAGAGGCACTACGCAAATATCATTATCTGTAATTTCCTGGTGTTGCCCTTTAAGTGGTGCTGCTCTGTACCAGCAACTAAATACAAAACAATCCACAAATAGAAAGTACTGAAGAGTTCCGCTACACGTTAATGTAAATATTTATAAACATATATAATGTAAATATTTATAATCATATATAATGTAAATACTTATAAACATATATAATGTAAATACGTATAAACATATATAATGTAAATATTTATAATATATATATTGTAAATACTTATAAACATATATAATGTAAATATTTATAAACATATATAATGTAAATATTTATAATCATATATAATGTAAATATTTATAAACATATATAATGTAAATACTTATAAACATATATAATGTAAATACTTATAAACATATATAATGTAAATATTTATAATCATATATAATGTAAATACTTATAAACATATATAATGTAAATATTTATAATCATATATAATGTAAATATTTATAATCATATATAATGTAAATATTTATAATATATATATTGTAAATGTTTGTGTATTAGCGTGTTACCTCCTTCTCGTGTGTAGCCCCAGCCGGTCACCCAGCAGGAGGA
>CM038727.1:37777197-37824697 GCA_021613375.1 Megaleporinus macrocephalus
ATAATTCAGTATCTACTCTGAGTTATCAAGTATCTACTCTGAGTTATTCAGTATCTACTCTGAGTTATTCAGTATCTACTCTGAGTTATTCAGTATCTACTCTACTCTGAGTTACTCAGTATCTACTCTGAGTTATTCAGTATCTACTCTACTCTGAGTTACTCAGTATCTACTCTGAGTTAATCAGTATCTACTCTGGGTTATTCATTATCTACTCTGAGTAATTCAGTATCTACTCTAAATAATTCAGTATCTACTCTGAGTTATTCAGTATCTACTCTGAGTAATTCAGTATCTACTCTGTGTTATTCAGTATCTACTCTGAGTAATTCAGTATCTACTCTGAGTTATTCATTATCTACTCTGAGTTATTCAGTACCTACTCTGAGTAATTCAGTATCTACTCTGAGTTATTCATTATCTACTCTGAGTTATTCAGTACCTACTCTGAGTAGTTCAGTATCTACTCTGAGTTATCAAGTATCTACTCTGAGTAATTCAGTATCTACTCTGTGTTATTCAGTATCTACTCTGAGTAATTCAGTATCTTCTCTGAGTAATTCAGTATCGACTCTAAATAATTCAGTATCTACTCTGAGTTATCAAGTATCTACTCTGAGTTATTCAGTATCTACTCTGAGTTATTCAGTATCTACTCTACTCTGAGTTACTCAGTATCTACTCTGAGTTATTCAGTATCTACTCTACTCTGAGTTACTCAGTATCTACTCTGAGTAATTCAGTATCTACTCTGGGTTATTCATTATCTACTCTGAGTAATTCAGTATCTACTCTAAATAATTCAGTATCTACTCTGAGTTATCAAGTATCTACTCTGAGTAATTCAGTATCTACTCTGAGTTATTCAGTATCTACTCTGAGTAATTCATTATCTACTCTGAGTAATTCAGTATCTACTCTGAGTTATTCAGTATCTACGTTGAGTTATTCATTATCTACTATGAGTGATTCAGTATCTACTCTGAGTTATTCATTATCTACTCTGAGTAATTCAGTATCTACTCTGAGTTATTAAGTATCTACTCTGAGTAATTCAGTATCTACTCTGTGTTGTTCAGTATCTACTCTGAGTTATTCATTATCTATTCTGAGTTATTCAGTACATACTCTGAGTAATTCAGTATCTACTCTGAGTTATCAATATCTACTCTGAGTTATTCAGTATCTACTCTGAGTAATTCAGTATCTACTCTGAGTAATTCAGTATCAACTCTGAGTTATTCATTATCTACTCTGAGTAATTCAGTATCTACTCTGAGTTATTCAGTATCTACTCTGAGTAATTCAGTATCTACTCTGAGTTATTCAGTATCTACTCTGAGTAATTCAGTATCTTCTCTGAATTGTTCAGTATCTACTCTGAGTAATTCAGTATCTACTCTGAATTGTTCAGTATTCACTCTGAGTAATTCAGTATCTACTCTGAATTGTTCAGTATTCACTCTGAGTTATTCAGTATCTACTCTGAGTAATTCAGTATCTACTCTGAGTTATTCAGTATCTACTCTGAGTAATTCAGTATCTTCTCTGAATTGTTCAGTATCTACTCTGAGTAATTCAGTATCTTCTCTGAATTGTTCAGTATCTACTCTGAGTAATTCAGTATCTACTCTGAATTGTTCAGTACCTACTCTGAGTAATTCAGTATCTACTCTGAATTGTTTAGTACCTACTCTGAGTAATTCAGTATCTACTCTGAATTGTTCAGTACCTACTCTGAGTAATTCAGTATCTACTCTGAGTAATTCAGTATCTACTCTGAGTTATTCAGTATCTACTTTGAGTTATTCAGTATCTACTCTGAGTTATTCAGTATCTACTCTGAGTAATTCAGTATCTTCTCTGAATTGTTCAGTATCTACTCTGAGTAATTCAGTATCTACTCTGAATTGTTCAGTATTCACTCTGAGTAATTCAGTATCTACTCTGAATTGTTCAGTATTCACTCTGAGTTATTCAGTATCTACTCTGAGTAATTCAGTATCTACTCTGAGTTATTCAGTATCTACTCTGAGTAATTCAGTATCTTCTCTGAATTGTTCAGTATCTACTCTGAGTAATTCAGTATCTTCTCTGAATTGTTCAGTATCTACTCTGAGTAATTCAGTATCTACTCTGAATTGTTCAGTACCTACTCTGAGTAATTCAGTATCTACTCTGAATTGTTTAGTACCTACTCTGAGTAATTCAGTATCTACTCTGAATTGTTCAGTACCTACTCTGAGTAATTCAGTATCTACTCTGAGTTATTCATTATCTACTCTGAGTTATTCATTATCTACTCTGAGTAATTCAGTATCTACTCTGAGTTATTCATTATCTACTCTGAATTGTTCAGTACTGAGTTATTCAGTATTCAGTAGAAGAGTTTGTACCTGACTCTTGTTTAGACAGAGTAGCGTCCACTGCTGGAGTTGGACCCTCTGCAGGCGACCCCTCCACCTGATCCTGAGGGTCCGCCTCACTCTGCTGAGTAGGAGGGGCTGTACTGAGCGGGTTGGGCAAGGGGGCCAGCACCGTGTTGGGGGCAGGCTGATACACAGCGTTTACCTGCGGACAGGTAGAGGAGTCTGGAGGGGTGAGGAGGTGGGTCGGGAGAGGAGATAGGGTGGGGTTTGGGTAAGGGAATGGGAGGGGCGTTAACACTGCTCCTAGGTCATGGAGACTGAGAAGGAGGGGCAGCTGAGCTATGGCAGAGGAATTCTGGGAAATGGAGTTTGGGGGTGGGGTTAGAAACGCTGGTCCAGAGGCAGATATGACAGCCAGAGGAGGGATTGTGAGTAGAGGCGGGGCTGTGGGAAGAGGCGGGGCTGTGGGAGGAGGTGGGGGAGCAAAGTGGGGTGGGGCTAATGATGGGGGCGGTGCCATATATGGAGGCAGGGTTGTATGTGGTGGTGGGGGTGGGGGGTGAGATGGCTGTGGGGGTGGACAGAAGGTGGGTAGAATTTGAGGGGGCGCCCCCAGCTGGAGAGAGAGCAGAATACAGGCATCAGTAGATAAACAACAACAGTACATAAACAACATCACCACCACTGTAAACATCACCACCACCACTGTAAACACCATCACCATCACTGTAAACACCATCACCACCACTGTAAACACCATCACCACTGTAAACACCATCACCATCACTGTAAACACCATCACCACCACTGTAAACACCATCACCACTGTAAACACCATCACCACCACTGTAAACATCACCACCACCACGACTGTAAACACCATCACCATCACTGTAAACACCATCACCACCACTGTAAACATCATCACCATCACTGTAAACATCACCACCACTGTAAACACCATCACCACCACTGTAAACATCATCACCATCACTGTAAACATCATCACCATCACTGTACACACCATCACCACCATCACTGTAAACACCATCACCACCACTGTAAACATCATCACCATCACTGTAAACACCATCACCACCACTGTAAACATCATCACCATCACTGTAAACACCACCACCACCACTGTAAACACCATCACCACCACTGTAAACACCATCACCACCACCACTGTAAACACCATCACCACCACTGTAAACACCATCACCACTGTAAACACCATCACCACCACTGTAAACATCACCACCACCACCACTGTAAACACCATCACCATCACTGTAAACACCATCACCACCACTGTAAACATCATCACCATCACTGTAAACATCACCACCACTGTAAACACCATCACCACCACTGTAAACATCATCACCATCACTGTAAACATCATCACCATCACTGTACACACCATCACCACCACCACTGTAAACACCATCACCACCACTGTAAACATCATCACCATCACTGTAAACACCATCACCACCACTGTAAACATCATCACCATCACTGTAAACACCATCACCACCACTGTTAACACCATCACCATCACTGTAAACACCACCACCACTGTAAACACCATCACCACCACTGTAAACATCACCACCACCACCACTGTAAACACCACCACCACCACTGTAAACACCATCACCACCACTGTAAACACCATCACCACCACCACTGTAAACACCATCACCACCACTGTAAACACCATCACCACCACTGTAAACATCACCATCACCACCACTGTAAACACCATCACCACCACTGTAAACACCACCACCACCACTGTAAACACCACCACCACTGTAAACACCACCACCACCACTGTAAACACCTCCACCACCACCACTGTAAACACCATCTCAGTCACTCTGTTTATAAAAACTCTATGTGCGGTCAGAGTGGACCCTCCCTCTCCCCTGCCAGGGTCTGACCCCCCCCCCCCCCCCCCGGGCTCTTTGTGTGTAATTGTACACTCTCAGAAATGACTGACCGCCGCACACAGAGAAAATACTCAATTATTAATGTGTGAAAGGTGTTCTGGGTCTATAGGCAGATCAAAGCAGAACATAGGCTCTATTTTTCATTTGAATATTTCAAAGACGAGAAGCAGCAGCAGAGCCTGAACACGGTCATCTAGCTCAGCTCCACCTGCTCAGAACACATCACCTTCACTCCCGCTGACCGCTCACCGCCCGCTACCGCGTCTCCTCACCTGAGGCAGGGCCATAATGGAAGAGTTAGCTTTGCTGCTGTCCATCTATTCTTCTATTCTTCAGCTCCCAGGTGAGACTCCAGCAGCTGCAGCGGAGAGGAAAAGCCTGGAAGAGGCAGCAGGAGGAACCCAGCGGAGAACAGAGCCATGGACGGTGTTACCAGAGCTGCAGGAACCTGCCGGGCTCCTCACTCATCCTGCTGTGCTCTTTATTCCCTCTTCACAGCCGCGCTCAGTCTGCTACACCGTCCTCTCCAGACCTCCATCTCTGCATGTGTACCTGTCGTCCAGGTGGACGCGGCTCCCGGCTGTAACAGATAGCTGTACGTCAGCCGGCTGATGAAAAATGCATGTTAATTATTGCGGGCTGGGTCAGAGTCGAGCAGCTGAGGATAATGTATACTCTGTCACGGGGTCATAGTTCAGCACAGCGGCCTAAACGCTGCACACTCAGGCCAGACACCTGCCATACATAGTAAATTAAAAGGGAAAGACCACCAACATTTTCAAACTTCTCTACAACGTAGTAACTATAGAAAAAAAACATAACAATTAAGATGTATTTTACAGTGGTGGTGATGATGTTTACAGTGGTGGTGATGGTGTTTACAGTGGTCGTGATGATGATGCTGTTTACAGTGGTAGTGATGGTGTTTATAGTGGTGGTGATGATGGTGTTTACAGTGGTGGTGATGGTGTTTACAGTGGTGGTGATGTTTACAGTGGTGGTGGTGGTGTTTACAGTGGTGGTGGTGGTGTTTACAGTGGTGGTGATGGTGTTTACAGTGGTGGTGGTGTTTACAGTGGTGGTGATGGTGTTTACAGTGATGGTGATGTTTACAGTGGTGGTGATGGTGTTTACAGTGGTGATGATGGTGTTTACAGTGGTGATGGTGTTTACAGTGGTGATGATGGTGTTTACAGTGATGGTGATGTTTACAGTGGTGGTGATGGTGTTTACAGTGATGGTGATGTTTACAGTGGTGATGAGGGTGTTTACAGTGGTGGTGATGGTGTTTACAGTGGTGGTGATGGTGTTTACAGTGGTGCTGATGTTTACAGTGGTGGTGATGATGTTTACAGTGATGATGTTGTTTACAGTGGTGATGATGGTGTTTACAGTGGTGGTGATGTTTATAGTGGAGGTGATGATGTTTACAGTGATGATGTTGTTTACAGTGGTGATGATGGTGTTTACAGTGGTGGTGATGTTTACAGTGGTGGTGATGATGTTTACAGTGATGATGTTGTTTACAGTGGTGATGATGGTGTTTACACTGGTGGTGATGTTTATAGTGGTGGTGAGATTGTTTACAGTGGTGGTGATGTTTATAGTGGTGGTGATGGTGTTTACAGTGGTGGTGATGTTTACAGTGGTGGTGATGGTGTTTACAGTGGTGGTGGTGTTTACAGTGGTGATGATGGTGTTTACAGTGGTGGTGATGTTTATAGTGGTGGTGATGGTGTTTACAGTGGTGGTGATGTTTACAGTGGTGGTGATGGTGTTTACAGTGGTGGTGATGGTGTTTACAGTAATGGTGATGGTGTTTACAGTGGTGGTGATGGTGTTTACAGTGGTGATGATGGTGTTTACAGTGGTGGTGATGTTTATAGTGGTGGTGATGTTGTTTACAGTGGTGGTGATGTTTATAGTGGTGGTGATGGTGTTTATAGTGGTGGTGATGGTGTTTACAGTGGTGGTGATGTTTACAGTGGTGGTGATGGTGTTTACAGTGGTGGTGGTGTTTACAGTGGTGGTGGTGATGGTGTTTACAGTTGTGGTGATGATGTTTACAGTGGTGGTGGTGTTTACAGTGGTGGTGGTGATGGTGTTTACAGTGGTGGTGATGGTGTTAACAGTGGTGGTGATGGTGTTTACAGTGGTGGTGATGTTTATAGTGGTGGTGATGGTGTTTACAGTGGTGGTGATGTTTACAGTGGTGGTGATTATGTTTACAGTGGTGGTGGTGGTGATGGTGTTTACAGTGGTGGTGATGGTGTTTACAGTGGTGGTGATGGTGTTTACAGTAATGGTGATGGTGTTTACAGTGGTGGTGATGGTGTTTACAGTGGTGGTGATGGTGTGTACAGTGGTGGTGGTGATGATGTTTACAGTGGTGGTGATGATGTTTACAGTGGTGGTGATGGTGATGATGTTTACAGTGGTGGTGATGGTGTTTACAGTGGTGGTGGTGAAGATGTTTACAGTGATGGTGATGATGTTTACAGTGGTGGTGATGATGGTGTTTACAGTGGTGGAGATGGTGTTTACAGTGGTGGTGATGGTGTTTACAGTGGTGGTGATGATGTTTACAGTGATGGTGATGATGTTTAAAGTGGTGGTGATGATGGTGTTTACAGTGGTGGTGATGGTGTTTACAGTGGTGGTGATGATGTTTACCGTGATGGTGATGATGTTTAAAGTGGTGGTGATGATGGTGTTTACAGTGGTGGTGTTTATAGTGGTGGTGATGGTGTTTACAGTGGTGGTGATGATGTTTACAATGGTGGTGATGATGGTGTTTACAGTGGTGGAGATGGTGTTTACAGTGGTTGTGATGGTGTTTACAGTGGTGTTGATGGTGTTTACAGTGGTGGTGATGATGTTTACCGTGATGGTGATGATGTTTAAAGTGGTGGTGATGATGGTGTTTACAGTGGTGGTGATGATGTTTACAGTGTTGATAGAAACTGAAAGTCTACCATAAAACTTCAAATGTCCAACACAAATCTTTAACATATCCAGATTAAATTCAGACTGTAACCAGATTATGTCCAGATTGCATCCAGATTATGAACAGATTATAAACATACTGTATCAGGATTATATTCAAATTATATCTAGACTATAACTAGATTGCATACAGATTATATCCAGATTGTATCCATATTATAAACAGATTATGCCGATATTATAACCAGATCATATACAGATTGTATCCAGATCATATCCAGATTGTATCCAGATTATATCCAGATTACATCCAGATTTTACCCAGATTATATCCAGATTACATCCAGATTTTATCCAGATGATATTCAAATTGTATCCATATTATAAACAGATTATGCCGATATTATAACCAGACCATATCCAGATTATATCCAGATCATATCCAGATTACATCCAGATTTTATCCAGATTGTATTCAGATTATATCCAGATCATATCCAGATTGTATCCAGATTATAAACAGATTGTATCCAGATTATAAACAGATTGTATCCAGATTATAAACAGATTGTATCCAGATCCTAACCAGATTATATCCAGATTATAAACAGACTGTATCCAGATCCTAACCAGATTATATCCATATTATAAATAGATTGTATCCAGATCCTAACCAGATTGTTTCCAGATTCTAACCAGATGCTAACCAGAATATATCCAGTTTCTATCCAGGTTATATCCAGATTGTATTCAGATTATATCCAGATCATATCCAGATTGTATCCAGATTATAAACAGATTGTATCCAGATTATAAACAGATTGTATCCAGATCCTAACCAGAATATATCCAGTTTCTATCCAGATTATAGCCAGATTTATCGATGGATCAAGAAAGCACATAAAATCAGATGTCTGTAACTGGATTTAAATTAAAGGTGAAATTCAATTTAAACAGATTTTACTGAAGTGTCTCAGTCTAGACGCTCAAATCAGCTTTCAGTGTGTTTTACGTCACTCGCAACACAACAAACACAACAAACACAACAAACACAACAAACGCGACAAACACGACAAACACAAAAAACACAAGAAACACAAGAAACACAACAAACACAACAAACACAACAAACACGACAAACACAACAAACACAAGAAACACGACAAACGCGACAAACACAACAAACACAACAAACACAAGAAACATGACAAACGCGACAAACACAACAAACACAACAAACACAAGAAACACAACAAACGCGACAAACACAAGAAACACAACAAACGCGACAAACACAAAAAACACAAAAAACACAAGAAACACGACAAACGCGACAAACACAACAAACACGACAAACATAACAAACACGACAAACACAACAAACGCGACAAACGCGACAAACACAAAAAACACAAAAAACACAAAAAACACAACAAACGCGACAAACACAAAAAACACAAAAAACACAAGAAACACGACAAATGCGACAAACACAACCAACACGACAAACACGACAAACACAACCAACACAACAAACACGACAAACACGACAAACACAACAAACGCGACAAACGCGACAAACACAAAAAACACAAAAAACACGACAAACACGACAAACACAACCAACACGACAAACACGACAAACACAACCAACACAACAAACACGACAAACACGACAAACACAACCAACACAACAAACACGACAAACACGACAAACACAACAAACGCGACAAACGCGACAAACACAAAAAACACAAAAAACACGACAAACGCGACAAACACAACAAACACGACAAACACGACAAACACGACAAACACAACCAACACAACAAACACGACAAACGCAACAAACACAACAAACACGACAAACACAACAAATGCGACAAACACGACAAACACAACAAACGCAACAAACACGACAAACACAACAAACACGACAAACACAACAAACACAACAAACACGACAAACACGACAAACACAACAAACACGACAAACACGACAAACACGACAAACACAACAAACACAACAAACACGACAAACGACAACGAAGTCAGATCCTGAGTGACGGAGGAGAATTCTCACTCAGTTACTTCCCCTTTAAGTTAGAGCTGGTTTTAGTGCTGCTGTGAGATTTAAACTGGAGCTTCAGAGCGTCACTCTTCTTCAGACTGCAGAGTCACTTCTGTAACAGTGTATGTGTGTGTGTGTGTGTGTGTGTTTATGTGTGTGTGTGTGAGTGTGTGTGTTTATGTGTGTGTGTTTATGTGTGTGTGTGTTTATTTGTGTGTGTGTGTGTATGTGTGTGAGTGTGTTTATTTGTGTGCGTGTTTGTATGTGTGTGTGTGTATGTACACGTGTGTGTGTATGTACGTGTGTGTGTGTGTGTGTGTATGTATGTGTGTGTGTGTGTGTATGTATGTACGCATGTGTGTGTATGTACGTGTGTGTGTATGTACGTGTGTGTGTATGTGTGTGTATTTATGTGTGTGAGTGTGTGTGTGTGTGTATGTGTGTGTGTTTATGTGTGTGTGTTTATGTGTGTGAGTGTGTGTATGTACGCGTGTGTGTATGTGTGTGTGTTTATGTGTGTGTGTTTGTGTGTGTGTGTCTGTGTGTGTGTTTATGTGTGTGTGTTTATGAGTGTGTGTTTATGTGTGTATGTGTGTGTGTTTATTTGTGTGTGTGTGTATTTATGCGCGCGTGTGTGTATGTACGTGTGTGTGTTTATGTGTGTGAGTGTGTGTGTGTGAGTGTGTGTATGTGTGTGTGTGTATGTGTGTACGTGTGTGTGTGTGTGTGTACGTGTGTGTGTGTATGTGTGTGTGTGTGCGTGTGTGTGTGTGTGTTTGTATATGTGTGTGTACGTGTGTGTGTGTACATGTGTGTGTGTGTGTGTACGTGTGTGTGTGTATGTGTGTGTGTGTGTATGGTGTACGTGTGTGTGTTTATATGTGTGTGTGTTTATGTGTGTGTGTTTATATGTGTGTGTGTTTATATGTGTGTGTGTTTATGTGTGTGTGTGTGGGTATATGTGTGTGTGTGTTTATGTGTGTGTTTATGTGTGTGAGTGTGTGTGTGTGTGTATGGTGTGTGTGTGTGAGTGTGTGTGTTTATATGTGTGTGTTTATGTGTGTGTGTTTATATGTGTGTGTGTGTTTATGTGTGTGTGTGTGTGTGGGTATATGTGTGTGTGTGTGTGTGTGTTTATGTGTGTGTTTATGTGTGTGTATTTATGAGTGTGTGTGTGTGGGTATATGTGTGTGTGTGTGTGTGTGTGTGTTTATGAGTGTGTGTGTGTGGGTATATGTGTGTGTGTTTATGTGTGTGTGTTTATATGTGTGTGTGTTTATGTGTGTGTGTGTGTGTGTTTATGTGTGTGTTTATGTGTGTGTGTTTATGAGTGTGTGTGTGTGGGTATATGTGTGTGTGTCTGTGTGTGTGTTGATGAGTGAGTGTGTGTGTGTGTGTGTGTATGTGTGTGTGTGTGTGTGCGTGACACCTGGCTGGAGAATCCTGTCTCACCCTGCTGGAGTGTCTGTGGATGTATAGTGTTACAGGATTAGCGAGCGCTAGATGCTGGCACTCAGCATGAGAGCAGCAGAATCTCTAATGGAACCTGTAACTGAACACAGTCTGTATCACCAACAGCGTCACTCCCACCTTCACACCGCTCACTAGCATCTACACTTTAATCACGTACACGCCTCTGGAGAAGGCTGGAGAAGAACAACGTCAACCTAACAGCTCATCAACGTTTACACAACTAAAAGTGTTTCAGTGCTTCATGTAAACGAATCCCGAAACTAAGAGGGTCTTTGATTTCAGGCGTTCGGTTCCACGCAGCAGGGTCTGCATAGACCAGTTAACTAACGGTTCCACTAGTGGGCAGCAATCATCTAGTTAAGAACAGTGCCTGGAAGACAGCAAAGAGAACAGGCAGGGGGCGCTCTAACCTACTTGGGTCTTTATGGGTCCAGATCCGCACAACACCCAAACGAAACATGTTCCATCAACACCACTGAGGAAGATATG
Source organism: Megaleporinus macrocephalus (assembly GCA_021613375.1). Classification (NCBI taxonomy): domain Eukaryota; kingdom Metazoa; phylum Chordata; class Actinopteri; order Characiformes; family Anostomidae; genus Megaleporinus; species Megaleporinus macrocephalus. The sequence goes on from CM038727.1 coordinate 37,788,507, forward strand.
AACATAGGCAGCAGCGTGTAGCAGCTGGTGTGACTCCTGGTGTGTGGAGGCTCATGGGAGGTGCAGGACTGGCAGTAAGAGAGAGATATGTGCGGTTCCTGTTATTCCGTGTTGGGCTGCGGGGTCGGTGGTGCAGTGTCGGTGTACTTTGCGGTTCCTGTGAAGGACTAACGACTGTTTACACTCAGCACGGCGTCATGGCGACCTGTGTAAGGAGAGCTGGGAGATCACAAACAAACAGTTTGGACCAGCGAGACATCATGTTTAATAAAAGCCAGGATTAATTACAGCTGACGGGCGAAACAGAAGCACCATGTTTGCTGTGTTTACTGATGACCTTCTAATCTCACAGCAAGACCAGACATGAAGAACCTTTCACACTCATTTACAATAAAATAACACCCCCGATATCAACGTGGGACTGTGTCCCCCGCCGTCCTTGCAGAGGCGACTGTTTGCTCATGAAGACATTCTGTCCAGCTAACAGACTCTGAGAGGAGCATCATCAGACTGAGAGAAACTGGAGGTCATTTACACCAACTGACCACCAGCTAGTCTGTTTTAACCAAGCTGTTAGGAGGTGTTGGGGTCTGTGGACACCCCAGACAGACCACCAGTAGAGAGGATCACTTGATCTGTCCACAAGTACAAGCAGCTGCCATAGTTTCCTGGAACCGTATCATCTTCAGCCACAAATCCAGGTCTGTTTGGGACCCAATGATGGTAGGGTTTGAGTATGGAGCTTCATGCTGACAGCTGACCCATCTGCTGGTGTGATGACCTGGGGAGCATCACTATGACCGTCGGTTCCCACTAGTAGTGATACGAGGGTCACTAACAGTCAGCCGTATGTGTAGGACGTCCACTTGTTTCCTCTCATGGCAGAACTTCCAACTGACAGTGTTCAGCAGGATGATGTTCCACACACAGTCTCCACCAGATCCCAACACGTCCATGTCCTGCCCGCTCACCAGATTCATCACCAGTCCAGCATTTATGGGTCCAGGTGGACCTCCAGCTTCAGCACCTACAAGTGTTCAGGATCTACAGGGCCAGCTGCAGCATCTGAGAGTAAATGTGCTGCAGGATGACATATGGAACCTGTATGTCTCCAGCTGGATCTCATCTTGTATCCAGACTAGAGAACCAACAGAGAACTGGAGTGATAACCGTGATAACAGTGATAACAGTGATAACACTGTATCACTCACACATCATCAGTACATTCACACATACAGGTTCACTCCAACAACAGCTTCTTCTTCCTGGTGCATTGTTCTTGTGTTTTGGAGTGTATGTCCACCTAAAGCCTCTCTGACAGGAAACCAACAACCTTGATGTACAGGACTGCAGGACAAGCCATTTGAAAGTCAACATGTTTTAAACATTCATCTTAGTTTAGAAAGTCTCAAATCCTAGTGAGCTCCCTACACAGGCAGCGTTGTACGTCATAGTATGCGCTCCCGACATGTAGACTGTCCCAATACTTACATACCTTAAACATGCTGCTACTGAGGAACCTTATTTAGACCTCTCTCTAACTAGAGCGTCTCAGTAATCTGTTTTATGAGGAGAGATGAGGAGAGAACGCTGCTACCTAGACAGCCTGCTTAGTAGATACTCACTAGGGTTTGAGACACACCCACTGTATAGAAGTTCATCTGATAAGCAGCTGAATGTACAGTGACTACTTTTTGGACTTCATTCCAACAACCCTGCTTCTTAATGTTCACTAGATCTCCACAAGCTGTTGCTGCAATGCACTCTCACAGTAGAATGTCAGGGTTTTCTCACATTCATCATGTTCATGTTTAGATCTTCAGTTTCCCCGAACAGAGAAAATGATATATACTGTGGAACATGAGGCGTGTAGTATACTCCAAAACCAAAATATATTGGCCAAGAGCACCATCTGTCTTCTCATCCCAGTGTTCATGTTATCCTCTGGGGCTTCATCAGTGAGCCGGTTCCTCTGTGGTTCCACGCCCTCCCTGTTCCCCTCTCGCTCCAGCTCAGCAGTGCAGGATCTTGATGAAGGCCTTGCGGAACTCGATATTGAAGGTAGTGTAGATGACAGGGTTCACGGCGCTGTTCAAGTACCCCAGCCAGGTGACAGCGCTGTAGAGCGAAGGGGAAATGCAGCAGCTGCCACAGTGGGCCTTCAGCACGTGGGTCAAGAAGAAAGGCAGCCAGCAGATGATGAACACACCTGCAAAACACACAGACAGAGATCATGAAGCTTGTTCACATGCACAGTGTGTCCATTCAGATCTTCCAAATTTAAGAATACTCTAGCGTCCAGCTCGTGGCTCACATAGCTGTGAGACTGTGGAAGGCATGGCCATGTCTAGCAGCCAATCACAGAAGCTCTGTTGTAGGAGAGAGGTTAATGCTGTAGTTGTTGTTGTAGTCCATCAGGTGACAGTGCGGGGCTAGACGTGACCTGCCTGCTGTGTGCTGAGTGGCTTCCTCGGCTGCTCTGAGCTACTGGACGACTCTTCTTGATACTTTAGTTTCTGTTAAAGGAAACCGACTTGAAGTGGAGTGCACTTCTGTTGCACTCGTACACCTGCGCTCGCACGCACACCTGGACCCTCCTCACCTAAAACGATGGCTAGCATCTGAGTTGCTTTCCTCTCCTTCTGCTGAGACAGTCTTCCCCTCACTCTCTCCTTTGCCGCTCCTCCCTTCTCTCTCTCCGCGGTCCGTTCCCTCCATCCCAGTCGTGCATGTGTGCTGTCCTGCAAGACGGAGCGGGCGGGGCATGCGGGGACGGGGCTGGGTGCCACAGAGACTGAGAGGGAGATTTTAGCCTGCTGCTGCTGCTGCTGCTGAAAGCACACAGGCTCCGCCTGCAGGGGGTGGACCATTGCCTCCTTTACCAGCGTCTGAGAGACAGAGGACACGGTGAGGCTGCGTCCATGGTAACGAATCAGATAAATCACCAACCGAGTTTTAACATGGCATTACTGTTCATTCAGTTCTAATCACTGTTTCCACATTTCTACTACGTACCCAAGGCCTGATCCTAAACCACATACTGCCTCCTAAGGCCTGATCCTAAACCAAATCCATCTCCTAAGGTCTGACCCTAAACCACATCTCCCTTCTTAAAACCTGATCCTAAACCAGATACCCCCTCCCAAGGCCTGATCCTAAACAAAATCTCCCTTCTAAAAACCTGACCCTATACCAAATCACCACTCCTAAGGCCTGGCCCTAAACCAAATCACCCTCCAAAGGTCTGACCCTAAACCAAATCACCCTCCAAAGGTCTGACCCTAAACCAAATCACCCTCCAAAGGCCTGATCCTAAACCAAATCCCTCTCCTAAGGCCTGACCCTAAACCACATCTCCCTTCTTAAAACCCGACCCTAAACCAAATCACCCCTCCAAAGGTCTGACCATAAACCACATCCCCCTCCAAAGGTCTGGCCCTAAACCGTGTCTCTCCTCCTAGGGCCTGATCCTAAACCACAGCCCCCTTCCTAAAACCCGACCCTAAACCACATACCTCCTCCTAAAGCCTAAAACAAGTTTTCTTTTCCTGAGGCCTTATCCCTAAATCAGGTCCCTCCTCCTATGACCTCAGCCTAAACCACATCCCTCATCCTGACCCTAAATTATGCCCCTACTCCTAAGACCTCACCCTGAACCACATTCCTCCTCCTAAGGGCTAACCCTAGACCAGGGCCCTCCTTCTAGGCCTCCCCCTAAACCACATTCCTCCTCCTAGGGCCTGATCCTAAACCAGATACCTCCTCTAAGGACTGACCCTAAACCACATTCCTCCTCCTAAGGCCTGATCCTAAACCAGATACCTCCTCTAAGGCCTGACCCTAAACCACATTCCTCCTCCTAAGGCCTGATCCTAAACCAGATACCTCCTCTAAGGCCTGACCCTAAATCATGTCTCTCTTTCTAAGGCCTGACCATAAACCAGGTCCTTCCTCCTAAGGCCTGATCCTAAATCATGTCTTTCCTTCTAAGGCCTGACCCTAAAGCAGATATCTCCTCTAAGGCCTGACCCTAAATCATGTCTCTCTTCCTAAGGCCTGACCCTAAATCATGTCTCTCTTTCTAAGGCCTGACCGTAAACCAGGTCCTTCCTCCTAAGGCCTGATCCTAAATCATGTCTTTCCTTCTAAGGCCTGACCCTAAAGCAGATACCTCCTCTAAGGCCTGACCCTAAATCATGTCTCTCTTCCTAAGGCCTGACCCTAAATCATGTCTCTCTTTCTAAGGCCTGACCGTAAACCAGGTCCTTCCTCCTAAGGCCTGATCCTAAATCATGTCTTTCCTTCTAAGGCCTGACCCTAAAGCAGATACCTCCTCTAAGGCCTGACCCTAAATCATGTCTCTCTTCCTAAGGCCTGACCCTAAATCATGTCTCTCTTTCTAAGGCCTGACCCTAAATCATGTCTCTCTTTCTAAGGCCTGACCCTAAATCATGTCTCTCTTCCTAAGGCCTGACCCTAAATCATGTTTCTCTTCCTAAGGCCTGACCCTAAATCATGTTTCTCTTCCTAAGGCCTGACCTTAAATCATGTCTCTCTTCCTAAGGCCTGATCCTAAACCAGATACCTCCTCTAAGGCCTGATCCTAAATCATGTCTTTCCTTCTAAGGCCTGACCCTAAAGCAGATACCTCCTCTAAGGCCTGACCCTAAATCATGTCTCTCTTCCTAAGGCCTGACCCTAAATCATGTCTCTCTTCCTAAGGCCTGACCCTAAATCATGTTTCTCTTCCTAAGGCCTGACCCTAAATCATGTCTCTCTTCCTAAGGCCTGACCCTAAATCATGTCTCTCTTCCTAAGGCCTGACCCTAAATCATGTCTCTCTTCCTAAGGCCTGACCCTAAATCATGTTTCTCTTCCTAAGGCCTGACCTTAAATCATGTCTCTCTTCCTAAGGCCTGACCGTAAACCAGGTCCTTCTTCCTAAGGCCTGATCCTAAACCAGATACCTCCTCTAAGGCCTGACTCTAAAACATGTCCCTCGTTCTAAGGCCTGACCCTAAATCACGTCTCTCTTCCTAAGGCCTGTCCCTAAACCAGGTCCTAACCAGGTGCAGGAGCGTTCATGCTGATGACAGATATGGGTCAGGAATGTGAAGCAGACATGCAGAAAGATCAGATCTGTGAACGGTACAGTGTGCTGGGTGGTGGAGAACATAGCGATGGTAACTCACCACTTTCTTGCGCTGGGGCAGGGCTGCAGGAGGCTTCACTATCAGTGTGCACAGCTTCACGTCTTCAGGATGAGTACATTTATTCTAAGGAACAGAAACACCGACGCTGCTTACACCTTATGTTTCCTGTCTGGATCGTATCTACATAGACTTTCCACTTACACCAGATTCCATTTACGCCTTTCACTGAAGTGCATCTCCAGATAATCAGGTCATCAACACACACGTGATTTCTGTTTTACTTTCTTTTTCTGTTACGAGTGGCTGAGCTCAGCTTGCCCTCTGGTTACACCCCTCATGTGTCTTGTATACCTACCTCTACTTCTAAATATCTCAGCTGGTTTACTTCAGTGTACGTCTACCATCTGCTTATCACAGCAGACCTCACACGGGACCGGAACCAGGTGCAGGTTCATCAAGCCAGGTCTTAGGAGATCTAAGCTACCAAACATAGTCCAATAAAACTGAAGGTCAGAATCAAAATCCAACCAAATAAACGTGTCCCAGGTATGTATCCTCTCTAACTTCAGACAGGTGAAAGAAGACAGCGACCTCTGGTGGTGCAGCGGGGAATGGTCCACAGTAGATTGGTAACAGACTGATTTGGTTTGGTTGTTTGATGGAGTTCCTGGATGCTTCCTTTATATTATAGATTTTTTCATTTGTTGGTTTTCTCAGTTTCCTAGTCGTGAGTTTTAGTACTCAGTTGTTTGTTTTGTGTTTGTACTCTGGTGCTGTAAACCTTAACCTCATTTCTGTGTTTGTTTTGTTTTGTTTAACCAGTTTGTTTGTCCAGTTTAACCAAATCCTGGACATCAGCAACAGTGACGGCTGTGTAGCTCTCACCTTGTGGCGTCGGAGAGTGTCTGCAGGCTCGGAGCGTAGGCCATGTCTGCGGGGGGGTGCTGTCCGTCTGCCACGTCTGCGCAGCACCACACAGATCTGTGCGTATACCAGCAGGGTCACAATGAAGGGGACGTAGAATGAGGCCACCGACGAGTAGACCACAAAGGCCGGGTCAGCGAAGCTGCAGTCCTTCCCCTCCAGACTCGCTGGACAGAGACAAAGTGTCACAGTGTGGAGCAGCACGGATGTAACAACACAGGACAGTACGCAACTGTATCCCAGCTGGTTGCTAAGATGTTGCTAGGCTGTTGCAGTGGTATTCCAGCTGGGTGCTAAGGTGTTACAGAGCCATTACTATGGTACCCCAAGTAGGCATTAAGTTATTGCTATACTAATACAATTGTATCTCCAGCGGACGCTAAGATGTTGCAAGGCTCTTGCTATGGTGTCCCAGGTGGTTGCTAAGGTGTCCAAGTATCTTGAAGGTATTTCTCGGGAGAACAACAACAGGAACCTTATGAGCACAGATCTCTCTGGAGAGCAAATGACACGTGACCCACACTATCCTTTCCATTTCCTACAGGAAAGCAAGATCACCATTCCCGTATTGGCTCTACGGTTCTGCTAAGCACACAGCCGAAGCTCGGGCTAGCCTTCCTAACCGAGGGAAGTGCTCATGACACTGGGGAGAAACCTGGAACCGAAACCCTGTAAAATAGGATAGAACAATAGAACATCTGTGTAGGACGGAACGATTGTGAAACTATTTAAAAAGCTCAGAAAACAGAAGACATGGTGAAGGCCGGGACGCGTTTCAAGTGGCTTTAGAAATTTGAAAACCGTGAAGCTCTGAAAAGATGTTTTGAACCTCGAGCTCCGGCTCTTTGTCCTCGGAAAAGCAGGCGAGGAGAGATGGAGCACTTAAAGACGAGAGTCACGCTGCACACGTCACCGCTCCGCAGCTCCGTACGTGTGAGCGCAGAGGATGGCGAAGGTTCTGGAGGTCTAACACTCAGGTTACGCTTTGCATCTCGAGCCGGAGAAAAAGCCGGTGATTTGGATGCAGCCGTCCGCCAGCGCATTAGATAATCCCCCTCGAGGATCTGAGCACACACACACTCGCACACTCAGGGTACGGAGTGCGTTCCGCTCTTTAGATGGGCGTGAGCACACAAACATTAATCCTGAAGAAGAAAAGGTGGAGGTGGGGGGACGGGGGGCGGGCACCAAGATTTGTTCTGGAATCAGGGTTTTTAAAGAACCCGTATAGAGCAGAGCTACTACTGACTCTGTTCCTTTCATTTGGAAACACGGAAACCCTAAAGTGGGGAAACCAGCGGAAACCCCCCAAAACCCTCCAAACCCCCCAAAACCCCCCAAACCCCACCCCCTACAGGCCACAGAACAGAGCAGCACTGGTTACACACTGATTTAGTCAGACAGTAAAAAGGAGGAGGTGGGTTTTCCAGGAAGCAGCTAGAGCGGGCAGCCTGACAATGCGCACAGGTGACCAGCTTACCTGTCAGGTCATTTTGGCCTGAGCTGGACTTTGTGGGATATGTTTGACTTTGTGGGATAAGTTTGACTTTGTGGCCTGAGCTGGACTTTGTGGCCTGAGCTGGACTTTATGGGTTGACTTTGACTTAGTGGCCTGAGCCCGACTTTGTGGCCTGAGCTCAACTTTGTGGCCTGAGCTCAACTTTGTGGCCTGAGTTCAACAATAAATGCTGGGATAGGATCCAGCACCCCCTGTAGACACTCGGGGACATGAGTTTAATAATCTATTTTTCCAGACAGGAAGCTTTTATTTACTCAGAAAAACACTTTTTAAATATGAGTTGTGAGTGAGTTGTAGGACATTACATTATGCAACTCGAGTTTAAGTTAGTTTAATGTCGGTTTTAATTAAGCACAGCTTTGTGAACGTTTCACAGTGTAAAACCAGCCCAGCGGTTTAAACAGGCTGTATATGATATGTATATATGTATTAGACTGTCCCTCACTGCTATGCAGGACCCCTCTGACCACCTTGGACAGGGCTTTGAGTGATCGGATCCCAGCAGGTCTTCTAGACACATCAGACCCTGTTTACACCTGCTGCTCTGTTCAACTATTATCAGACCACCCAGGATGCATGATACCACCAGGTGTAAACAGGGGTATACATGTAAATAAGCTCAGTTATATTTACCCTTTAAAATAAATAAATAAATAAATAAATAGTCTTTATATTTTAATACAGATAAATAAATATTGTGTAGACTCCATGCTAATTCCTAACTTAACGATTAAATTAATAATGAAATAAGAACCCATATTCCTCTGTTCAAATCATCTAAAGACAATAAAAAATACATGAAAATAGAAGTCACACAATCTGCTGGCTTTAAGTTTGCTAAGCCGAGCTGCCGCCTTTAAGAATAAACAATAAAGAAAACAACAAAAGAATACGACTCCGCATGATTTTCAGTACAGAGTTAAATATTCAGGAAGGCCTCTGTGAGCTGCTGATGCAACTGCTCTCCTCCGCGTGTAAAACTCTTCCTACACACTCGGAGCCCTCCGTCTGCACAGGCACAACAGAGCACTAATGCTAATCAACCCTAATGCTAATTCACCTTAATGCTAATTAAGCCTCTGCAAAGTCGTACGAGAGGCAGGAAATCAAATCGCCAGTAATCCAGCCTTCACTCTGATACTGCTGTGAATCTGTTACTCACTGTTACTCACATGTTAATACCTTCCAGTCTCACTGAGATCACGAAATAATAAACTGACACGCATCAAAGCTCAAAACGCTGTGTTTAATAAAACTGGTTTGGAATATCTTTCAAACAATCATGTTGAGTATAGAGCGTGTTGAGTGTGCAGCATGCATAGTATGGATTTTGCTGAGTACAAATAGTGTTGATTATGGAGCGTGTTGTGTATGAAATGAGTACAGAATGTGTTAAGTGTGGATGTACCTGTGTTATTGAGTCTCAACAGCAGGGGGCAGGAGATGAAGTGTGTTGAGTATGGAGTGTGTTAAGTGTGGACGTACCTGTGTTATTAAGTCCGAACAGCAGGGGGCAGGAGATGAAGTGTGTTGAGTATGGAGTGTGTTAAGTGTGGACGTACCTGTGTTATTAAGTCCGAACAGCAGGGGGCAGGAGATGAAGTGTGTTGAGTATGGAGTGTGTTAAGTGTGGACGTACCTGTGTTATTAAGTCCGAACAGCAGGGGGCAGGAGATGAAGTGTGTTGAGTATGGAGTGTGTTAAGTGTGGACATACCTGTGTTATTGAGTCCGAACAGCAGGGGGCAGGAGATGGCGAATGATAGAAACCAAACAACGGCGATCATCAGAGCCACTCTCCTCCTGGAGCTGTACCGCGTGTTGTACAGCAGCGGCATGGCAACAGCCGTGTACCTGCAGCCCCGGATAAACAGAAAACACGGTGCGGAGTTGGAGTGGAGTGATTACAGAACGCTGCTCCACCGCACCACAAATTAGTGAACGAGCACTCTAAATAGTGAACAGGACGTCTTTATGGTTATCTTGGGCAACCTGAACATTCACCACAAGGCGGAGCGATGAGCTCAATGAATGCTTTTGTAAGAAAGGGAACCAGCAGAGCCGCTACTGCTCGGTTACTGTTTCATTACTAACAATACGCTCTGATTTTATAAATCTTTACTTTCCTTTATTTAACATCTACAGTCATACCTCATTATAATGTTTTTATTCTAATAAATAAAATATCCAGTGAGACGGTAAAGTAATCTCTGCACAGCAGAGGGCGCTCTATTTAATACTCACTGTGATCTGGACTCACTTTAGCCTGCAGTCTCCCGCATACACTGCTGATAACAGCAAGATGATTTTACTGTTGATGGTATTATAGCCTACAGCCTGCAGTCACGATTAGCAGCAGCAGAACAGAGAATGAATTAATCAGAGGAGGTGAAAGTTCAGCTCTGCAGGGGGTGGGGGCTTCTAACCAAGGCCTTGCTAAGAACAGTACTGAATGGTAGACGAGTATTCAACACCGGCTGAAAGGATGAAAGAAGTCTTTCAGAGCAGCTCTGTGTAGATCCTGATGTTTAACCTTCTGAATCTCTGAAGGCTGTTACATACAGCGAGAACATCAAACACAAACATTCTAGATATTTAGACTTTAGAACCAGAACTACAGACTGTTCCACTTGTACCCAACTAATCTACTCAGTCCCCAGTTCTCTATTCAGTCAGTCCCCCAGTTCTCTACACAGTCAGTCTCCCAGTTCTCTAGTCAGTCATTTCCCCAGTTCTCTGCTCAGTCCCCAGTTCTCTACTCAGTCAATTCCCCAGTTCTCTACTCAGTCAATTCCCCAGTTCTCTACTCAGTCAATTCCTCAGTTCTCTACTCAGTCAATTCCTCAGTTCTCTACTCAGTCATTTCCCCAGTTCTCTACTCAGTCATTTCCCCAGTTCTCTACTCAGTCAGTTCCCCAGTTCTCTACTCAGTCAGTCCCCAGTTCTCTACTCAGTCAGTTCCTCAGTTCTCTACTCAGTCAATTCCCCAGTTCTCTACTCAGTCAGTTCCTCAGTTCTCTACTCAGTCAGTCTCCCAGTTCTCTACTCAGTCAGTCCCCAGTTCTCTACTCAGTCAGTTCCTCAGTTCTCTACTCAGTCAGTCTCCCAGTTCTCTACTCAGTCAGTCCCCAGTTCTCTACTCAGTCAGTTCCTCAGTTCTCTACTCAGTCAGTTCCTCAGTTCTCTACTCAGTCAATTCCCCAGTTCTCTACTCAGTCAGTACCTCAGTTCTCTACTCAGTCAGTCCTCAGTTCTCTACTCAGTCAGTTCCCCAGTTCTCTACTCAGTCAGTCTCCCAGTTCTCTACTCAGTCAGTCCCCAGTTCTCTACTCAGTCAGTTCCTCAGTTCTCTACTCAGTCAGTTCCTCAGTTCTCTACTCAGTCAATTCCCCAGTTCTCTACTCAGTCAGTACCTCAGTTCTCTACTCAGTCAGTACCTCAGTTCTCTACTCAGTCAGTCCTCAGTTCTCTACTCAGTCAGTCTCCCAGTTCTCTACTCAGTCAGTCCTCAGTTCACTCTGCAGAGCGTAAAGTGTTTTTAAAACTTGTAATTGCCCCCCTGTTGCCCCCTGTCTGTCCATCTAGTATCTATAAATATTAATGAATAAACATCGTATGCCATGTTCTGAGCTTTCCTGCTAATGATGTCTGCCTGTGAGGAAAGAAGTGATTAATATGTCAGAGCAGTACGAATCACTCCTGCCTTAATGTGGACACTACACTCCTGACTTCAGCACATTTCTGACTCCGACTCTAATCAGTGGTAACTCTAACTGCATGCTGACAGCACCTTTAGCTCTGATGGATTCATAATTCATAACTCGCAGCTGCTGGGGTTCCTCTCAATCTCACACGAGTAATTGCCTGGAGTGGGTTTAATCTACAGATGAATTCAGGTCAGCTACAGCCGCAGACAGGCCGGGGGGGGTGGGGTGGGTGGTGTGGGGGGTGTTGCGTGGGGGTGCGCGGATCAAAGTATTGACAGCGTATTGACCGCACGGTAATAACAGCGCAATTATAATTCTGATGGAATCTCTCAGTAATGCAGGACAGATTCACTCTTCCATCACCAAAACATGAGCAGAGCCCCCCAGAGACTGCCGGACCACCAACACCACACCAGCACACAACCATGAGGAGTAATGAAGAGGAGGAGAAAGTGATGAAGAGAGGGAAAGAAAAATTAGGATAATATAAGAAGAAATTAATATAGAGTGGTGAAGAGAAAAGCAAAAGTGATGGGGTGAACTGATGGGAGTATGGAAAAAGGGAGGATGATGAGGAGAAGGAGAGTGATCAAGAGTGGTGAAGAAGAGGATTAGTGAGAGTTAAGAGTTAGGGAGTGGTTAAGCAAAGGAGAGAAGGAAGAATGAAAGAGTGATGAAGAGATGAGCTAAAGTAATGGGTACATAACAGTGAGGATGAAGAGTGAGGATGAAGAGTGCTGATGAAGAGTGAGGATTAAGAGTGAGGATTAAGAGTGCTGATGAAGAGTGAGGATTAATAGTGAGGATAAAGAGGGAGGATGAAAAGTGATGAAGAGTGAGGATGAAGAGTGAGGATGAAGAGTGATGAAGAGTGCTGATAAAGAGTGAGGATGAAGAATGCTGATGAAGAGTGATGAAGAGTGATGAAGAGTGATGAAGAGTGAGGATGAAGAGTGCTGTATTAGTGACCTGTCGATGCTGATGGCGCACAGGTTGAGGATGCTGGCGGTGCACATCATGACGTCCAGCGTGAGGAGAATATCACAGTGGATTCGGCTGAACCTCCATTCACCAACAACCTGAAACAGACAGAGTTCAATCAAACCCTCACAGCAATGTTCAACACCAGTACCTGACCTCACTAACACTGAATCAGATCCTCACAGCAATGTTCAACACCAGTACCTGACCTCACTAACACTCAATCAAATTCTCACAGCAATGTTCAACATCAGTACCTGGCCTCACTAACACTCAATCAAATCCTCACAGCAATGTTCAACATCAGTACCTGACCTCACTAACACTTAATCAAATTCTCACTGCAATGTTCAACACCAGTACCTGACCTCACTAACACTCAATCAAATCCTCACAGCAATGTTCAACATCAGTACCTGACCTCACTAACACTCAATCAAATCCTCACAGCAATGTTCAACATCAGTACCTGACCTCACTAACACTCAATCAAATCCTCACAGCAATGTTCAACATCAGTACCTGACCTCACTAACAATCAAATCCTCACAGCAATGTTCAACATCAGTACCTGACCTCACTAACACTCAATCAAATCCTCACAGCAATGTTCAACATCAGTACCTGACCTCACTAACACTCAATCAAATCCTCACAGCAATGTTCAACATCAGTACCTGACCTCACTAACACTCAATCAAATCCTCACAGCAATGTTCAACATCAGGACCTGACCTCACTAACACTCAATCAAATCCTCAAAGCAATGTTCAACATCAGTACCTGACCTCACTAACACTCAATCAAATTCTCACAGCAATGTTCAACATCAGTACCTGGCCTCACTGACACTCAATCAAATCCTCACAGCAATGTTCAACACCAGTACCTGACCTCACTAACACTCAATCAAATCCTCACAGCAATGTTCAACACCAGTACCTGACCTCACTAACACTGAATCAGATCCTCACAGCAATGTTCAACACCAGTACCTGACCTCACTAACACTGAATCAGATCCTCACAGCAATGTTCAACACCAGTACCTGACCTCACTAACACTCAATCAAATTCTCACAGCAATGTTCAACACCAGTACCTGACCTCACTAACACTCAATCAAATTCTCACAGCAATGTTCAACATCAGTACCTGGCCTCACTAACACTCAATCAAATCCTCACAGCAATGTTCAACATCAGTACCTGACCTCACTAACACTTAATCAAATTCTCACTGCAATGTTCAACACCAGTACCTGACCTCACTAACACTCAATCAAATCCTCACAGCAATGTTCAACATCAGTACCTGACCTCACTAACACTCAATCAAATCCTCACAGCAATGTTCAACATCAGTACCTGACCTCACTAACACTCAATCAAATCCTCACAGCAATGTTCAACATCAGTACCTGACCTCACTAACAATCAAATCCTCACAGCAATGTTCAACATCAGTACCTGACCTCACTAACACTCAATCAAATCCTCACAGCAATGTTCAACATCAGTACCTGACCTCACTAACACTCAATCAAATCCTCACAGCAATGTTCAACATCAGTACCTGACCTCACTAACACTCAATCAAATCCTCACAGCAATGTTCAACATCAGGACCTGACCTCACTAACACTCAGTCACATCCTCACAGCAATGTTCAACACCAGTACCTGACCTCACTAACACTTAATCAAATCCTCAAAGCAATGTTCAACATCAGTACCTGACCTCACTAACACTCAATCAAATTCTCACAGCAATGTTCAACATCAGTACCTGGCCTCACTGACACTCAATCAAATCCTCACAGCAATGTTCAACACCAGTACCTGACCTCACTAACACTCAATCAAATCCTCACAGCAATGTTCAACACCAGTACCTGACCTCACTAACACTGAATCAGATCCTCACAGCAATGTTCAACACCAGTACCTGACCTCACTAACACTGAATCAGATCCTCACAGCAATGTTTAACATCAGTACCTGACCTCACTAACACTCAATCAAATCCTCACAGCAATGTTCAACACCAGTACCTGACCTCACTAACACTTAATCAAATTCTCACAGCAAGGTTCAACACCAGTACCTGACCTCACTAACACTTAATCAAATTCTCACAGCAATGTTCAACACCAGTACCTGACCTCACTAGAACTACAGGCGTGTGGATCGGACCGTGGATCGGACCATGGATCGGACTGTGGGTCAGAGGGAGGAGACTGGGGGAATATGGAATCTGATTGGTTTAAAATAAGCCGTTAATCATTAATAGTTTATTGTCGTTTAGAACGCATCATTAATTATTAAGGCGTCGTCATAGCGGTGTGGAATGAGATTGGCCAGCGCTGCAGCTCAGGTGTGCTGACCTCCAGGTAGACGCCCCAGGGCATGACCAGCGTGGCCAGCAGCAGGTCAGACACGGCCAGGGAGACGATGAGGTAGTTGGTGGTGGTCTGGAGAGACTTCTCCCTGGACACGGCCACGCACACCAGCACGTTCCCGAACACCACGCAGAAGATCAGGAGCACCAGCAGCACAGCGTAGAAGTTATAGGGAGGGGAGGAGGGGGAGGGGGCGAGCGAGCAGTTAGAGGGAGAGAGGGAGGAGGAGAGGGACGGAGGGAGGGAGGAGGTGTAGAGGGAGGAGTAGGGGATGGAGGAGAGAGAAGGAATAGAGAAAGAGAAGGAGGAGGAGGAGGATGGAGAGAGGGAGGGGGCGAGCGAAGGATCAGGGGTCGAGTCTCCCGTCAGGTTCAGGACAGGCATCGTTAACGTCGTCTAACAGTAAACAAGACAGAGCAAATATAAACAAACACAAAAACAACTTAGTTTATAGATACTTCACACTTTATAAATAATAGATACTGAATAATTCATAGTAGATACTGAATAATTCCTAGTAGATACTGAATAATTCCTAGTAGATACTAAATATTTCATAGTAGATACTGAATCATTCATAGTAGATACTAAATTATTTATAGTAGATACTAAATAATGTATAGTAGATACTAAATAATTTATAGTAGATACTAAATAATGTATAGTAGATACTAAATAATGTATAGTAGATACTAAATAATTTATAGTAGATACTAAATAATTTATAGTAGATACTAAATAATTTATAGTAGATACTGAATATTTCATAGTAGATACTGAATAATTTATAGTAGATACTGAATAATTTATAGTAGATACTAAATAATTCATAGTAGATACTGAATAATTTATAGTAGATACTGAATCATTTATAGTAGATACTGAATACATTCATAGCAGATACTGAATACATTTATAGTAGATACTGAATACATCTATAGTAGACACTGAATATTTCATAGTAGATACTGAATAATTCATAGTAGATACTGAATAATTTATAGTAGATACTGAATAATTTATAGTAGATACTAAATAATTTATAGTAGATACTGAATAATTTATAGTAGATACTGAATAATTTATAGTAGATACTAAATAATTTATAGTAGATACTGAATAATTTATAGTAGATACTAAATAATTTATAGTAGATAGTGAATAATTTATAGTAGATACTAAATAATTTATAGTAGATACTGAATAATTTATAGTAGATACTAAATAATTTATAGTAGATACTGAATAATTTATAGTAGATACTAAATAATTTATAGTAGATACTAAATAATTTATAGTAGATACTAAATAACTTATAGTAGATACTAAATAATTTATAGTAGATACTGAATAATTTATAGTAGATACTGAATAATTTATAGTAGATACTAAATAATTTATAGTAGATAGTGAATAATTTATAGTAGATACTGAATAATTTATAGTAGATACTGAATAATTTATAGTAGATACTGAATAATTTATAGTAGATACTGAATAATTTATAGTAGATACTGAATAATTTATAGAAGATACTAAATAATTTATAGTAGATACTAAATAATTTATAGTAGATACTGAATATTTCATAGTAGATACTAAATAATTTATAGTAGATACTAAATAATTTATAGTAGATACTGAATATTTCATAGTAGATACTAAATAATTTATAGTAGATACTAAATAATTTATAGTAGATACTGAATAATTTATAGTAGATACTGAATACATCTATAGTAGATACTGAATATTTCATAGTAGATACTGAATAATTCATAGTAGATACTGAATAATTTATAGTAGATACTGAATAATTTATAGTAGATACTAAATAATTTATAGTAGATACTGAATAATTTATAGTAGATACTGAATAATTTATAGTAGATACTGAATAATTTATAGTAGATACTAAATAATTTATAGTAGATACTGAATACATCTATAGTAGATACTGAATATTTCATAGTAGATACTGAATAATTCATAGTAGATACTGAATAATTTATAGTAGATACTGAATAATTTATAGTAGATACTGAATACATCTATAGTAGATACTGAATATTTCATAGTAGATACTGAATAATTCATAGTAGATACTGAATAATTTATAGTAGATACTGAATAATTTATAGTAGATACTAAATAATTTATAGTAGATACTGAATAATTTATAGTAGATACTGAATAATTTATAGTAGATACTGAATAATTTATAGTAGATAGTGAATAATTTATAGTAGATACTGAATAATTTATAGTAGATACTGAATAATTTATAGTAGATACTAAATAATTTATAGTAGATACTAAATAATTTATAGTAGATACTAAATAATTTATAGTAGATACTGAATAATTTATAGTAGATACTGAATAATTTATAGTAGATACTGAATAATTTATAGTAGATACTGAATAATTTATAGTAGAGCTGAATAATTTATAGTAGATACTAAATAATTTATAGTAGATACTGAATAATTTATAGTAGATACTGAATAATTTATAGTAGATACTAAATAATTTATAGTAGATACTGAATAATTTATAGTAGATACTGAATAATTTATAGAAGATACTAAATAATTTATAGTAGATACTAAATAATTTATAGTAGATACTGAATATTTCATAGTAGATACTAAATAATTTATAGTAGATACTAAATAATTTATAGTAGATACTGAATATTTCATAGTAGATACTAAATAATTTATAGTAGATACTGAATAATTTATAGTAGATACTGAATATTTCATAGTAGATACTGAATAATTTATAGTAGATACTGAATAATTTATAGTAGATACTGAATAATTTATAGTAGATAGTGAATAATTTATAGTAGATACTAAATAATTTATAGTAGATACTGAATAATTTATAGTAGATACTAAATAATTTATAGTAGATACTGAATAATTTATAGTAGATACTAAATAATTTATAGTAGATACTAAATAATTTATAGTAGATACTGAATAATTTATAGTAGATACTAAATAATTTATAGTAGATACTAAATAATTTATAGTAGATACTGAATAATTTATAGTAGATACTAAATAATTTATAGTAGATACTAAATAATTTATAGTAGATACTGAATAATTTATAGTAGATACTAAATAATTTATAGTAGATACTGAATAATTTATAGTAGATACTGAATAATTTATAGTAGATACTAAATAATTTATAGTAGATACTAAATAATTTATAGTAGATACTGAATATTTCATAGTAGATACTGAATAATTTATAGTAGATACTGAATAATTTATAGTAGATACTGAATAATTTATAGTAGATACTGAATAATTTATAGTAGATACTAAATAATTTATAGTAGATACTGAATAATTTATAGTAGATACTAAATTAATTTATAGTAGATACTGAATAATTTATAGTAGAATACTAAATAATTTATAGTAGATACTAAATAATTTATAGTAGATACTGAATAATTTATAGTAGATACTAAATAATTTATAGTAGATACTAAATAATTTATAGTAGATACTGAATAATTTATAGTAGATACTAAATAATTTATAGTAGATACTGAATAATTTATAGTAGATACTGAATAATTTATAGTAGATAGTGAATAATTTATAGTAGATACTAAATAATTTATAGTAGATACTGAATAATTTATAGTAGATACTAAATAATTTATAGTAGATACTGAATAATTTATAGTAGATACTAAATAATTTATAGTAGATACTAATAATTTATAGTAGATACTGAATAATTTATAGTAGATACTAAATAATTTATAGTAGATACTAAATAATTTATAGTAGATACTGAATAATTTATAGTAGATACTAAATAATTTATAGTAGATACTAAATAATTTATAGTAGATACTGAATAATTTATAGTAGATACTAAATAATTTATAGTAGATACTGAATAATTTATAGTAGATACTGAATAATTTATAGTAGATACTAAATAATTTATAGTAGATACTAAATAATTTATAGTAGATACTGAATATTTACATAGTAGATACTGAATAATTTATAGTAGATACTGAATAATTTATAGTAGATACTGAATAATTTATAGTAGATAGTGAATAATTTATAGTAGATACTAAATAATTTATAGTAGATACTGAATAATTTATAGTAGATACTAAATAATTTATAGTAGATACTGAATAATTTATAGTAGATACTAAATAATTTATAGTAGATACTAAATAATTTATAGTAGATACTGAATAATTTATAGTAGATACTAAATAAATTAAGAGTAAATACTAAATAATTAATAGTTGATACTGAATAATTCCTAGTAGATGCTGAATAATTAATAGTAGATACTAAATAATTTCTAATAGATAGTGAATAATTTATAGTAGATACTAAATAATTTATAGTAGATACTGAATAATTTATAGTAGATACTAAATAATTTATAGTAGATACTAAATAATTTATAGTAGATACTGAATAATTTATAGTAGATACTAAAATAATTTATAGTAGATACTGAATATTTATAGTAGATACTGAATAATTTATAGTAGATACTAAATAATTTATAGTAGATAGTGAATAATTTATAGTAGATGCTGAATAATTTATAGTAGATACTAAATAATTTATAGTAGATACTAAATCATTTATAGTAGATACTGAATAATTTATAATAGAGACTTAAAATTTATAGTAGATACTGAAATAATTTATAGTAGATACTGAATAATTTATAGAAGATACTA
This sequence comes from Megaleporinus macrocephalus, assembly GCA_021613375.1. Lineage (NCBI taxonomy): Eukaryota > Metazoa > Chordata > Actinopteri > Characiformes > Anostomidae > Megaleporinus > Megaleporinus macrocephalus. The sequence goes on from CM038727.1 coordinate 37,807,945, forward strand.
AATAATTTATAGTAGATACTGAATAATTCATAGTAGATACTGAATAATTTATAGTAGATACTGAATAATTTATAGTAGATACTAAATAATTTATAGTAGATACTGAATAATTTATAGTAGATACTGAATAATTTATAGTAGATACTGAATAATTTATAGTAGATACTAAATAATTTATAGTAGATACTAAATAATTTATAGTAGATACTGAATAATTTATAGTAGATACTGAATAATTTATAGAAGATACTAAATAATTTATAGTAGATACTAAATAATTTATAGTAGATACTGAATATTTCATAGTAGATACTAAATAATTTATAGTAGATACTAAATAATTTATAGTAGATACTGAATATTTCATAGTAGATACTAAATAATTTATAGTAGATACTGAATAATTTATAGTAGATACTGAATATTTCATAGTAGATACTGAATAATTTATAGTAGATACTAAATAATTTATAGTAGATACTGAATAATTTATAGTAGATACTGAATAATTTATAGTAGATACTGAATAATTTATAGTAGATAGTGAATAATTTATAGTAGATACTAAATAATTTATAGTAGATACTGAATAATTTATAGTAGATACTAAATAATTTATAGTAGATACTAAATAATTTATAGTAGATACTGAATAATTTATAGTAGATACTGAATAATTTATAGTAGATACTGAATAATTTATAGTAGATACTGAATAATTTATAGTAGATAGTGAATAATTTATAGTAGATGCTGAATAATTTATAGTAGATACTAAATAATTTATAGTAGATACTGAATAATTTATAGTAGATACTGAATAATTTATAGTAGATACTAAATAATTTATAGTAGATACTGAATAATTTATAGTAGATACTGAATAATTTATAGAAGATACTTAATAATTTATAGTAGATACTAAATAATTTATAGTAGATACTGATTATTTCATAGTAGATACTAAATAATTTATAGTAGATACTAAATAATTTATAGTAGATACTGAATATTTCATAGTAGATACTAAATAATTTATAGTAGATACTGAATAATTTATAGTAGAAACTGAATATTTCATAGTAGATACTAAATCATTTATAGCAGACACTGAATAATTTATAGCAGTTACTGAATAAGTTATAGTAGATACGTGAATAATTTATAGTAGATACTAAATAATTTATAGTAGATACTGAATAATTTTATAGTAGATACTAAATAATTTATAGTAGATACGTGAATAATTTATATAGATACTAAATAATTTATAGTAGATACTGAAATAATTTATAATAGAAACTTAAAATTTATAGCAGATACTAAATAATTTATAGTAGATACTAAATAATTCATACTAGAAACTTTAAATTCATAGTAGATACTGAATCATTTATAGTAGATACTGAATTATTTATAGTAGATACTGAATAATTTATAGTAGATACTGAATAATTTATAGTAGGTACTGAATAATTTATAGTAGATACTTAATAATTTATAGTAGATACTGAATAATTTATAGTGAATACTGAATAATTTATAGTAGATACTGAATAATTTATAGTAGATAGTGAATATTTATAGTAGATACTAAATAATTTATAGTAGATACTGAATAATTATAGTAGATACTAGAATAATTTATAGTAGATACTTAAATAATTTTATAGTAGATACTAAATAATTTATAGTAGATACTAAATAATTTATAGTAGATACTGAATAATTTATAGTAGATACTAAATAATTTATAGTAGATACTAAATAATTTATAGTAGATACTAAATAATTTATAGTAGATACTGAATAATTTATAGTAGATACTAAATAATTTATAGTAGATACTAAATAATTTATAGTAGATACTGAATAATTTATAGTAGATACTAAATAATTTATAGTAGATACTAAATAATTTATAGTAGATACTGAATAATTTATAGTAGATACTAAATAATTTATAGTAGATACTAAATAATTTATAGTAGATACTGAATAATTTATAGTAGATACTAAATAATTTATAGTAGATACTGAATAATTTATAGTAGATACTGAATAATTTATAGTAGATACTAAATAATTCATAATAGATACTAAATAATTTATAGTAGATACTGAATGTTTCATAGTAGATAGTGAATAATTGATATTAGATACTAAATAATGTATAGTAGATACTGAATAATTTATAGTAGATACTAAATAATTTATAGTAGATAGTGAATAATTTATAGTAGATACTAAATAATTTATAGTAGATACTGAATAATTTATAGTAGATACTAAATAATTTATAGTAGATACTAAATAATTTATATACTGAATCATTTCCAGCTGTCTGCTCTCTCCGAGCTCTGCAGGACTGATGCAGGATCTCTACTTCAGCTGAAGAACTTGAGCTCAGGTCTGAGTTTAGGCTGATGTGGCTGAGAGGTCACTGAGGGTCAGGCGGTGTTTACTCAGAGTGGACCTCTGGAAGTCGGAATTTCCGGCGTGGCTGGCATTTAGCCGTGGATGACGCATCAGCTTGTCTTGCCCTTTCGTGTGGTTCACTCTGAGACCGTGGTGAAGCTCTCCTGCTCAGCCTGGCCTCCTCCGCTCCGCTGGTCTGACCTGCCTGTTGTCCGAGCTTTCAGACAAAGAAACCCAGAAGACCTTGCGGGACCACCGGAGAGTGAACATTTACACAGAAATCCACTCAGTCGCTCGCAGAGTGAGAACATCATCAGGACAGAAGGTTGACAGAAGGTTGTCCACATGTCCATCACTACAAGCTAACACTGAACCTTCTACAGGACGTTACTGGAGAAATAACGTCCCTAACGACCAGGAGCTTTTGTTTGTTTGTGAGGAGATCAGATACAATCATCTACTCACTGAACCACAGAGAACACAAGCACCTGCTACACCCACCAACACCATCCACATCAGATAATCAGCTCTTTGATCTTACAGAGACAGGAGAACAGCAAACTGCTTCAGATCTGAGAACATCCACAGGTGTTTCAGTCCATCCTTCCACTGTGAGAAGACCCCTCAACACTGAGGGTCTGAAAGGATGTGTAGATGTTCAAAAAGCTCCTCACTGAGAAAAGGAGATACAGACACACCAAACAAAGAAGCTGAACACTGGACTGAGCACCCCAGAGTCCAGAACCTCAACACCACTGAATAGACTGACCACCCCAGAGTGCAGAACCTCAACACTACTGAATGAACTAAGCACCCCAGAGTCCAGAACACCAACGTTACTGAATGGACTGACCACCCCAGAGTCCAGAACACCAACGTTACTGAATGGACTGACCACCCCAGAGTCCAGAACCTCAACACCAATGAATGGACTGACCACCCCAGAGTCCAGAAGACTCTGTAGTTCTAAAGTAGGGTCAGTCGTTCTAAAGCAGACTCTGTTGTTCTAAAGTAGGGTCAGTCGTTCTAAAGCAGACTCTGTTGTTCTAAAGCAGACTCTGTAGTTCTAAAGTAGGGTCAGTCGTTCTAAAGTAGGGTCAGTCGTTCTAAAGTAGGGTCAGTCGTTCTAAAGCAGACTCTGTTGTTCTAAAGCAGACTCTGTCGTTCTAAAGCAGGCTCTGTTGTTCTAAAGCAGGCTCTGTTGTTCTAAAGCAGACTCTGTTGTTCTAAAGCAGGCTCTGTTGTTCTAAAGTAGGGTCAGTCGTTCTAAAGCAGACTCTGTTGTTCTAAAGCAGGCTCTGTTGTTCTAAAGTAGGGTCAGTCGTTCTAAAGCAGGCTCTGTCGTTCTAAAGCAGGCTCTGTTGTTTTAAAGTAGGGTCAGTCGTTCTAAAGCAGGCTCTGTCGTTCTAAAGCAGGCTCTGTTGTTCTAAAGTAGGGTCAGTCGTTCTAAAGCAGGCTCTGTCGTTCTAAAGCAGGCTCTGTTGTTCTAAAGTAGGGTCAGTCGTTCTAAAGCAGGCTCTGTTGTTCTAAAGTAGGGTCAGTCGTTTTAAAGCAGGCTCTGTCGTTCTAAAGCAGGCTCTGTTGTTCTAAAGTAGGGTCAGTCGTTCTAAAGCAGACTCTGTTGTTCTAAAGCAGACTGTCGTTCTAAAGCAGACTCTGTCGTTCTAAAGCAGGCTCTGTTGTTCTAAAGCAGACTCTGTCGTTCTAAAGCAGGCTCTGTTGTTCTAAAGCAGGCTCTGTTGTTCTAAAGTAGGGTCAGTCGTTCTAAAGTAGGGTCAGTCGTTCTAAAGCAGACTCTGTTGTTCTAAAGCAGACTCTGTCGTTCTAAAGCAGGCTCTGTTGTTCTAAAGCAGGCTCTGTTGTTCTAAAGTAGGGTCAGTCGTTCTAAAGCAGGCTCTGTTGTTCTAAAGTAGGGTCAGTCGTTCTAAAGCAGGCTCTGTCGTTCTAAAGCAGGCTCTGTTGTTCTAAAGTAGGGTCAGTCGTTCTAAAGCAGGCTCTGTCGTTCTAAAGCAGGCTCTGTTGTTCTAAAGTAGGGTCAGTCGTTCTAAAGCAGGCTCTGTCATTCTAAAGCAGGCTCTGTTGTTCTAAAGTAGGGTCAGTCGTTCTAAAGCAGGCTCTGTCGTTCTAAAGCAGGCTCTGTTGTTCTAAAGTAGGGTCAGTCGTTCTAAAGCAGGCTCTGTTGTTCTAAAGTAGGGTCAGTCGTTCTAAAGCAGGCTCTGTTGTTCTAAAGTAGGGTCAGTCGTTCTAAAGCAGGCTCTGTCGTTCTAAAGCAGGCTCTGTAGTTCTAAAGTAGGGTCAGTCGTTCTAAAGCAGGCTCTGTCATTCTAAAGCAGGCTCTGTTGTTCTAAAGTAGGGTCAGTCGTTCTAAAGCAGACTCTGTTGTTCTAAAGCAGACTGTCGTTCTAAAGCAGACTCTGTTGTTCTAAAGCAGGCTCTGTCGTTCTAAAGCAGGCTCTGTTGTTCTAAAGTAGGGTCAGTCGTTCTAAAGCAGACTCTGTTGTTCTAAAGCAGACTGTTGTTCTAAAGCAGGCTCTGTTGTTCTAAAGTAGGGTCAGTCGTTCTAAAGCAGACTCTGTTGTTCTAAAGTAGGGTCAGTCGTTCTAAAGCAGGCTCTGTTGTTCTAAAGCAGGCTCTGTTGTTCTAAAGTAGGGTCAGTCGTTCTAAAGCAGACTCTGTTGTTCTAAAGCAGGCTCTGTTGTTCTAAAGTAGGGTCAGTCGTTCTAAAGCAGACTCTGTTGTTCTAAAGTAGGGTCAGTCGTTCTAAAGCAGGCTCTGTTGTTCTAAAGTAGGGTCAGTCGTTCTAAAGCAGACTCTGTTGTTCTAAAGTAGGGTCAGTCGTTCTAAAGCAGGCTCTGTTGTTCTAAAGTAGGGTCAGTCGTTCTAAAGCAGACTCTGTTGTTCTAAAGCAGGCTCTGTCGTTCTAAAGCAGGCTCTGTTGTTCTAAAGCAGGCTCTGTTGTTCTAAAGTAGGGTCAGTCGTTCTAAAGCAGACTCTGTTGTTCTAAAGCAGACTGTCGTTCTAAAGCAGACTCTGTTGTTCTAAAGCAGGCTCTGTCGTTCTAAAGCAGGCTCTGTCGTTCTAAAGCAGGCTCTGTTGTTCTAAAGTAGGGTCAGTCGTTCTAAAGCAGACTCTGTTGTTCTAAAGCAGACTGTCGTTCTAAAGCAGACTCTGTCGTTCTAAAGCAGGCTCTGTTGTTCTAAAGTAGGGTCAGTCGTTCTAAAGCAGACTCTGTTGTTCTAAAGTAGGGTCAGTCCGTTCTAAAGCAGACTCTGTTGTTCTAAAGTAGGGTCAGTCGTTCTAAAGCAGACTCTGTCGTTCTAAAGCAGGCTCTGTTGTTCTAAAGCAGGCTCTGTTGTTCTAAAGTAGGGTCAGTCGTTCTAAAGCAGACTCTGTTGTTCTACAGTAGGGTCAGTCGTTCTAATGCAGACTCTGTTGTTCTAAAGCAGACTCTGTCGTTCTAAAGCAGACTCTGTCGTTCTAAAGCAGACTCTGTTGTTCTAAAGCAGGCTCTGTTGTTCTAAAGCAGGCTCTGTTGTTCTAAAGTAGGGTCAGTCGTTCTAAAGCAGACTCTGTTGTTCTAAAGCAGGCTCTGTTGTTCTAAAGTAGGGTCAGTCGTTCTAAAGCAGACTCTGTTGTTCTAAAGTAGGGTCAGTCGTTCTAAAGCAGACTCTGTTGTTCTAAAGTAGGGTCAGTCGTTCTAAAGCAGACTCTGTCGTTGTAAAGCAGGCTCTGTTGTTCTAAAGCAGACTCTGTTGTTCTAAAGCAGGCTCTGTCGTTCTAAAGCAGACTCTGTTGTTCTAAAGCAGGCTCTGTTGTTCTAAAGCAGGCTCTGTTGTTCTAAAGCAGGCTCTGTCGTTCTAAAGCAGGCTCTGTCGTTCTAAAGCAGATTCTGTTGTTCTAAAGTAGGGTCAGTCGTTCTAAAAAAGGGTCAGTCGTTCTAAAGTAGGGTCAGTCGTTCTAAAGCAGACTCTGTTGTTCTAAAGCAGACTCTGTTGTTCTAAAGCAGGCTCTGTTGTTCTAAAGTAGGGTCAGTCGTTCTAAAGCAGGCTCTGTTGTTCTAAAGTAGGGTCAGTCGTTCTAAAGCAGGCTCTGTTGTTCTAAAGTAGGGTCAGTCGTTTCTAAAGCAGACTCTGTTGTTCTAAAGCAGGCTCTGTCGTTCTAAAGCAGGCTCTGTTGTTCTAAAGTAGGGTCAGTCGTTCTAAAGCAGACTCTGTTGTTCTAAAGCAGACTCTGTTGTTCTAAAGCAGGCTCTGTTGTTCTAAAGTAGGGTCAGTCGTTCTAAAGCAGACTCTGTTGTTCTAAAGTAGGGTCAGTCGTTCTAAAGCAGACTGTTGTTCTAAAGCAGACTGTCGTTCTAAAGCAGACTCTGTTGTTCTAAAGCAGACTGTCGTTCTAAAGCAGACTGTTGTTCTAAAGCAGACTCTGTCGTTCTAAAGCAGACTCTGTTGTTCTAAAGCAGACTCTGTCGTTCTAAAGCAGACTGTCGTTCTAAAGTAGGGTCAGTCGTTCTAAAGCAGACTGTCGTTCTAAAGCAGACTGTCGTTCTAAAGCAGACTGTTGTTCTAAAGCAGACTGTCGTTCTAAAGCAGACTGTCGTTCTAAAGTAGGGTCAGTCGTACTAAAGCAGGCTCTGTCGTTCTAAAGCAGACTGTCGTACTAAAGCAGGCTCTGTCGTTCTAAAGCAGACTGTCGTTCTAAAGCAGACTGTCGTTCTAAAGCAGGCTCTGTCGTTCTAAAGCAGACTGTCGTTCTAAAGCAGACTGTCGTTCTAAAGCAGACTGTCGTTCTAAAGCAGACTCTGTCGTTCTAAAGCAGGCTCTGTTGTTCTAAAGTAGGGTCAGTCGTTCTAAAGCAGACTCTGTTGTTCTAAAGTAGGGTCAGTCGTTCTAAAGCAGACTCTGTTGTTCTAAAGTAGGGTCAGTCGTTCTAAAGCAGACTCTGTCGTTCTAAAGCAGGCTCTGTTGTTCTAAAGCAGGCTCTGTTGTTCTAAAGTAGGGTCAGTCGTTCTAAAGCAGACTCTGTTGTTCTACAGTAGGGTCAGTCGTTCTAATGCAGACTCTGTTGTTCTAAAGCAGACTCTGTCGTTCTAAAGCAGACTCTGTTGTTCTAAAGCAGGCTCTGTTGTTCTAAAGCAGGCTCTGTTGTTCTAAAGTAGGGTCAGTCGTTCTAAAGCAGACTCTGTTGTTCTAAAGCAGGCTCTGTTGTTCTAAAGTAGGGTCAGGTCGTTCTAAAGCAGACTCTGTTGTTCTAAAGTAGGGGTCAGTCGTTCTAAAGCAGACTCTGTTGTTCTAAAGTAGGGTCAGTCGTTCTAAAGCAGACTCTGTCGTTGTAAAGCAGGCTCTGTTGTTCCTAAAGCAGACTCTGTTGTTCTAAAGCAGGCTCTGTCGTTCTAAAGCAGACTCTGTTGTTCTAAAGCAGGCTCTGTTGTTCTAAAGCAGGCTCTGTTGTTCTAAAGCAGGCTCTGTCGTTCTAAAGCAGGCTCTGTCGTTCTAAAGCAGATTCTGTTGTTCTAAAGTAGGGTCAGTCGTTCTAAAAAAGGGTCAGTCGTTTCTAAAGTAGGGTCAGTCGTTCTAAAGCAGACTCTGTTGTTCTAAAGCAGACTCTGTTGTTCTAAAGCAGGCTCTGTTGTTCTAAAGTAGGGTCAGTCGTTCTAAAGCAGGCTCTGTTGTTCTAAAGTAGGGTCAGTCGTTCTAAAGCAGGCTCTGTTGTTCTAAAGTAGGGTCAGTCGTTCTAAAGCAGACTCTGTTGTTCTAAAGCAGGCTCTGTCGTTCTAAAGCAGGCTCTGTTGTTCTAAAGTAGGGTCAGTCGTTCTAAAGCAGACTCTGTTGTTCTAAAGCAGACTCTGTTGTTCTAAAGCAGGCTCTGTTGTTCTAAAGTAGGGGTCAGTCGTTCTAAAGCAGACTCTGTTGTTCTAAAGTAGGGTCAGTCGTTCTAAAGCAGACTGTTGTTCTAAAGCAGACTGTCGTTCTAAAGCAGACTCTGTTGTTCTAAAGCAGACTGTCGTTCTAAAGCAGACTGTTGTTCTAAAGCAGACTCTGTCGTTCTAAAGCAGACTCTGTTGTTCTAAAGCAGACTCTGTCGTTCTAAAGCAGACTGTCGTTCTAAAGTAGGGTCAGTCGTTCTAAAGCAGACTGTCGTTCTAAAGCAGACTGTCGTTCTAAAGCAGACTGTCGTTCTAAAGCAGACTGTTGTTCTAAAGCAGACTGTCGTTCTAAAGCAGACTGTTGTTCTAAAGCAGACTGTTGTTCTAAAGCAGACTGTCGTTCTAAAGCAGACTGTCGTTCTAAAGTAGGGTCAGTCGTACTAAAGCAGGCTCTGTCGTTCTAAAGCAGACTGTCGTTCTAAAGCAGACTGTCGTTCTAAAGCAGACTGTCGTTCTAAAGCAGACTGCTGTTCTAAAGTAGGGTCACTGTGGTTCCATTCATGGATTATTGGCTTCCTGTCCATGAAGTTGCTATACTTAGATCATTATCGGATTCTGAGGAAGATGGAATTGACTGGTAACATCAAGCGACTAAATTCTGGTTGAAACTGATCAATCATGACTATTGATTATCCAGTGGCGCGATAAGATTTGATTATTGGAAGAACACATGACGAATGAAGAAACAAGACGCCACCAACGAAATCTTGTGTGACTCAACATCATGTCAATACTTCAAATATCAATATAGAGTTATTATCAGACTGTGGGACTCGACGTGATCAGAACTAGACAGACACAACGTAACAACTGATTATTTATATTTATATTTCTAGAGCAGAAAACAAACCAAATCCTAACAATTAAACAATCATAACGTATTATAATCATAGAACAATCATAGTATTTAAACCCTTCCTTCAGCTGCTGATCACGCTAGGTCATCAGTAAAATCTATTATTATTATTATTATTATTATTATTATTATTATTATTATTATTATTATTATTATTATTTGCACTCTATCTTCATTTTACATGTAGGTTAAAGGATCAACTTGACTGCAAATATCAAAACTATCTCAATAATCATACAGATGATGATCAATAAGCAGAAACATGTTCAAATGGAGGTCAAAGCTTTAAAACTTTTGCCCAATTAAACAGTAAACAGGAGTTTAGTTTCTTTTTTAAGCTTTTAATTTTTTCTGGCAGGAGTTTAACTCTAACCCTATTCAAACTGGGTTGGTTTTACCTGGGGAGGTCAGGTGTGCCTGACGTGACTGGATGATTCATACAGGATAAGGAATTTCTGTAGTTTCCCCCAAATAGCCCAGATTGAACTGTCACTGATTGGCTGTTTAGTTTTATTTTTATCACTAATTCTATTCTATTCTATTCTAGAAGTGGAACAATTTCACTTTTCCCAACAGTAACAAAACACAGTGAGGCTAAATAGAGGCTAAAGCATGAGACGAAAGACGAGACGAAAGCCGAGACGAAAGACGAGACGAAAGACGAGTAGAAAGACGAGACGAAAGACGAGACGAAAGACGGGACGAAAGACGAGACGAAAGACGAGACGAAAGCCGAGACGAAAGCCGAGACGAAAGACGAGACGAAAGCCGAGACGAAAGACGAGACGAAAGACGAGACGAAAGACGAGACGAAAGACGAGATGAAAGATGAGATGAAAGATGAGATGAAAGATGAGATGAAAGATGAGATGAAAGACGAGATGAAAGATGAGATGAAAGATGAGATGAAAGACGAGACGAAAGACGAGATGAAAGACGAGACGAAAGATGAGATGAAAGACGAGACGAAAGACGAGACGAAAGACGAGTAGAAAGACGAGACGAAAGACGAGACGAAAGACGGGACGAAAGACGAGACGAAAGACGAGACGAAAGACGAGACGAAAGACGAGGCGAAAGACGAGACGCAAGACGAGATGAAAGATGAGATGAAAGACGAGACGCAAGACGAGATGAAAGATGAGATGAAAGACGAGATGAAAGACGAGATGAAAGATGAGATGAAAGATGAGATGAAAGACGAGATGAAAGATGAGATGAAAGACGAGATGAAAGATGAGATGAAAGATGAGATGAAAGACGAGATGAAAGACGAGATGAAAGACGAGATGAAAGATGAGAGCTCATTTGACTGCGGGGTGATGCTCGCTATTAACAGTGAAACAGTGAAACAGTGAAACAGTAACGATGGTGTTTAACGGTGTAGGAGTTTATATAGGATTGTAATAAACGTCCTTCAGTTTAACGCTGTTGGTGAACGACTGAATTGCCGTGACAGCCGAACCCGCACGGCCTTTAAGAAGCTCTTCAGAGAAGTATTGATTTGCTTCTCCGTGTAATTTCACCATCACCACACGCGTTATTGATTTCAGTGGTTCTCCCGTGAAATGGGAATGAAGTAATTCGGTCAAATTAAGCTCAGTTTAAGCCGCTAGCCTTCCAGCCTCCAGAACAGGTCTTTCCTGGATTTGTTACTACATTTGAGCAAGACTACTGCTACTGAGGGAGCTCCGAGTTCGGGAAGTTCAAGGACTAGACTCTGAGCACGGCAGATTCCTACTGGATTAAAAGTCCCGGATTAAACTAATCCAGCGCTAACTGGGCTTTAATGTGATGCGGAGGTGAAGCTTCTTCCTCGTCGGCTTCTTATTGGAATTTTTCTTAATGTACTTTAACTGCTTAGAAGCTGGTGAGATCATCTGTCCAAGAACTGAACGCTGAAGCAGAGGTGAACCATAACAATGACCCCAAACATTCCAGTAAATCCACCAAAGACTGGCTGGAAAGAAAGAGATTGAGAATTCTGGAAGGGCCCGGATCGTAACCCTACTGAGATGCTGCCAGGTGAACTGGAATGAACTTTGTCTGCAGGAAAGCTCTCAAACATCTCACAGCTGAACGTCTTCTGTGTGGAAAAGTGGGAAAAACATGCTTCCAGTGGATGTTGGATATGGTGGACGCTTATAGGAAATGTGAAATTGGGGTTATTTCAGGGAGGACTGACCAGCTATCAGGGTGCAGCGTGTCTGAGGGTGTTCCTCAGTAGAAATCAGCACCTTTTTAAATATAAATAAATAATAATTTAAGTAAGTTCATGATAAAGTCAGATTTTCACTGTTTTCGTAAAGTTGGTGCTCTTACATCACCTTCTTCAGTAGATACTGTGTGGAAGAAGATCAAACACTGATATGTGCACGTTCATTCATACAGAACTGGATATTTAATGAGGTGTTCTCGTTTTCTGATCTGCTCACTAGACGACAGAGCTGATGAGTTACTGTGGAGCCTGCTTGCCTGAAGCTCTTCACCAAATTAGATGAGCTCTACCTCGGAAAGCTGTGGAAAGTCGTTCAGCCTGAGCCCACACAGCCACGCGGCTGGAACCTCTTTCTCTTCTGCTGGTACGTCAGAGACGCGGTTGTTATGTCTGCTGTTAGCGTCTCTGCGCTAGGCTAACATGCTTTTGCTTTTAAAAAACAAGGTTAAACGTAACTTACAGACAAAATTAGAAACTTAACCGTGTATTTCAACGAGCTGTTTATCTCCTACAGCATCGCTGCAGCCTCTAGAGTCAGATGTTCCTCACACAGTCCAGCTGCACAAGGAAGCGTGACGTGCGCTGTGTGGACAGAAGTATGTGGACACCTGTATGTCACACCTATGTGAGCTTGTACGTGCCTTTCTAAAACCAGCTCTGCTGCTGGAACAGCCTCCACTGCTCTGGTTAGTTGGCGACGTTCCAGTTCATCCCAATGGTGTTCAGTGGGGTTGACTGTGGAGGCCGGTGGAATTCCTCCCCACCAAACTCCTCATTAATGACTTCATGGAACTGCTTTGTGTGTAGAGACATAATTTGCTTTACACCACTCCAGAGTCCAGTGGTGGAGCTGTACACCACTCCAGAGTCCAGTGGTGGAGCTTTACACCACTCCAGAGTCCAGTGGTGGAGCTTTACACCACTCCATAGTCCAGTGGTGGAGCTTTACACCACTCCAGAGTCCAGTGGTGGAGCTTTACACCACTCCATAGTCCAGTGGTGGAGCTTTACACCACTCCAGAGTCCAGTGGTGGAGCTTTATACCACTCCAGAGTCCAGTGGTGGAGCTTTATACCACTCCAGAGTCCAGTGGTGGAGCTTTATACCACTCCATAGTCCAGTGGTGGAGCTTTATACCACTCCAGAGTCCAGTGGTGGAGCTTTACACCACTCCATAGTCCAGTGGTGGAGCTTTACACCACTCCAGAGTCCAGTGGTGGAGCTTTACACCACTCCATAGTCCAGTGGTGGAGCTTTACACCACTCCAGAGTCCAGTGGTGGCACTTTGCACCGCTCCAGAGTCCAGTGGTGGAGCTTTACACCACTCCAGAGTCCAGTGGTGGAGCTTTACACCACTCCATAGTCCAGTGGTGGAGCTTTACACCACTCCATAGTCCAGTGGTGGAGCTTTACACCACTCCAGAGTCCAGTGGTGGAGCTTTACACCACTCCAGAGTCCAGTGGTGGCACTTTGCACCGCTCCAGAGTCCAGTGGTGGAGCTTTACACCACTCCAGAGTCCAGTGGTAGAGCTTTATACCACTCCAGAGTCCAGTGGTGGAGCTTTACACCACTCCATAGTCCAGTGGTGGAGCTTTATACCACTCCATAGTCCAGTGGTAGAGCTTTATACCACTCCAGAGTCCAGTGGTGGAGCTTTACACCACTCCATAGTCCAGTGGTGGATCTTTACACCACTCCAGAGTCCAGTGGTGGAGCTTTATGCCACTCCATAGTCCAGTGGTGGAGCTTTATACCACTCCAGAGTCCAGTGGTGGAGCTTTACACCACTCCAGAGTCCAGTGGTGGAGCTTTACACCACTCCAGAGTCCAGTGGTAGAGCTTTACACCACTCCAGAGTCCAGTGGTGGAGCTTTACACCACTCCAGAGTCCAGTGGTGGAGCCTTATATCACTCAAAGAGTTGCCAAAATGAAGTTAGTGATTTCTAGCGATCACCATGTAGAGAAAATGAAATCTGCTACACTGTGTAAGTGTATATTTTAATACTATAAATATAAATATTTCTTTGTTTTAATGATTTAATTCTTTCAAAATTTCGAAGCTTTCTGTTGTTTATTTGAGAGATTAAATAATTTAAATTCTAAAGCAGGTCTCTGGAGTTTTGGACTGCACTGATTAAAATCCTGACTGCTGAAGAGATAAGTAGTCGTCCTGTGTTTGAGAATGAGGAGGTGTAGAGAAGGTTGTTAAGTGTAGAGGTGGTGTTTACGGTTACGGGCGCGAGGCTGAACTCTGGTACAGCAGTGAGTGAAGTGTCTTGTGTTTTGTGATGCTGTGCTGAGAACAGTGAGAGACGGCCTTGGTTCTGCCCCCGTCTGCTCGCGGTGGAGCTGCTTTATTCCTGAAGCCTCTGATGTTCTGATGTGCGTGATGATCAGGAGTGGGCCGGCTGAGACGCGAGGACTGTGTCGTAAACGCACGGTCAGACCTGAACGACCAGATCACCTGGGAGACTCACAGGCCACATTACTGGAAACGCCGTCCCTACAGACTCACGGCTACTCTATCACACTTAGCTCAGGGTATCAGCCCCCTCCACCTCATTCATCACAGAGAGGACCACCACGGGACCACCATGGAACCACCGCTGACAACAGCTCGAAACGTTGGTCCTGCTCTCGAGGGGTTCGCTCGGGGTCTGGCGTCACTTCGGTTCAGGGTTATTATAGTTCACTAAAACTAAAACTAACTCTGATTAAACCTGTTCACAAAATAAGAACTAAAAACACTAAAATCTCTAAAAAAAACAGAACTGCTGAGAATAAAACAGGAGGTTCAGTCTTTTCAGTCAACAAGAGTTTAGAAGTAGAACTAAAACTAAAAGTATTACTTTACAGAAAATGAAAACAATTCAATTTATTCCTATACTAACTAAAACTAAAGTTACTGGAAGTTAAACTATATAAAGTAAACTAAAACTTACTGAGAATAAAACTGGTTTTAGTTTTTTCAGTGAACAACAGTTTAGAAGTGAGACTAAAATAAAACTGAAAGTAGTTTACAGAAAATTAAAACAAATAATTTATTGATAAAACTAACTAACTTACTGAGAATTAAACTAAAGTTTTAGTTTGTTCAGTGAATGAGAGTTTAGAAGTAGGACTACAACTAAAACTAAAGCTAAAACTAAATCAAATCTAAACTCTAAACAGGAAATTTCAACTAAAACTAAACTAAATCTAAACTGAACTATAAAAATGAAACACTAATTAAACCAACTAAAATAAAGACAAAAGTGTAACAAAAATAAAATGAAAAACAGAACTGAAACTATTACTTTACAGAAAATTAAAACTAACAATTTATTCCTAAAACTAAACAGTTACTGAGAATAAAACTGAGTTTTATTTTTTTCAGTGAACGAGAGTTTAAAATTGGGACTTTAGTTTAGGTTCAGCGCTGCCGCCAGAGGGACCACCTGCAGTAGAAACAGTAATCCAGACTAAAGTACAGATTAAACTTAAACAGGATTTAAAAGGAGTTTAGGAACTAAGAACATTAAGAACATTTGCAATTTAATTATTTATTTAATTAATTGGTCACATGTCCATTAGTCCCTCCCTGCACTTTTGGTGAGCTGGTTAATTTGCAGGTGGAGCTACAGGGAGGTGTTTCTGATAAAGTGGCCAGTAAGGCGGAGCCACCAGAGAGTTGTTTTTTGATCCCGGTCCAGTTACGTATGGAGTCGGCCGCGTGTCACCGTGTCTGCGTCTCCAAGTTCAATTAAAGCAGCTCTGTTAACGAGGGGAGGACGAGGACGAGGACAAGGACAGTCTCCTTCATCCCGCCGTCTGAGCCGAGCTGTGGAGGGACTTAAACCGGAGAGGAGCGGAGAACCCGGTTCCACAGCAGATCAGGATTAACGAGGAGAGCTGAGAGATGATGGTGATAAAGTGATCTGCTGTTACTAACGAGCTGTAATTGGGCGAGTGATGAATCCGTCAGCGAGAGCAGAGACTCCGACTCCGCCCCAAAGCCCGGAGCAGCCGGGCCGCCACCCTTCTCCAAATCATCATCCCAATAATCATCCCAAACCCTGTTTACTCTGTTTACTGTTTACTCTCTGTTTACTGTTTACTCTCTGTTTACTGTTTACTCTGTTTACTCTCTGTTTACTGTTTACTCTCTGTTTACTGTTTACTCTCTGTTTACTGTTTACTGTTTACTCTCTGTTTACTGTTTACTCTCTGTTTACTGTTTACTCTCTGTTTACTCTCTGTTTACTGTTTACTCTCTGTTTACTGTTTACTCTCTGTTTACTCTGTTTACTGTTTACTCTCTGTTTACTCTCTGTTTACTGTTTACTGTTTACTCTCTGTTTACTGTTTACTCTCTGTTTACTCTGTTTACTGTTTACTCTCTGTTTACTGTTTACTCTCTGTTTACTCTCTGTTTACTGTTTACTCTCTGTTTACTGTTTATCTCTCTGTTTACTGTTTACTCTGTTTATCTCTCTGTTTACTGTTTACTCTCTGTTTACTGTTTACTCTGTTTATCTCTCTGTTTACTGTTTACTCTGTTTATCTCTCTGTTTACTGTTTACTCTCTGTTTACTGTTTACTCTGTTTATCTCTCTGTTTATTGTTTACTCTCTGTTTACTGTTTACTCTCTGTTTACTGTTTACTCTGTTTACTCTCTGTTTACTGTTTACTCTCTGTTTACTCTCTGTTTACTGTTTACTCTCTGTTTACTGTTTACTCTGTTTACTCTCTGTTTACTGTTTACTCTCTGTTTACTCTGTTTACTGTTTACTCTCTGTTTCCTCGGTTTACTCTCTGTTTACTGTTTACTCTCTGTTTCCTCGGTTTACTCTGTTTACTCTCTGTTTACTGTTTACTCTCTGTTTACTGTTTACTCTCTGTTTCCTCTGTTTACTGTTTACTCTCTGTTTCCTCGGTTTACTCTGTTTACTGTTTACTCTCTGTTTCCTCGGTTTACTCTGTTTACTCTCTGTTTACTGTTTACTCTCTGTTTACTGTTTACTCTGTTTACTCTCTGTTTACTGTTTACTCTGTTTACTGTTTACTCTTATTACTCTGTTTACTCTCTGTTTATTCTGTTTACTCTCTGTTTACTGTTTACTCTCTGTTTATTCTGTTTACTCTGTTTACTGTTTACTCTCTGTTTACTGTTTACTCTCTGTTTATTCTGTTTACTTTGTGTTTACTGTTTACTCTCTGTTTATTCTGTGTTTACTCTGCTTACTCTGTGTTTACTCTCTGTTTACTATGTGTTTACTCTCTGTTTACTCTGTGTTTACTCTGTGTTTACTCTCTGTTTACTCTCTGTTTACTATGTGTTTACTCTCTGTTTA
>CM038727.1:37834697-37842197 GCA_021613375.1 Megaleporinus macrocephalus
CCACTCCGCCTCCCTCCTGCATTCTCTCCTCTTTTCTTTCTCTGCAGCTCCACCCTGAGAAGAACCAGTTAGGAGTTACGGTTCAGTATACGGCGATACGGGAGTTACGGTTCAGTATACGGTGATACAGGAGTTACGGTTCAGTATCCGGCGATACGGGAGTTACGGTTCAGTATACGGTGATACAGGAGTTACGGTTCAGTATACGGTGATACAGGAGTTACGGTTCAGTATACGGTGATACAGGAGTTACGGTTCAGTATACGGCGATACGGGAGTTACGGTTCAGTATACGGCGATACGGGAGTTACGGTTCAGTATCCGGCGATACGGGAGTTACGGTTCAGTATACGGTGATACAGGAGTTACGGTTCAGTATGCGGCGATACAGGAGTTACGGTTCAGTATACGGCGATACAGGAGTTACGGTTCAGTATACGGCGATACGGGAGTTACGGTTCAGTATACGGCGATACAGGAGTTACGGTTCAGTATCCGGCGATACAGGAGTTACGGTTCAGTATACGGTGATACAGGAGTTACGGTTCAGTATACGGTGATACAGGAGTTACGGTTCAGTATACGGTGATACGGGAGTTACGGTTCAGTATACGGCGATACGGGAGTTACGGTTCAGTATACGGCGATACGGGAGTTACGGTTCAGTATACGGCGATACGGGAGTTACGGTTCAGTATCCGGCGATACGGGAGTTACGGTTCAGTATCCGGCGATAAAGGAGTTACGGTTCAGTATCCGGCGATAAAGGAGTTACGGTTCAGTATCCGGCGATAAAGGAGTTACGGTTCAGTATCCGGTGATAAAGGAGTTACGGTTCAGTATACGGCGATAAAGGAGTTACGGTTCAGTATACGGCGATACAGAAGTTACGGTTCAGTATACGGTGATACAGGAGTTACGGTTCAGTATACGGCGATACAGGAGTTACGGTTCAGTATACGGCGATACAGGAGTTACGGTTCAGTATACGGCGATACAGGAGTTACGGTTCAGTATACGGCGATAAAGGAGTTACGGTTCAGTATACGGCGATACAGGAGTTACGGTTCAGTATGCGGCGATACAGGAGTTACGGTTCAGTATCCGGCGATACAGGAGTTACGGATCAATATCCGGCGATACAGGAGTTACGGATCAATATCCGGCGATACAGGAGTTACGGTTCAGTATCCGGCGATACAGGAGTTACGGTTCAGTATGCGGCGATACAGGAGTTACGGTTCAGTATACGGTGATACGGGAGTTACGGTTCAGTATCCGGTGATACAGGAGTTACGGTTCAGTATACGGTGATACAGGAGTTACGGTTCAGTATACGGTGATACAGGAGTTACGGTTCAGTATACGGTGATACAGGAGTTACGGTTCAGTATACGGCGATACAGGAGTTACGGTTCAGTATCGTTCGGTACCTCCTGAGCTCGTCCTCGGTGTCCATGCCAGACTCCTCGTCGTCTGTGGAGAGAAGAGCAGTGAGTGGATCAGTTTACACAGCGTTCCCCAAAAACAACAACAAACATACACGAGCACAGAGATTTTACTGGATCAAACTCGACTCCGGTGTTCCCCTCCTGACCACGTACACAAACAACTACCGCTTTAAATTACATTCAATCACACACAGCATTAAAGCTCTGAGTTAAAAACCAGTACTGATCCAGAGCCAGAACATTCCAGAACATTCCAGACTCCTGCTGTAGAACAGAGGACTATAGTAACAATAACAGACCAGGCTGAAATACAGTGAACGTGTGTATGTGGGTGTTTTACTGCCCCCTAGTGCGAGTGTGTTTTACTGCACAAGAGACAAACAGATTAATAAATGTTTAATTCTTTGTGTATGTATTTATCTGCTTGTGGAGCTGAAGCGCAATCGAGGTTATAAAATATTCCTGCACACGCTGATGAGTCCAGAACTTCACGCTGCTGAGTCCAGAACTTCACGCTGATGAGTCCAGAACTTCACGCTGCTGATGAGTCCAGAACTTCACGCTGCTGAGTCCAGAACTTCACGCTGCTGATGAGTCCAGAACTTCACGCTGATGAGTCCAGAACTTCACGCTGCTGAGTCCAGAACTTCACGCTGCTGATGAGTCCAGAACTTCACGCTGCTGAGTCCAGAACTTCACGCTGCTGATGAGTCCAGAACTTCACGCTGCTGAGTCCAGAACTTCACGCTGCTGATGAGTCCAGAACTTCACGCTGATGAGTCCAGAACTTCACGCTGCTGAGTCCAGAACTTCACGCTGCTGATGAGTCCAGAACTTCACGCTGCTGAGTCCAGAACTTCACGCTGCTGATGAGTCCAGAACTTCACGCTGATGAGTCCAGAACTTCACGCTGCTGAGTCCAGAACTTCACGCTGCTGATGAGTCCAGAACTTCACGCTGCTGATGAGTCCAGAACTTCACGCTGCTGCTGAGTCCAGAACTTCACGCTGCTGATGAGTCCAGAACTTCACGCTGCTGAGTCCAGAACTTCACGCTGCTGATGAGTCCAGAACTTCACGCTGCTGATGAGTCCAGAACTTCACGCTGCTGATGAGTCCAGAACTTCACGCTGCTGAGTCCAGAACTTCACGCTGCTGATGAGTCCAGAACTTCACGCTGCTGATGAGTCCAGAACTTCACGCTGCTGATGAGTCCAGAACTTCACGCTGCTGATGAGTCCAGAACTTCACGCTGCTGAGTCCAGAACTTCACGCTGCTGATGAGTCCAGAACTTCACGCTGCTGAGTCCAGAACTTCACGCTGCTGATGAGTCCAGAACTTCACGCTGCTGAGTCCAGAACTTCACGCTGCTGATGAGTCCAGAACTTCACGCTGCTGAGTCCAGAACTTCACGCTGCTGATGAGTCCAGAACTTCACGCTGCTGCTGAGTCCAGAACTTCACGCTGCTGATGAGTCCAGAACTTCACGCTGCTGCTGAGTCCAGAACTTCACGCTGCTGAGTCCAGAACTTCACGCTGCTGATGAGTCCAGAACTTCACGCTGCTGAGTCCAGAACTTCACGCTGCTGATGAGTCCAGAACTTCACGCTGCTGATGAGTCCAGAACTTCACGCTGCTGATGAGTCCAGAACTTCACGCTGATGAGTCCAGAACTTCACGCTGCTGCTGAGTCCAGAACTTCACGCTGCTGATGAGTCCAGAACTTCACGCTGCTGATGAGTCCAGAACTTCACGCTACTGATGAGTCCAGAACTTCACGCTGCTGAGTCCAGAACTTCACGCTGCTGATGAGTCCAGAACTTCACGCTGCTGATGAGTCCAGAACTTCACGCTGCTGAGTCCAGAACTTCACGCTGCTGATGAGTCCAGAACTTCACGCTGCTGATGAGTCCAGAACTTCACGCTGCTGATGAGTCCAGAACTTCACGCTGCTGATGAGTCCAGAACTTCACGCTGCTGATGAGTCCAGAACTTCACGCTGCTGATGAGTCCAGAACTTCACGCTGCTGAGTCCAGAACTTCACGCTGCTGATGAGTCCAGAACTTCACGCTGCTGAGTCCAGAACTTCACGCTGCTGATGAGTCCAGAACTTCACGCTGCTGAGTCCAGAACTTCACGCTGCTGATGAGTCCAGAACTTCACGCTGCTGAGTCCAGAACTTCACGCTGCTGATGAGTCCAGAACTTCACGCTACTGATGAGTCCAGAACTTCACGCTGCTGCTGAGTCCAGAACTTCACGCTGCTGATGAGTCCAGAACTTCACGCTACTGATGAGTCCAGAACTTCACGCTGCTGCTGAGTCCAGAACTTCACGCTGCTGATGAGTCCAGAACTTCACGCTGCTGCTGAGTCCAGAAATTCACGCTGCTGAGTCCAGAACTTCACGCTGCTGATGAGTCCAGAACTTCACGCTGCTGAGTCCAGAACTTCACGCTGCTGATGAGTCCAGAACTTCACGCTGCTGATGAGTCCAGAACTTCACGCTGATGAGTCCAGAACTTCACGCTGCTGCTGAGTCCAGAACTTCACGCTGCTGATGAGTCCAGAACTTCACGCTGCTGATGAGTCCAGAACTTCACGCTACTGATGAGTCCAGAACTTCACGCTGCTGAGTCCAGAACTTCACGCTGCTGATGAGTCCAGAACTTCACGCTGCTGAGTCCAGAACTTCACGCTGCTGATGAGTCCAGAACTTCACGCTGCTGATGAGTCCAGAACTTCACGCTGCTGAGTCCAGAACTTCACGCTGCTGATGAGTCCAGAACTTCACGCTGCTGATGAGTCCAGAACTTCACGCTACTGATGAGTCCAGAACTTCACCACAGACACCAGAGTTCTACACCGCGCTGTTCTGATTGGCTGCGTCTATCCAGACAGAAACACTCCTTATAACTCAGGGTGGGCGGAGCTAAGCTGGGTTTTGGTTAAAAACTCATTTATAGACTGCTTCTCATTTGGCCTGGCTGCTGATTGTACCTGGCAACCCCGGCGGTTTGTTTGGCTGAATAAAGATGAGCCGGGAGCCGGACACTCCGCTCCGCATTAACATAGAAATGAGGAACATGGCCGAGTGTGTTCAGCGACGACTGCAGACCCACATAAAACACACACACACACACACACACACACACAGTCAGGCTTTATCAGGCCTGACCTGCTACACACTCTTCATTAAAACACTCCTCCCCCTCCGCTGGAGTAAACACACTCAATACTAAGCGCAGCTCTCTGACATTTCAGGAGAAAAATGAGCCTCAGTGGCCACCGCGGCCGCGCTCGGGGGTGGAAAGGGTTAAATAACAGATTAAAGAGCCCATATCACAGAAAACTAAAGCATTCTCTCTTTATTCCAATTAGATATGTATTTAAATCTAATATCACATTTTATATTATACATACTAGAATTAAAGAAATGATGGTCTTTGTGATGTCACTAAATAATCTATTTTACATATACCTGCCTAATCTGCAGTTTAGCCACGCCCACTGAAAACGCTTTCTGAACGAGGCACAATACAGAGCCAATCAGAACAGAGCTCGTCAGTTACAATAACACCCGCTTCTATTGTGAGAGATAACGAGAGGCTGGAAAGCAATTATTCTGAAATTCCCCTTTAACTGCTGAGCGTCCAATCACAGGTCATCACCTCTGAAGACCTTCTGCACACTACTGAAACGAGTCTGTCCAGATCTTCAACTCCGCAGAGGACGAACCAGGACGACACCAGAACATCGAAAAGCACTTCATCCCGTCCGCTGTCCTCCACTCGTCCCTCCTTTTGTCTCTCGCACAGGTGGACGAGGAGGCAGCAGCCGGGGGACACGCTCTCCTGCGGCTAAGCTAATCTGAGCGCGCTAATGAGCCGCCTGAGCGAACTCCGTCACGCAAACCTGATCAGATCAAACCTGGTCGAGACCTTTCTTACTCTCCAGGTTCAGAGCGAGAGCCCCAGTTCAGCGAGCCTTCCTGAAGACTAACATGAGTCACATCATAAAATATATATATATACACACATTTTTATATTATATATAATAAATTAACATGCCCTTCTGTCGTCTCTCCACCAGGTGACGCTACATTTTAAACACTGCAGCTACAGTTTAATACAACTTTAAATATTTGCTAACAGCATAGCTAACTGCTAACAGCATAGCTAACCGCTAACAGCAGGGAAGGTTGTATGGAGCGGATGGTTCACTCAGAGAAAGAGCTGCTCTCTGTTGGGCGTGTGCTGGTAGAGACTGAGGGTCTACAAAAATATCAAAATATCAAAAATGGCGTCGGGTCAGCCACGGAGGGTCAACACCGACACACACGGCATGACTTTTACCTCGATCATCCGTCGACCCTCCGTATTCATCCTCCTCTCTCTCTGCCTTCTTCTCTGGAGTGTTCTGTCTCTTCTCTGGACTTTTCTGAAACAGAGACAGAGAGACAGACAGTCAGAGAGACAGACAGTCAGACCGGACTGTGCTCTCACTGTGAGATCTCAGTGGTGGAGACGGAGCTCAGTGCAGTGAGCACTTCGTCAGAGATCAGTTCTACAGGACAGCGAGCAGAAACACTGAGAAGCTCCGTACAGGTCAGGAGAGCGAGCTGATCAAACACACATACCTGAGAGACAACCAGCGAGGACAGTACTGAACACTACACGCTGAACACTACACTGAACAGTACACGCTGAACACTACACTGAACAGTACACGCTGAACACTACACACTGAACAGTACACGCTGAACACTACACGCTGAACACTACACGCTGAACACTACACGCTGAACACTACACTGAACAGTACACGCTGAACAGTACACGCTGAACACTACACACTGAACACTACACGCTGAACACTACACGCTGAACACTACACGCTGAACAGTACACGCTGAACACTACACACTGAACACTACACGCTGAACACTACACGCTGAACACTACACGCTGAACAGTACACGCTGAACAGTACACGCTGAACACTACACACTGAACACTACACTGAACAGTACACGCTGAACACTACACACTGAACACTACACTGAACACTACACTGAACACTACACTGAACACTACACTGAACACTACACACTGAACAGTACACACTGAACACTACACTGAACACTACACTGAACACTACACTGAACAGTACACGCTGAACACTACACTGAACACTACACTGAACACTACACTGAACACTACACTGAACACTACACTGAACACTACACGCTGAACACTACACGCTGAACACTACACGCTGAACACTACACTGAACAGTACACGCTGAACACTACACACTGAACAGTACACGCTGAACACTACACGCTGAACACTACACGCTGAACACTACACGCTGAACACTACACGCTGAACACTACACTGAACAGTACACGCTGAACACTACACGCTATACAGTACACGCTATACAGTACACGCTGAACACTACACGCTGAACAGCACATGCTGAACAGTACACGCTGAACAGCACACGCTGAACACTACACGCTGAACACTACACGCTGAACACTACACGCTGAACACTACACGCTGAACACTACACGCTGAACAGCACGCTGAACAGCACGCTGAACACTACACGCTGAACATTTCTCTCCATTCTTTTTCTTTACTTCTCTACTCGTTTATTGATAGTAATCCTGTAAATATCTCTCAACTTCTGTTATTTTAATAAACAATATTTTCTTTATTATTCGTGTTTATGTTTTATGGTTAAATTCTTTGGATATAATGTGTCTTATTACATTCATGCCAATAAAACCCTGTTAAAATTAAAACTAAAAAATGGAGAGAGAGAGAGAGAGAGAGAGAGAAAGAGAGAGAGAAAGAGTGAGAGAGAGAAAGAGTGAGAGAGAAAGAGTGAGAGAGAGAAAGAGTGAGAGAGAGAGAGAGAAAGAGTGAGAGAGAGAAAGAGTGAGAGAGAGAGAGAGAGAGAAAGAGAGAGAGAAAGAGAAAGAGAGAGAGAAAAAGAAAGAAAGAAAGAGAGAGAGAGAAAGAGAGAGAGAGAGAAAG
>CM038727.1:37847197-37854697 GCA_021613375.1 Megaleporinus macrocephalus
GTAATCAGCGTTCCTGATCACAATTACAATACTCACTACACTCTCCACAACCACACCCCCCACCTCCACACTACTACTGTTACTCACTATCACTAGTACTACAGGAGAATTACTGCAGTACTCTACTACTGTTACTCACTATCACTAGTACTACAGGAGAATAACTGCAGTACTCTACTACTGTTACTCACTATCACTAGTACTACAGGAGAATAACTGCAGTACTCTACTACCGTTACTCACTATCACTAGTACTACAGGAGAATAACTGCAGTACTCTACTACTGTTACTCACTATCACTAGTACTACAGGAGAATTACTGCAGTACTCTACTACTGTTACTCACTATCACTAGTACTACAGGAGAATTACTGCAGTACTCTACTACTGTTACTCACTATCACTAGTACTACAGGAGAATAACTGCAGTACTCTACTACTGTTACTCACTATCACTAGTACTACAGGAGAATAACTGCAGTACTCTACTACTGTTACTCACTATCACTAGTACTACAGGAGAATTACTGCAGTACTCTACTACTGTTACTCACTATCACTAGTACTACAGGAGAATAACTGCAGTACTCTACTACTGTTACTCACTATCACTAGTACTACAGGAGAATAACTGCAGTACTCTACTACTGTTACTCACTATCACTAGTACTACAGGAGAATAACTGCAGTACTCTACTACCGTTACTCACTATCACTAGTACTACAGGAGAATAACTGCAGTACTCTACTACCGTTACTCACTATCACTAGTACTACAGGAGAATAACTGCAGTACTCTACTACTGTTACTCACTATCACTAGTACTACAGGAGAATAACTGCAGTACTCTACTACCGTTACTCACTATCACTAGTACTACAGGAGAATAACTGCAGTACTCTACTACTGTTACTCACTATCACTAGTACTACAGGAGAATTACTGCAGTACTCTACTACTGTTACTCACTATCACTAGTACTACAGGAGAAAAACTGCAGTACTCTACTACCGTTACTCACTATCACTAGTACTACAGGAGAATAACTGCAGTACTCTACTACTGTTACTCACTATCACTAGTACTACAGGAGAATTACTGCAGTACTCTACTAATGTTACTCACTATCACTAGTACTACAGGAGAATAACTGCAGTACTCTACTACTGTTACTCACTATCACTAGTACTACAGGAGAATAACTGCAGTACTCTACTACCGTTACTCACTATCACTAGTATTACAGGAGAATGACTGCAGTACTCCACTACCGTTACTCACTATCACTAGTACTACAGGAGAATGACTGCAGTACTCCACTACCGTTACTCACTATCACTAGTACTACAGGAGAATAACTGCAGTACTCCACTACCGTTACTCACTATCACTAGTACTACAGGAGAATAACTGCAGTACTCTACTACCGTTACTCACTATCACTAGTACTACAGGAGAATAACTGCAGTACTCCACTACCGTTACTCACTATCACTAGTACTACAGGAGAATAACTGCAGTACTCTACTACCGTTACTCACTATCACTAGTACTACAGGAGAATAACTGCAGTACTCCACTACCGTTACTCACTATCACTAGTACTACAGGAGAATAACTGCAGTACTCCACTACCGTTACTCACTATCACTAGTACTACAGAAGAATAACTGCAGTACTCTACTACCGTTACTCACTATCACTAGTACTACAGGAGAATAACTGCAGTACTCTACTACTGTTACTCACTATCACTAGTAGTACAGGAGAATAACTGCAGTACTCTACTACCGTTACTCACTATCACTAGTACTACAGGAGAATAACTGCAGTACTCTACTACTGTTACTCACTATCACTAGTACTACAGGAGAATAACTGCAGTACTCTACTACTGTTACTCACTATCACTAGTACTACAGGAGAATAACTGCAGTACTCTACTACCGTTACTCACTATCACTAGTACTACAGGAGAATAACTGCAGTACTCTACTACTGTTACTCACTATCACTAGTACTACAGGAGTATAACTGCAGTACTCTACTACTGTTACTCACTATCACTAGTAGTACAGGAGAATAACTGCAGTACTCTACTACCGTTACTCACTATCACTAGTACTACAGGAGAATAACTGCAGTACTCTACTACTGTTACTCACTATCACTAGTACTACAGGAGAATAACTGCAGTACTCTACTACCGTTACTCACTATCACTAGTACTACAGGAGAATAACTGCAGTACTCTACTACCGTTACTCACTATCACTAGTATTACAGGAGAATAACTGCAGTACTCTACTACCGTTACTCACTATCACTAGTACTACAGGAGAATAACTGCAGTACTCCACTACTGTTACTCACTATCACTAGTACTACAGGAGAATAACTGCAGTACTCTACTACTGTTACTCACTATCACTAGTACTACAGGAGAATAACTGCAGTACTCTACTACTGTTACTCACTATCACTAGTACTACAGGAGAATAACTGCAGTACTCCACTACTGTTACTCACTATCACTAGTACTACAGGAGAATAACTGCAGTACTCTACTACTGTTACTCACTATCACTAGTACTACAGGAGAATAACTGCAGTACTCTACTACTGTTACTCACTATCACTAGTACTACAGGAGAATAACTGCAGTACTCTACTACCGTTACTCACTATCACTAGTATTACAGGAGAATAACTGCAGTACTCTACTACCGTTACTCACTATCACTAGTACTACAGGAGAATAACTGCAGTACTCCACTACTGTTACTCACTATCACTAGTACTACAGGAGAATAACCGCAGTACTCCACTACTGTTACTCACTATCACTAGTATTACAGGAGAATAACTGCAGTACTCTACTACCGTTACTCACTATCACTAGTACTACAGGAGAATAACTGCAGTACTCCACTACTGTTACTCACTATCACTAGTATTACAGGAGAATAACTGCAGTACTCTACTACCGTTACTCACTATCACTAGTACTACAGGAGAATAACTGCAGTACTCTACTACTGTTACTCACTATCACTAGTACTACAGGAGAATAACTGCAGTACTCTACTACTGTTACTCACTATCACTAGTACTACAGGAGAATAACTGCAGTACTCTACTACCGTTACTCACTATCACTAGTACTACAGGAGAATAACTGCAGTACTCTACTACCGTTACTCACTATCACTAGTATTACAGGAGAATAACTGCAGTACTCTACTACCGTTACTCACTATCACTAGTACTACAGGAGAATAACTGCAGTACTCCACTACTGTTACTCACTATCACTAGTACTACAGGAGAATAACCGCAGTACTCCACTACTGTTACTCACTATCACTAGTATTACAGGAGAATAACTGCAGTACTCTACTACTGTTACTCACTATCACTAGTATTACAGGAGAATAACTGCAGTACTCTACTACCGTTACTCACTATCACTAGTACTACAGGAGAATAACTGCAGTACTCTACTACTGTTACTCACTATCACTAGTATTACAGGAGAATAACTGCAGTACTCTACTACCGTTACTCACTATCACTAGTACTACAGGAGAATAACTGCAGTACTCTACTACTGTTACTCACTATCACTAGTACTACAGGAGAATTACTGCAGTACTCTACTACTGTTACTCACTATCACTAGTACTACAGGAGAATAACTGCAGTACTCTACTACTGTTACTCACTATCACTAGTACTACAGGAGAATAACTGCAGTACTCTACTACCGTTACTCACTATCACTAGTACTACAGGAGAATAACTGCAGTACTCCACTACTGTTACTCACTATCACTAGTATTACAGGAGAATAACTGCAGTACTTCACTACTGTTACTCACTATCACTAGTACTACAGGAGAATAACTGCAGTACTCTACTACTGCTACTCACTATCACTAGTACTACAGGAGAATAACTGCAGTACTCTACTACCGTTACTCACTATCACTAGTACTACAGGAGAATAACTGCAGTACTCTACTACCGTTACTCACTATCACTAGTATTACAGGAGAATAACTGCAGTACTCTACTACCGTTACTCACTATCACTAGTACTACAGGAGAATAACTGCAGTACTCTACTACTGTTACTCACTATCACTAGTACTACAGGAGAAAAACTGCAGTACTCTACTACCGTTACTCACTATCACTAGTACTACAGGAGAATAACTGCAGTACTCCACTACTGTTACTCACTATCACTAGTATTTGCTGTTGAGTTCAAACAGTCGTCCTCCAGAATCATATATTCCACCTTTAATCCAGTAACCGAACAGCTGCTGGGAGAGCTGACCTCTCCAGTGTACTCCAGTCTGATCAGATGTTTCAGAAGAGAACAGGTTTACGGGGTAACGAAACCGAGCCTGACTGGTAATGTGGAGCGGTCACTCACTTCCTGTAGGAGATCTTCTGTTTCCTCTTGTGACAGTCCATCACCCACTCCTTGCGTACGATCATCCCCCCCGCGGCCTTTACCTGCCCGTACTTAGGGGTGTTCGCAAACGCACAGCTGCAGAAAACAGAACAGAGCCCGATTATTAATCCCCCCCGGAGGTAATCACAGATAATCAGATCACCAGTGAGAGATGGTTACTGGTTTACTGTTTCAGAGTGGTCAGTTTTACTGGTTTACTGTTTCAGAGTGGTCAGTTTTACTGGTTTACTGTTTCAGAGGGGTCAGTTTTACTGGTTTACTGTTTCAGAGGGGTCAGTTTTACTGGTTTACTGTTTCAGAGTGGTCAGTTTTACTGGTTTACTGTGTCAGAGTGGTCAGTTTTACTGGTTTACTGTTTCAGAGGGGTCAGTTTTACTGGTTTAGTGTTTCAGAGCGGTCAGTTTTACTGGTTTACTGTTTCAGAGCGGTCAGCTTTACTGGTTTACTGTTTCAGAGTGGTCAGTTTTACTGGTTTACTGTTTCAGAGGGGTCAGTTTTACTGGTTTACTGTTTCAGAGGGGTCAGTTTTACTGGTTTACTGTGTCAGAGGGGTCAGTTTTACTGGTTTACTGTTTCAGAGGGGTCAGTTTTACTGGTTTACTGTGTCAGAGTGGTCAGTTTTACTGGTTTACTGTGTCAGAGCGGTCAGTTTTACTGGTTTACTGTTTCAGAGCGGTCAGTTTTACTGGTTTACTGTTTCAGAGTGGTCAGTTTTACTGGTTTAGTGTTTCAGAGTGGTCAGTTTTACTGGTTTAGTGTTTCAGAGCGGTCAGTTTTACTGGTTTACTGTTTCAGAGTGGTCAGTTTTACTGGTTTAGTGTTTCAGAGTGGTCAGTTTTACTGGTTTACTGTTTCAGAGTGGTCAGTTTTACTGGTTTACTGTTTCAGAGGGGTCAGTTTTACTGGTTTACTGTTTCAGAGGGGTCAGTTTTACTGGTTTACTGTTTCAGAGTGGTCAGTTTTACTGGTTTACTGTTTCAGAGTGGTCAGTTTTACTGGTTTACTGTGTCAGAGTGGTCAGTTTTACTGGTTTACTGTTTCAGAGGGGTCAGTTTTACTGGTTTAGTGTTTCAGAGCGGTCAGTTTTACTGGTTTACTGTTTCAGAGCGGTCAGCTTTACTGGTTTACTGTTTCAGAGTGGTCAGTTTTACTGGTTTACTGTTTCAGAGGGGTCAGTTTTACTGGTTTACTGTTTCAGAGGGGTCAGTTTTACTGGTTTACTGTTTCAGAGGGGTCAGTTTTACTGGTTTACTGTTTCAGAGGGGTCAGTTTTACTGGTTTACTGTTTCAGAGGGGTCAGTTTTACTGGTTTACTGTTTCAGAGGGGTCAGTTTTACTGGTTTAGTGTTTCAGAGTGCTATGGGATGATGTCAATGCACACACATGTACAGAAGCAGGGATATTTGCTGGTCCAGATAACTAAGTTTAGTTCGATCGAATCCTGGATCAGTTTTTTCCTGTGATGCAACTTGTGGTCACATGTCCTACATGAGGTGTGTGGAGTCAGGAGTCCAGTCAGGTCTGTATTTGGCCCCCATGGCCAGCGCCTTCTCCCTCAGCTCCCCACGGAACGGGTTCTGGAACCCACTCAGCACAAACACCACCCCCTCCATGATCTTGTTAAACAGAACCGTCTCTGCAGGTTTTAGTCTGGCTTTGGGTTTGGGTTTACTCTCCGGCTTCTTCTCTGGAGTCTTCTGATCTGCAGAACAGCAGAAATAACACAAATCAGACAAGAGACGTCATCAGAATCAGACCAAGATCTGAAGTAGACACTACAGAACTGCATACAGACAACAGCCTATATATATATATATATATTACACACCATCATTTAGAACTTCCTACTGTCCCGAAGTCTGTATGAGTTAGGGACTGACCTGTTCTGCCCTTGGCCATGTTGGGGCTGGGCGTGTGTGCGGTGCTAGGTTTGGTTCTGGGTGTTCCTGAGCCGGCCTGTGGAGAAGCTGCTGGGCTCGGCTTCTTGGCTGGAGGACCAGGAGCGTCCTGACGTTCTTTACTGAACTCAAACTTCCTCTTAACTGGAGCCTGTAGAGAAGAAACCAGGACAGCAACTGATTTCTACACTCAGCACAGCCAGAACAGAGACCCTCTCCCTCTACCCCGGGCACAGAGACCCTCTCCCTCTACCCCGGGCACAGAGACCCTCTCCCTCTACCCCGGGCACAGAGACCCTCTCCCTCTACACCGGGCACAGAGACCCTCTCCCTCTACCCCGGGCACAGAGACCCTCTCCCTCTACCCCGGGCACAGAGACCCTCTCCCTCTACACCGAGCACAGAGACCCTCTCCCTCTACACCGGGCACAGAGACCCTCTCCCTCTACCCCGGGCACAGAGACCCTCTCCCTCTACCCCGGGCACAGAGACCCTCTCCCTCTACCCCGGGCACAGAGACCCTCTCCCTCTACACCGAGCACAGAGACCCTCTCCCTCTACCCCGGGCACAGAGACCCTCTCCCTCTACCCCGGGCACAGAGACCCTCTCCCTCTACACCGAGCACAGAGACCCTCTCCCTCTACACCGGGCACAGAGACCCTCTCCCTCTACCCCGGGCACAGAGGAGTACTGAGCTCAGCCTCCCCCACCCTGCTCTCATAGCCAGGTGAGTAATGAGAGAGTGGAAATAGGGAACAGGGAAACAGAGCCCCCTACAGGACAGAAACCACACTGTCTACAGAAGGGCGGTGTTTGGTGGGTACCTGTGGTGAGCTGGTGGGAGGGTTCGAGGTGGAGGACTCAGACTGAAGCGCAGCAGCTGCGTAGCTAATTTTGGCATTCTGAGGAGAAACTGAGGAGAAAAACAGTCTGTCAGAACCACCGTCGCCCCCTACGCTTCCTGTAGTGTATTACAGTCTGTCAGAACCACCGTCGCCCCCTACGCTTCCTGTAGTGTATTACAGTCTGTCAGAACCACCGTCGCCCCCTACGCTTCCTGTAGTGTATTACAGTCTGTCAGAACCACCGTCGCCCCCTACGCTTCCTGTAGTGTAT
>CM038727.1:37859697-37884697 GCA_021613375.1 Megaleporinus macrocephalus
CCATCTACTTTAACATCACCATAAACCCCTTCACATACATACACACCAGCAAAGCACTGGGCTCTGTTTTCACCACTGGAGGAAAGAGAAGTAACAACACAGGCACACCAATAAGAACGTCTTTCTTTTTTTATGACTACGTATCCAAAAATTATGTTTTTAATAATATTACGACACCTCATAATTAACTCTTATTTGTTTTAATAACAACAACACTTACTGATTATGAACACTTTCATATAAAACACACATAAAGTCATAATTGTAAGTTTCAGAACTGAGATAGTAAGTTTTGAGTCTCATAACTAAGAAAGTGTGTAGTAACTTTGAGATAGTAAGTCACAACTATAAGAAAGTGAGCCATTATTTTGAAACAGCACATCATGATTATGAGGTTGTACCATGTTATGACATAATACAACATAATTATGAGATAGTAAGTCACAACTATGACATTAGGTCAGAACTATGAGATAGTAATTCATAACTACAGAATAGCGAGTCATAATTATGTGATGCTGACTCACAGTTTGCCATCATTAAGGGACACAAAGCAATAATAATGAAATATTAAGTCTATATTTATTCGTTTGTTTGGTTATTAATTTCCTCCGGTGGTGGAAACACAGCAGAGTCTCCGCACCTGTACAATAACTGAGGTCTGTTTCTCTCCGGGTCTCGCAGCTTTCCATTTCCTGTAGGTGTCGGAGCTCAGCAGGTTGTTGGCCTTGTGAGTCTGTGTGAAACCAGAAAACATCAAGAGCTTCTCAAACAATGAACCTCAATGAACAACGATATGGGTCAGTTTTACATCTATAAACACATTGATTATCTATACGGTCACTCACAGAGTCCTCACTGCTGCAGGACACCACGTGTTTGAGTTTAATCTCCGGCATTTCGGCTCCCAGCTGATGATCAACTCAGCAAACCTGATAAAACAGAACAAACAGAGCTGTTTAAATAACCAGAGCACTTAATTCAGGAATTCTGTTCTGCAGTGCGTGAGTTAAACCACTGACGGACATCCACACTGGTCAATATTATTATTATTATTATCATTAATATTATTATTATTATTACTATTCATCTGTCAAGTTCAAATTGAAACATTTGATCAAAGTCTGTTCCAAAATTGTAGGTCAGCGTCTAGAAGGTCTGTATGAAACCGCTTATCATAATAACAGTGCGGCCAAAAACGTCCTCTCTGATGTAGATCAAGTTTTGAACAGTGAATGTGTGCTTCTCCCCTCTGGACGACGACAGTGTCCACCGTTCAATAAGGTTAGACTGAAGCTCTCGTTTGTCCACCAGTCAGTCCTTATACTGAACAAGGAGCCTAATTTATAAGGTGGTTGTGATGCTAGGGATGTGAGTAAGACCCCCACTCCCCCCTCTTTCCTTATAACGTATGAGTCTTATATGTGTTGCTGGTAATGTACTATGTTGTAACGGAGCTGTTCTTTGTGCAAATTTCAGATCGTCAATCTATCAATCTATCAATCTATCAATCATCTAACAGTCTGCCTCTCTCTGTACAGCGAATACTCCTTATTACAGATCAGTGGACTCATTCAGTTCCACCTTAAATACGGGACCAGGTTAAGCGTAGACCTTCAGTAAGCCGTGGCTGAAGCTTGTCCGTTCCACCTTAAATGGTGAGCAGTTAGAATAAGAAGCTTCAGAGAGCGAGCAGTTGAGTCCTTCAGGAATCTGATCTGGAGTCTGAGTTTCACTGTAACATCTTAAAGAGCGCCACAATTAAACCGCGTCACTATTAAAGGTGGAGCGAAAACAAATTCAGCCAAGAAGCCGATCCGACGCAGCACCACACCGACAACACGAACCACAAAACACAGACCAAACGCATAAACAGCCGAATAAACACGGAAATCACAAAACCGTAAACAATGTTAGCTACAGAGGCTAAAGCCGGGCACCTGAGTGAGCATGCTAACAGGCTAACAGCTAACAATAGAGCACAGCACAACAGCAGAGCTTCAAAGTCCAGAATTAACGTTTCACAGTTTAACTTTCTACATACGTTCAAACAGAAAAAGCTCCGAGTTTCAGATCCAGAGAACAAAATTAACACAAACGAGAGAAATAAACTCTAAACTCGCGCCGCCGACGGAGGGAAACTGGGCACTCACCCGCCGTGACATCACATCCGCTTCGCACCAGCGGCTGCGCGTCACCGCCATCTAGCGGCGAGAGGCGGCAGTGCGCCACCAACTCGGAACCAAAACAACAACAAACACGAACAATTCACAACAAAATCACAACAAAACAACAACAAACACGAACAATTCACAACAAAATCACAACAAAATAACAACAAACACGAACAATTCACAACAAAATCACTACAAATTCACAACAAAATCACAACAAAATCACAACAAACACGAACAATTCACAACAAAATAACAACAAACACGAACAATTCACAACAAAATCACTACAAATTCACAACAAAATCACAACAAAATCACAACAAATCACAACAAACACGAACAATTCACAACAAATTCACAACAAAATCACAACAAAATCACAACAAAACAACAACAAACACGAACAATTCACAACAAATCACAACGAAATCACAACAAAACAACAACAAACACGAACAATTCACAACAAAATCACAACAAATCACAACAAAATCACAACAAATCACAACAAAATCACAACAAAACAACAACAAACATGAACAATTCACAACAAAATCACAACAAAACAACAACAAACATGAACAATTCACAACAAAATCACAACAAAACAACAACAAACACGAACAATTCACAACAAAATCACAACAAATCACAACAAAATCACAACAAATCACAACAAAATAACAACAAAACAACAACAAACACGAACAATTCACAACAAATTCACAACAAATCACAACAAAATCACAACAAAACAACAACAAACACGAACAATTCACAACAAATTCACAACAAATCACAACAAAATCACAACAAAACAACAACAAACACGAACAATTCACAATAAAATCACAACAAATAACAACAAAATCACAACAAATCACAACAAATTCACAACAAATCAACAAAATCACAACAAAACAACAACAAACACAAACAATTCACAACAAAATCACAACAAATCACAACAAAATCACAACAAAACAACAAACACGAACAATTCACAACAAATAACAACAAAATCACAACAAAATCACAACAAAACAACAACAAACACGAACAATTCACAACAAATTCACAACAAATCACAACAAAATCACAACAAAATCACAACAAAATCACAACAAATCACAACAAAATCACAACAAAATCTCAACAAAATCACAACAAAATCACAACAAATCACAACAAAATCTCAACAAATCACAACAAAATCACAACAAAACAACAACAAACACGAACAATTCACAACAAATTCACAACAAAATCACAACAAATCACAACAAAATCACAACAAATCACAACAAAATCACAACAAATCACAACTCACAACAAAATCACAACAAATCACAACAAAATCACAACAAATTAACAACAAAATCACAACAAATCACAACAAAACCACAACAAATTCACAACAAATCACAACAAATTCACAACAAAATCACAACAAAAATCACAACAAATTCACAACAAATTCACAACAAATCACAACACATCACAACTAAATCACAACAAAACCACAACAAAATCACAACAAATTCACAACAAAACAACAACAAAACAACAACAAACACGAACAATTCACAACAAAATCACAACCAATCACAACAAAACAACAACAAACACGAACAATTCACAACAAAATCACAACAAAACAACAACAAACGCGAAGAACTCGCAACAAAACACAACAAATTCACAACAAACACGAACAATTCACAACAAAATCACAACAAATCACGAAAAAATAACAACAATTCACAACAATTCACAACAAAATCACAACAATTCACAACAAAATCACAACAAATCACAACAAAATCACAACAATTCACAACAAATCACACCAAATCGCAACAAAATCACAACAAATCACAACAAAATCACAACAAATCACAACAAAATCACAACAATTCACATCAAAATCACAACAAAATCACAACAAATTAAAACAAAATCACAACAAATCACAACAAAATCACAACAATTCACATCAAAATCACAACAAAATCACAACAAATTAAAACAAAATCACAACAAATCACAACAAAATCACAACAATTCACATCAAAATAACAACAAAATCACAACAAATCACACCAAATCGCAACAAAATCGCAACAAAATCACAACAAATCACAACAAATCACAACAAAATCACAACAATTCACATCAAAATCACAACAAAATCACAACAAATTAAAACAAAATCACAACAAATCACAACAATTCACATCAAAATAACAACAAAATCACAACAATTCACAACAAAATTCACTATTAAACACTTTTGACCGGCGCTGGTACACGACTGTGGACGCTCTGGCGTTTAAAATGTCTCAAATTAAAGAAATCCGGCTCATATTCCACATTTACCCTGAACTTTATTGTTTATGTGTTTATATACCAGAAAACATTCAATTCATACTCGAGTATTTATATCACTGTTCTCTCCGTATGACTGACATTAAAGCACTAAACCTTTTATCACTGTGTGAACTGCTACATAGATGTGACCTAAAATATGAGATTTTTATTTAGTTCATAATAATAACAATAAAGAAAAAACAAAGAAACAATTGAAACAAACAATCCTACAGTTTTCATTCATTCACTGAAGAAAAAACACACACATACACTAGTGAAAACACACACACACACTAGTGAAAACACACACACACTAGGGGGCAGAGAAACACACACATACACACACAGTAGTGAAAACATACACACAGTAGTGAAAACACACACACACACACTAGTGAAAACACACACACTAGGGGCAGTGAAATACACACACACTAGTGAAAACACACACACACTAGGGGCAGTGAAATACACACACACTAGTGAAAACACACACACACACTAGGGGCAGTGAAATACACACACACTAGTGAAAACACACACACACTGGGGGGCAGTGAAGCACCTACATATATATATATATACACACACACACACACTAGGGGGCAGTGAAGCACCTACATATATACACACACACACACACACACACACACTAGGGGGCAGTGAAGCACCTACATACACACAAACACACACACACTAGGGGGCAGTGAAGCACCTACATACACACAAACACACACACACTAGGGGGCAGTGAAGCACCTACATATATACACACACACACACACACACTAGGGGGCAGTGAAGCACCTACATATACACACACACACACACACTAATGAACACACACTAGGGGGCAGTGAGCACGCTAGCCCAGAGTGGTGAGCAGCTCTATTCACAGTACCGGGGGGCAGTTGGGTGTTTGGTGGGGGTTTGGTGCGACACTCCGGTTACCAGAGTGGTCCTCCGAACTCACGACTGTCCACCAACACCAGACAGTCACAGAGGGTCAAGCAGCAGAACTGGACTGTGTGTAGGGGGAGGTTCTGGAGCAGTGGTTCTGTGATATGGGTTCTTTGATCAGGTGGTGATGTAATGGACGTGTATCTGGAGTGGAGCTGAGGAGAGACAGTCTCGAGGCTCCCGGTGAGGAGAGGCGGGGCTTCTGGACGCCGCTTTCGAGCTGACTGAGCGCTTTCGGTCTCGCTCGGTTCCCTTTTCCTCCCTGACTGTCAGACTTCCACTGAAAGAGAGAGTGTACGTAAACACAAACTCACTCTCTCACTCCTGACTCCACTCTCTCCTCTACACACTCTCTACACACTAACAGAGCCCAGCTTTCACTCCACACTCTCCTCTACACACTCTCTACACACTAACAGAGCCCAGCTTTCACTCCACACTCTCCTCTACACACTCTCTACACACTAACAGAGCCGAGCTTTTACTCCACACTCTCCTCTACACACTCTCTACACACTAACAGAGCCCAGCTTTCACTCCACACTCTCCTCTACACACTCTCTACACACTAACAGAGCCCAGCTTTCACTCCACACTCTCCTCTACACACTCTCTACACACTAACAGAGCCCAGCTTTCACTCCACACTCTCCTCTACACACTCTCTACACACTAACAGAGCCGAGCTTTTACTCCACACTCTCCTCTACACACTCTCTACACACTAACAGAGCCCAGCTTTCACTCCACACTCTCCTCTACACACTCTCTACACACTAACAGAGCCGAGCTTTCACTCCACACTCTCCTCTACACACTCTCTACACACTAACAGAGCCCAGCTTTCACTCCACACACTCTCTACACACTAACGGAGCCGAGCTTTCACTCCACACTCTCCTCTACACACTAACAGAGCTGAGCTTTCACTCCACACTCTCCTCTACACACTCTCTACACACTAACAGAGCCGAGCTTTCACTCCACGTTTCTGTGGTAGCGGTTTGTTCATCTCTGAGCTCTCAGCTCACCCTCCTCTGGAGTATCAGGTGATGATGAAGATGAAGATCTTCTGCTGCTCTCTGATTGTTTTACTCTGCGGACGCGGTGAGTCTCACTTTTACAAGTTCAGGTTAACTGGATCAAGATCTGATCTACGTCTCTCACAATAACATATTCATGTTACTTTGTATTGTATGTCTGATTATTTACATCTGTTCTAATCAGATCTGCTCTTCTTACTGGAGATCAGACACTTATTGATCAGATACACACTCTTACAATCAGATCAGACTCTTACACAGTCCTGTATATATACACTCAACAAACTACAAAACACGCTGTATTGGTTTGGAGGTGGGGCTTTGGAGGAAACAATGATGGGAGGGGCTGTATTTGTTTGGGGGTGGGGCTTTGGAGGCACTACTGCAGGGAGGGGCTGTATATGTTTGGAGGTGGGGCTTTGGTGGGAACACTAATAGAAGGGGGCTGTATATGTTTGGGGGTGGGGCTTTGGTGGGAACACTAATAGAAGGGGGCTGTATATGTTTGGGGGTGGGGCTTTGGAAGGATCAATGATGGGAGGGGCTGTATTGGTTTGGAGGTGGGGCTTTGGAAGAAGCAATGATGGGAGGGGCTGTATTGGTTTGGGGGTGGGGCTTTGGAGGCACCACTGCAGGGAGGGGCTGTATTTATTAGGGGCGGGGTTTGGGAGGGAAT
This sequence comes from Megaleporinus macrocephalus, assembly GCA_021613375.1. Taxonomy (NCBI): domain Eukaryota; kingdom Metazoa; phylum Chordata; class Actinopteri; order Characiformes; family Anostomidae; genus Megaleporinus; species Megaleporinus macrocephalus. The sequence continues at coordinate 37,866,924 of CM038727.1, forward strand.
CTGAGTGTGGGTGTAGATCACTCCTGAGTTCTTCTCTCCTGCGTGCAGATGTTCGGGGCAGTAAATGGTCAGCTATCGTTCCCTCCTCTGTTAGCGGCATGTCTGGGCTCTGTGTCCATGTCCCCTGCGCCTTCTCCTACCCTGGAGCGACGGTGTCAGCGGATAGGCTGACGGGAATCTGGCTCCAGGGAAACCAGGCGCTCCAGGTTTATAACAGCAGGCGCTGGGAGCAGGTGGACGCTGGGTATCTGAACAGAACCAGACTGCTGGGCTCTCTGGACAGGAACCAGTGCTCTCTGAGGATCGACCTGCTGGGGTCCAGGGACGCCCACAAGTACATGTTCCGAATTGAGGTAGACGGCCTGGACAGATACACGTACACGGACCAGACTGTGACCCTCAGCGTTAACGGTCAGTCTGAAGCCACAGTGTGAAATTACAGTCTTAACGAGATCTACCTGATTAAGATCTACCAGATTATATCTACCTGATTATATTTACCTGATTATATCTACCTGATTATATTTACCTGATTATATCTACCTGATTATATCTACCTGATTATATTTACCTGATTATATCTACCTGATTATATCTACCTGATTATATCTACCTGATTATATCTACCTGATTATATCTACCTGATTATATTTACCTGATTATATCTACCTGATTATATTTACCTGATTATATCTACCTGATTATATTTACCTGATTATATCTACCTGATTATATTTACCTGATTATATCTACCTGATTATATCTACCTGATTATATCTACCTGATTATATCTACCTGATTATATCTACCAGATTATATCTACCTGATTATATTTACCTGATTATATCTACCTGATTATATTTACCTGATTATATCTACCTGATTATATTTACCTGATTATATCTACCTGATTATATTTACCTGATTATATCTACCTGATTATATTTACCTGATTATATCTACCTGATTATATCTACCTGATTATATCTACCTGATTGAGATCTACCAGATTAAGATCTACCAGATTATATCTACCTGATTATATCTACCAGATTATATCTACCTGATTATATTTACCTGATTATATCTACCTGATTATATTTACCTGATTATATCTACCTGATTATATCTACCTGATTATATCTACCAGATTATATCTACCTGATTATATCTACCTGATTATATCTACCTGATTATATTTACCTGATTATATCTACCTGATTATATCTACCAGATTATATCTACCTGATTATATCTACCTGATTATATCTACCAGATTATATCTACCAGATTATATCTACCTGATTATATCTACCTGATTAAGATCTACCTGATTATATTTACCTGATTATATCTACCTGATTATATCTACCTGATTGAGATCTACCAGATTATATCTACCTGATTATATCTACCAGATTATATCTACCAGATTATATCTACCTGATTATATCTACCAGATTATATCTACCTGATTATATCTACCTGATTAAGATCTACCAGATTATATCTACCTGATTATATCTACCTGATTAAGATCTACCAGATTATATCTACCTGATTATATCTACCAGATTATATCTACCTGATTAAGATCTACCTGATTATATTTACCTGATTATATCTACCTGATTATATCTACCAGATTATATCTACCTGATTATATCTACCTGATTATATCTACCAGATTATATCTACCAGATTATATCTACCTGATTATATCTACCTGATTAAGATCTACCTGATTATATTTACCTGATTATATCTACCTGATTATATCTACCAGATTATATCTACCTGATTATATCTACCGGATTATATCTACCAGATTATATCTACCTGATTATATCTACCTGATTATATCTACCTGATTAAGATCTACCTGATTATATTTACCTGATTATATCTACCTGATTATATCTACCAGATTATATTTACCTGATTATATTTACCTGATTATATCTACCAGATTATATCTACCTGATTATATCTACCTGATTATATCTACCAGATTATATCTACCTGATTATATTTACCTGATTATATCTACCAGATTATATCTACCTGATTATATCTACCTGATTATATTTACCTGATTATATCTACCTGATTATATTTACCTGATTATATCTACCTGATTATATCTACCTGATTATATCTACCGGATTATATCTACCAGATTATATCTACCTGATTATATTTACCTGATTATATCTACCTGATTATATTTACCTGATTATATCTACCTGATTATATCTACCTGATTATATCTACCTGATTATATCTACCTGATTATATTTACCTGATTATATCTACCTGATTATATCTACCTGATTATATCTACCTGATTATATCTACCGGATTATATCTACCAGATTATATCTACCTGATTATATCTACCTGATTATATCTACCTGATTAAGATCTACCTGATTATATTTACCTGATTATATCTACCTGATTATATCTACCAGATTATATTTACCTGATTATATTTACCTGATTATATCTACCAGATTATATCTACCTGATTATATCTACCGGATTATATCTACCAGATTATATCTACCTGATTATATCTACCTGATTATATCTACCTGATTAAGATCTACCTGATTATATTTACCTGATTATATCTACCTGATTATATCTACCAGATTATATTTACCTGATTATATTTACCTGATTATATCTACCTGATTATATCTACCTGATTATATCTACCTGATTATATCTACCGGATTATATCTACCAGATTATATCTACCTGATTATATCTACCTGATTATATCTACCTGATTAAGATCTACCTGATTATATTTACCTGATTATATCTACCTGATTATATCTACCAGATTATATTTACCTGATTATATTTACCTGATTATATCTACCAGATTATATCTACCTGATTATATCTACCTGATTATATCTACCAGATTATATCTACCTGATTATATTTACCTGATTATATCTACCAGATTATATCTACCAGATTATATCTACCTGATTATATCTACCAGATTATATCTACCAGATTATATCTACCAGATTATATCTACCTGATTATATTTACCTGATTATATCTACCTGATTATATCTACCAGATTATATCTACCTGATTATATCTACCAGATTATATCTACCTGATTATATCTACCTGATTATATCTACCAGATTATATCTACCTGATTATATCTACCTGATTAAGATCTACCTGATTATATTTACCTGATTATATCTACCTGATTATATCTACCTGATTATATCTACCTGATTATATCTACCAGATTATATTTACCTGATTATATCTACCTGATTATATCTACCAGATTATATCTACCTGATTATATCTACCAGATTATATCTACCTGATTATATTTACCTGATTATATCTACCAGATTATATCTACCTGATTATATTTACCTGATTATATCTACCAGATTATATCTACCTGATTATATCTACCTGATTATATCTACCAGATTATATCTACCTGATTATATCTACCTGATTATATTTACCTGATTATATCTACCAGATTATATCTACCTGATTATATCTACCTGATTATATCTACCAGATTATATCTACGTGATTATATCTACCAGATTATATCTACCTGATTATATCTACCTGAGTATATCTACCTGATTATATCTACCAGATTATATCTACCTGATTATATCTGCCAGATTATATCTACCTGATTATATTTACCTGATTATATCTACCTGAGTATATCTACCTGATTATATCTACCAGATTATATCTACCTGATTATATCTGCCAGATTATATCTACCTGATTATATCTACCAGATTATATCTACCTGATTATATCTGCCAGATTACATCTACCTGATTATATTTACCTGATTATATTTACCTGATTATATCTACCTGATTATATCTACCAGATTATATCTACTTGATTATATCTACCTGATTATATCTACCAGATTATATCTACCTGATTATATCTACTTGATTATATCTACCTGATTATATCTACCAGATTATATCTACCTGATTATATCTACCTGATTATATCTACTTGATTATATCTACCTGATTATATCTACCTGATTATATCTACCAGATTATATCTACCAGATTATATCTACTTGATTATATCTACCTGATTATATCTACCTGATTATATCTACCAGATTATATCTACCTGATTATATCTACCTGATTATATCTACCTGATTATATCTACCTGATTATATCTACCTGATTATATCTACCTGATTATATCTACCTGATTGAGATCTACCAGATTATATCTACCTGATTATATCTACCTGATTATATTTACCTGATTATATCTACCAGATTATATCTACCTGATTATATCTACCAGATTATATCTACCAGATTATATCTACCTGATTATATTTACCTGATTATATCTACCAGATTATATCTACCTGATTATATCTACCTGATTATATCTACCTGATTATATCTACCAGATTATATCTACCTGATTATATTTACCTGATTATATCTACCAGATTATATCTACCTGATTATATCTACCTGATTATATCTACCTGATTATATCTACCAGATTATATCTACCAGATTATATCTACCTGATTAAGATCTACCTGATTATATCTACCTGATTATATCTACCTGATTGAGATCTACCAGATTATATCTACCTGATTATATCTACCTGATTATATGTACCTGATTATATCTACCAGATTATATCTACCTGATTATATCTACCTGATTGAGATCTACCAGATTATATCTACCAGATTATATCTACCAGATTATATCTACCTGATTGAGATCTACCAGATTAAGATCTACGTGATTAAGATCTACCTGATTGAGATCTACCTGATTAAGATCTACCTGATTATATCTACCTGATTGAGATCTACCTGATTAAGATCTACCTGATTATATCTACCTGATTGAGATCTACCTGATTAAGATCTACCTGATTATATCTACCTGATTGAGATCTACCTGATTGAGATCTACCTGATTAAGATCTACCAGATTATATCTACCAGATTATATCTACCTGATTATATCTACCTGATTATATCTACCAGATTATATCTACCTGATTATATCTACCTGATTATATCTACCAGATTATATCTACCAGATTATATCTACCTGATTATATCTACCAGATTATATCTACCTGATTATATCTACCTGATTGAGATCTACCTGATTAAGATCTACCAGATTATATCTACCTGATTAAGACCTACCTGATTGAGATCTACCTGATTAAGATCTACCTGATTAAGATCTACCAGATTATATCTACCTGATTAAGACCTACCTGATTGAGATCTACCTGATTAAGATCTACCAGATTATATCTACCTGATTAAGACCTACCTGATTGAGATCTACCTGATTAAGATCTACCAGATTATATCTACCTGATTGAGATCTACCTGATTAAGATCTACCAGATTATATCTACCTGATTAAGATCTACCTGATTGAGATCTACCTGATTAAGATCTACCAGATTATATCTACCTGATTGAGATCTACCAGATTAAGATCTACATGATTAAGATCTACCTGATTGAGATCTACCTGTTTAAGATCTACCAGATTATATCTACCTGATTATATCTACCTGATTATATCTACCAGATTATATCTACCTGATTGAGATCTACCTGATTAAGATCTACATGATTAAGATCTACCTGATTGAGATCTACCTGATTAAGATCTACCTGATTATATCTACCTGATTGAGATCTACATGATTAAGATCTACCTGATTAAGATCTACCTGATTAAGATCTACCTGACTGAGAATTACCTGATTAAGATCTACCTGATTGAGATCTACCTGATTAAGATCTACCTGATTGAGATCTACCTGATTGAGATCTACCTGATTATATCTACCTGATTGAGAATTACCTGATTGAGATCTACCTGATTAAGATCTACCTGATTATATCTACCTGATTAAGAATTACCTGATTGAGATCTACCTGATTAAGATCTACCTGATTGAGATCGACCTGATTATATCTACCTAATTGAGAATTACCTGATTGAGATCTACCTGATTGAGATCTACCTGATTGAGATCTACCTGATTAAGATCTACCTGATTGAGATCTACCTGATTATATCTACCTAATTGAGATCTACCTGATTAAGATCTACCTGATTATATCTACCTGATTAAGATCTACCTGATTGAGATCTACCTGATTGAGATCTACCTGATTGAGATCTACCTGATTATATCTACCTAATTGAGATCTACCTGATTATATCTACCTAATTGAGATCTACCTGATTAAGATCTACCTGATTATATCTACCTAATTGAGATCTACCTGATTGAGATCTACCAGATTAAGATCTACATGATTAAGATCTACCTGATTATATCTACCAGATTATATCTACCTGATTATATCTACCAGATTATATCTACCTGATTAAGATCTACATGATTAAGATCTACCTGATTGAGATCTACCTGATTAAGATCTACCTGATTATATCTACCTGATTGAGATCTACCTGATTGAGATCTACCTGATTAAGACCTACCTGATTGAGATCTACCTGATTGAATCTCCTTGTCCCTCCTTGACAGACAGCCCCCCGACTCCCTCCGTGCAGTGTCCCGGGGTCCTGGCCGAGGGAGTGCTCGTCTCTCTGGTGTGTGCTGTGGTACATAGCTGTCCTGAGGCGACCCCTGCGCTCCGGTGGAGCTCCGTACGGGCGGAGCAGGCGGTCGCCCAGTCACAGGGCCGGCAGCGCCTCCAGCAGGGCTGGGAGGAGAGAGTGGTGCTGAATCTGCTGCCCTCTGCTGACACTCATGGAGAACTGCTGCACTGCTCTGCTGTGTTTCCTAACGGGCTGCAGGGGCGCGGGCCCGAGTGCAGGCTGCAGGTCAACTGTACGTTAACCAAGAGCTGCACGACATACATATATATATATATATATACAGTATATACATATGATCATATATATCATCATTGCATCACAGCCTGTATTTACAGGTATATTATAGATATCATCACTAATGACATCATAAATGAAACCCCAGGAGAAGGACATGTTTTACAGCAAGTGGAGAAAACTGGAGATTCCAACCTGGAGATTCCAACTGACTTCAAACTGTGGAGGGTTATAGGGAGCTGTGCTGCTTCTCCTCCTACATAGACCTGCTTATTGTAGGTCTTCAGAAGATCAGAGATAATACTATTCAGTGTTTGACCTTTGAAGATCTGATCAGTCCTCACTGAACAGTCCACTAAACTCTGAAACCCTGATAGTATCTATTGAAAGTTTAATCAAACATAAAATAGTATTATTATTATTATTATTATTATTATTATTATTATTGACAAATTAGTCTAATAATTTGATCAGAAATGCATAATCAAAATAATATATAATATAACATCTCTCAGTTTCACCTTCATGCTTCCAGATGCTCCCAGAAACGTGACGGTGAGTGTGATCTCTCCGCTGGAACCGGTATCAGAAGGGGGCGCTGTGATTCTGTCCTGCCAGGCAGACAGTCACCCGGTGCCACACCTGTTCTCCTGGTTCCGGGGGCCGGAGGGAAGGGAGCAGGTGGTGACGGATCAGAGGGGGCCGGAGTTCTTAGTGGAGAAGATAGTGAGGGAACCTGGCTTGTTCTGGTGTGAGGTGGAGAACTCAATGGGTTCTGTTCGCTCTCAGCCGCTCACACTGGACGTACTATGTGAGTTACTCGCAGTAAAGAGGCTGTAACCGAACTCGCCATACGTTTTATAATGTTTATATAATCCACACAGTCACTCTCACAGACTGTAATACACTACAGGAAGCGTAGGGGGCGACGGTGGTTCTCACAGACTGTAATACACTACAGGAAGCGTAGGGGGCGACGGTGGTTCTCACAGACTGTAATACACTACAGGAAGCGTAGGGGGCGACGGTGGTTCTCACAGACTGTAATACACTACAGGAAGCGTAGGGGGGCGACGGTGGTTCTGACAGACTGTAATACACTACAGGAAGCGTAGGGGGCGACAGCGGTTCTGACAGACTGTAATACACTACAGGAAGCGTAGGGGGCGACGGTGGTTCTGACAGACTGTAATACACTACAGGGAGCGTAGGGGGCGACGGTGGTTCTCACAGACTGTAATACACTACAGGGAGCGTAGGGGGCGACGGTGGTTCTGACAGACTGTAATACACTACAGGAAGCGTAGGGGGCGACGGTGGTTCTGACAGACTGTAATACACTACAGGAAGCGTAGGGGGCGACGGTGGTTCTGACAGACTGTAATACACTACAGGAAGCGTAGGGGGCGACGGTGGTTCCGACAGACTGTAATACACTACAGGAAGCGTAGGGGGCGACGGTGGTTCTCACAGACTGTAATACACTACAGGAAGCGTAGGGGGCGACGGTGGTTCCGACAGACTGTAATACACTACAGGAAGCGTAGGGGGCGACGGTGGTTCCGACAGACTGTAATACACTACAGGAAGCGTAGGGGGCGACGGTGGTTCCGACAGACTGTAATACACTACAGGAAGCGTAGGGGGCGACGGTGGTTCCGACAGACTGTAATACACTACAGGAAGCGTAGGGGGGCGACGGTGGTTCCGACAGACTGTAATACACTACAGGAAGCGTAGGGGGCGACGGTGGTTCCGACAGACTGTAATACACTACAGGAAGCGTAGGGGGCGACGGTGGTTCTGACAGACTGTAATACACTACAGGAAGCGTAGGGGGCGACGGTGGTTCTGATAGACTGTAATACACTACAGGAAGTGTAGGGGGCGACGGTGGTTCTGACAGACTGTAATACACTACAGGAAGCGTAGGGGGCGACGGTGGTTCTGACAGACTGTAATACACTACAGGAAGCGTAGGGGGCGACGGTGGTTCTGACAGACTGTAATACACTACAGGAAGCGTAGGGGGTGCTCTGACTCTGACCGGTAGTGTTTGTTTTTCAGATGAGCCGGAGATCCTGAAGGAAAGCTGGTGCTCTATGAGCTCTGAACAGGAGGCGGAGCTAAAATGTGAATGTGTTGCCTATGGTAACCCACCACCCTCCATCCACTGGACTGCCTTACATTCTGAGGAGCAGATAGGAGGTGAGATCTTCACTCTGAGGGCTGAAACTGAAATAAACCACTGACTCTTTAACAGTCCACATGTATTCACAGGTCATGTGACTGTATCTCAGTCTGGAGGACGCAGATCCGTGAGCCTCAGTGCCTCACCACCGTGGAACCACACGACCACAGAGCTGGTCATCCTGTGTGTGGCTGAAAACAGCTTGGGTTCCTCCTCCGAGACCTTCACTCTGATCCGCAACAGTAAGCTCGAGATCCACCACTACCCTATACACACAGGAGAGTCCAGAGAGTCGTCTGGTCAGAGTTAGGATGGGTTGGAGTGATGGAGCTCCATCCAGTTCTTTCAGGATAAGCTCAGGTGTTTATAGCCCATTAAACACCTTTGCTATGATTCAGAGAGATGGTCAGTGGAGCTGATACAGTGGACAGTGAGTGGAGGTCCTGTATGGTCAGTGGAGCTGATACAGTGGACAGTGAGTGGAGGTCCTGTATGGTCAGTGGAGCTGATACAGTGGACAGTGAGTGGAGGTCCTGTATGGTCAGTGGAGCTGATACAGTGGACAGTGAGTGGAGGTCCTGTATGGTCAGTGGAACTGATACAGTGGACAGTAAGTGTAGGTCCTGTATGGTCAGTGGAGCTGATACAGTGGACAGTGAGTGGAGGTCCTGTATGGTCAGTGGAGCTGATACAGTGGACAGTGAGTGGAGGTCCTGTATGGTCAGTGGAGCTGATACAGTGGACAGTGAGTGGAGGTTCTGTATGGTCAGTGGAGCTGATACAGTGGACAGTGAGTGGAGGTCCTGTATGGTCAGTGGAGCTGATACAGTGGACAGTGAGTGGAGGTCCTGTATGGTCAGTGGAGCTGATACAGTGGACAGTGAGTGGAGGTCCTGTATGGTCAGTGGAGCTGATGGAGTGGTCAGTGGGTGGAGGTCCTGTATGGTCAGTGGAGCTGATGGAGTGGTCAGTGAGTGGAGATATAAGGAGGAGGAGTTAATGTTATGGCTGATGGGTGTGTATATTTTGAGATAATTGGATTAAAGCAGGTTAATAAATGTATAGAAATAATAATAATGTAGGACAACCTGGACATTAGAGATATCGGGTATATGGACGGTTCACTGGACGCTACTCTGAGCTGGTGTAGTACAGAGGATGGTGGGTGGGCAGACTCGTCACTGGGTGGGTGAAGAAGATCTACTGTCAGATGGAAAGATTTGCTCTCCTGGTCTCCAGCATCACTCTCAGCAGTCTGATCTACGAGTAAAGCTGCTGTTTCTTCTGTGTTTGTTTGTAAACGTTCTCAGTCACATCAGACGGTTCAGACGGGTCCAGTCACAGAAGCTCGTGGTCACTGTGGGGTCCTCTGATGTGTCTGGGTTTGACCGTCGTGGTGTTATTGACCGTCTATCTGCTCCGCTATTACAGAACCAGTGAGTATTCGGTCTGAGAGCTCGAGTCTGAGATCAGAAGATCTGATCACAGTTAATCTTTTCATTTAATTTAATTATTTGTATATTTGTATCCTATATATACAATCAGTGTATATACCATATATACCATATATATTATATATACATTCAGTGTATATATATATATATATATATATATATATATATATATATATATATATATATATATATATATATATATATATACCATACACATTATATACACAATCAGTGTATATACCATAAATATTATATATACAACCAGTAAATGTATACACCATATATATAATATCGTATATATAGAGTCAGTGAATGTGCATATATCGTATATATAGAGTCAGTGAATGTGTATATATTGGATATATAGAGTCAGTGAATGTGTATATATTGTATGTATAGAGTCAGTGAATGTGTATATATCGTATATATAGAGTCAGTGAATGTGTATATATCGTATATATAGAGTCAGTGAATGTGCATATATCGTATATATAGAGTCAGTGAATGTGTATATATCGTATATATAGAGTCAGTGAATGTGTATATATTGGATATATAGAGTCAGTGAATGTGTATATATTGTATGTATAGAGTCAGTGAATGTGTATATATCGTATATATAGAGTCAGTGAATGTGTATATATCGTATATATAGAGTCAGTGAATGTGCATATATCGTATATATAGAGTCAGTGAATGTGTATATATCGTATATATAGAGTCAGTGAATGTGTATATATCGTATATATAGAGTCAGTGAATGTGTATATATCGTATATATAGAGTCAGTGAATGTGTATATATTGTATGTATAGAGTCCAGTGAATGTGTATATATCGTATATATAGAGTCAGTGAATGTGTATATATCGCATATATAGAGTCAGTGAATGTGTATATATCGTATATATAGAGTCAGTGAATGTGTATATATCGTATATATAGAGTCAGTGAATGTGTATATATTGGATATATAGAGTCAGTGAATGTGTATATATTGTATGTATAGAGTCCAGTGAATGTGTATATATCGTATATATAGAGTCAGTGAATGTGTATATATCGCATATATAGAGTCAGTGAATGTGTATATATTGTATATATAGAGTCAGTGAATGTGCATATATCGTATATATAGAGTCAGTGAATGTGTATATATCGCATATATAGAGTCAGTGAATGTGTATATATTGTATATATAGAGTCAGTGAATGTGCATATATCGTATATATAGAGTCAGTGAATGTGTATATATTGGATATATAGAGTCAGTGAATGTGTATATATTGGATATATAGAGTCAGTGAATGTGTATATATCATATGTATAGAGTCAGTAAATGTGTATATATCGTATATATAGAGTCAGTGAATGTGTATATATTGTATGTATAGAGTCAGTGAATGTGTATATATCGTATGTATAGAGTCAGTAAATGTGTATATATCGTATATATAGAGTCAGTGAATGTGTATATATTGTATGTATAGAGTCAGTGAATGTGTATATATTGTATATATAGAGTCAGTGAATGTGTATATATTGTATATATAGAGTCAGTGAATGTGTATATATCGTATATATAGAGTCAGTGAATGTGTATATATTGTATGTATAGAGTCAGTGAATGTGTATATATCGTATATATAGAGTCAGTGAATGTGTATATATTGTATATATAGAGTCAGTGAATGTGTATATATTGTATATATAGAGTCAGTGAATGTGTATATATCGTATGTATAGAGTCAGTGAATGTGTATATATCGTATGTATAGAGTCAGTGAATGTGTATATATTGTATATATAGAGTCAGTGAATGTGTATATATCGTATGTATAGAGTCAGTGAATGTGTATATATCGTATATATAGAGTCAGTGAATGTGTATATATTGTATATATAGAGTCAGTGAATGTGTATATATTGTATATATAGAGTCAGTGAATGTGTATATATTGTATATATATAGTCAGTGAATGTGTATATATTGTATATATAGAGTCAGTGAATGTGTATATATCGTATATATATAGTCAGTGAATGTGTATATATCGTATGTATAGAGTCAGTGAATGTGTATATATCGTATGTATAGAGTCAGTGAATGTGTATATATTGTATATATATAGTCAGTGAATGTGTATATATTGTATATATAGAGTCAGTGAATGTGTATATATTGTATATATAGAGTCAGTGAATGTGTATATATCGTATGTATAGAGTCAGTGAATGTGTATATATCGTATATATAGAGATTAAATAATGTCTGGAGGACGCTTTACATTAGGAACACATCTTTAACTGGTTCACTGAGAGGACTGGTGGTCCGGTAGTGGGAATGAGCTGGTGTTGTTGTGTACGCAGTGCTGATGAGGAATACGGAGCTGACTCGGTCTGAGACGCTCTAAACGCTTCTGCTGAGACTCGTTAACGCTAACGCTGTGAGTACATACAGATTCTATAGACGTTACACTGTAAACCATAAACATCACAGTCTGTATTCTGACTGACCTCTGAGACGCTGTCCCAACCTGAACCTGATCAGAGACTAAATTAATTAAATATGTAAATGATGTAAACTGATTAATTTCTAATGAGGTCTGAGACTCTGACCTGTTATCAAATGAATGAATTTGAAAGAGTGAATGTGTTAGAACTCCAGATATTTATTAATGTAAATATTTGTTTTCTGTGTGTTTATTAATTGTTTGTTACAGGAAACTCGTCATAGCAACACCCGGCTAAGTGCTGTGGACAGAAGAATGTAGTATATAATACAAGTTACACACGACTGCACCTGAGCAGCTCACTGTGTTTAGACTCTATACGTTAATAAAAATGTGGTATATATTGTTTATATATTGTTTATAAATTTTAAAATAAAAAGTAAACTGGTAGTAACCGGTGTTGTCAGTGTGGTACGGTGTGAAACTCAGCTGTGATGTAAACGTTACGCGGTTGATCAGCTGAGACACGCTCCGCAACAGAAGTTCACTTCTTCAGTTTTACGCTGGAGCTACGAGGCTAATGTAGCTAACAGCTAACGGAAGAGGACCCTCCAGCTATTAGCGTGATGCTAACCGTCCACTGTGAGACCCCGCTCAGTCTCAGGGGTCCGACTGGCTGGGGTCTTTGATAAACTGTCACTGTGACGTTCAGATGACCTCCACATAGATGGCGGTGTCTGGATCGGGGATCTCTGGCGTGCGGGGGTCTCTCTGGTCCACAGTGTGGTCTCTGTCCCTCTCCCTCTGTGCTCTCTGTCGCCGGGCTCCTCTCCGCTGCCTCTTATGGATCTGGAAGAGAGAGGAGGTTAGCTTCATGCTAACAGGAGTACATTAGCTACTAGATATTAGCTATTGGATAACTCTGGATATGAGGGGAGATAACTCTGGATATGAGGGGAGATAACTCTGGATATGAAGGTGGGATAACTCTGGATATGAGGGGAGATAACTCTGGATATGAGGGGAGATAACTCTGGATATGAGGGGAGATAACTCTGGATATGAGGGGAGATAACTCTGGATATGAGGGAAGATAACTGGATATGAGGGGAGATAACTCTGGATATAAAGGTGGGATAACTCTGGATATGAGGGGAGATAACTCTGGATATGAGGGGACATAACTCTGGATATGAAGGTGGGATAACTCTGGATATGAGAGGAGATAACTCTGGATATGAGGGGAGATAACTCTGGATATGAGGGGAGATAACTCTGGATATGAGGGGAGATAACTCTAGATATAAGGGTGGGATAACGCTGGATATGAAGGTGGGATAACTCTGGATATGAGGGGAGATAACTCTGGATATGATGGTGGGATAACTCTGGATATGAGGGGAGATAACTCTGGATATAAAGGTGGGATAACTCTGGATATGAGGGGAGATAACTCTGGATATGAGGGGAGATAACTCTGGATATGAGGGGAGATAACTCTGGATATGAGGGGAGATAACTCTGGATATGAAGCTGGGATAACTCTGGATATGAGGGGAGATAACTCTGGATATGAGGGGAGATAACTCTAGATATAAGGGTGGGATAACGCTGGATATGAAGGTGGGATAACTCTGGATATGAGGGGAGATAACTCTGGATATGAGGGTGGGATAACTCTGGATATGAGGGTGGGATAACTCTGGATATGAAGTTGGGATAACTCTGGATATGAAGTTGGGATAACTCTGGATATGAGGGGAGATAACTGGATATGAAGATGGGATAACTCTGGATATAAGGGTGGGATAACTCTGGATATGAGAGGAGATAACTCTGGATATAAAGGTGGGATAACTCTGGATATGAGGGGAGATAACTCTGGATATGAGGGGAGATAACTCTGGATATGAGGGGAGATAACTCTGGATATGAGGGGAGATAACTCTGGATATGAGGGGAGATAACTCTGGATATGAGGGAAGATAACTGGATATGAGGGGAGATAACTCTGGATATAAAGGTGGGATAACTCTGGATATGAGGGGAGATAACTCTGGATATGAGGGGACATAACTCTGGATATGAAGGTGGGATAACTCTGGATATGAGGGGAGATAACTCTGGATATGAGGGGACATAACTCTGGATATGAAGGTGGGATAACTCTGGATATGAGGGGAGATAACTCTGGATATGAGGGGAGATAACTCTGGATATGAGGGGAGATAACTCTGGATATGAGGGGAGATAACTCTAGATATAAGGGTGGGATAACGCTGGATATGAAGGTGGGATAACTCTGGATATGAGGGGAGATAACTCTGGATATGATGGTGGGATAACTCTGGATATGAGGGTGGGATAACTCTGGATATGAGGGGAGATAACTCTGGATATAAAGGTGGGATAACTCTGGATATGAGGGGAGATAACTCTGGATATGAGGGGAGATAACTCTGGATATGAAGGTGGGATAACTCTGGATATGAGGGGAGATAACTCTGGATATGAGGGGACATAACTCTGGATATAAAGGTGGGATAACTCTGGATATGAGGGGAGATAACTCTGGATATGAGGGGACATAACTCTGGATATGAAGGTGGGATAACTCTGGATATGAGAGGAGATAAGTCTGGATATGAGGGGAGATAACTGGATATGAAGGTGGGATAACTCTGGATATGAGAGGAGATAACTCTGGATATGAGGGGAGATAACTCTGGATATGAGGGGAGATAACTCTGGATATGAGGGGAGATAACTCTGGATATAAAGGTGGGATAACTCTGGATATGAGGGGAGATAACTCTGGATATGAGGGGAGATAACTCTGGATATGAAGGTGGGATAACTCTGGATATGAGGGGAGATAACTCTGGATATGAGGGAGATAACTCTGGATATGAAGCTGGGATAACTCTGGATATGAGGGGAGATAACTCTGAATATGAGGGGAGATAACTCTGGATATGAGGGGAGATAACTCTGGATATGAGGGGAGATAACTCTAGATATAAGGGTGGGATAACTCTGGATATGAAGGTGGGATAACTCTGGATATGAGGGGAGATAACTCTGGATATGAGGGTGGGATAACTCTGGATATGAGGGTGGGATAACTCTGGATATGAGGGGAGATAAGTCTGGATATGAGGGGAGATAACTGGATATGAAGGTGGGATAACTCTGGATATAAGGGTGGGATAACTCTGGATATGAGAGGAGATAACTCTGGATATAAAGGTGGGATAACTCTGGATATGAGGGTGGGATAACTCTGGATATGAGGGGAGATAACTCTGGATATGAGGGGAGATAACTCTGGATATGAAGGTGGGATAACTCTGGATATGAGGGGAGATAACTCTGGATATGAGGGGAGATAACTCTGGATATGAGGGGAGATAACTCTGGATATAAAGGTGGGATAACTCTGGATATGAGGGTGGGATAACTCTGGATATAAGGGTGGGATAACTCTGGATATGAAGGTGGGATAACTCTGGATATGAGAGGAGATAACTCTGGATATGAGGGGAGATAACTCTGGATTTGAGGGGAGATAACTCTGGATATAAAGGTGGGATAACTCTGGATATAAAGGTGGGATAACTCTGGATATGAAGTTGGGATAACTCTGGATATGAGGGGAGATAACTCTGGATATGAGGGGAGATAACTCTGGATATGAGGGGAGATAACTCTGGATATGAAGGTGGGATAACTCTGGATATGAGGGGAGATAACTCTGGATATGAGGGAGATAACTCTGGATATGAGAGGAGATAACTGGATATGAGGGGAGATAACTCTGGATATGAGGGGAGATAACTCTGGATATGAGGGGAGATAACTGGATATGAAGTTGGGATAACTCTGGATATGAGGGGAGATAACTCTGGATATGAGTGGAGATAACTCTGGATATGAAGGTGGGATAACTCTGGATATAAGGGTGGGATAACTCTGGATATAAGGGTGGGATAACTCTGGATATGAGGGGAGATAACTCTGTATATGAGGGTGGGATAACTCTGGAAATGAGGGGAGATAACTCTGGATATGAGGGGAGATAACTCTGGATATGAGGGGAGATAACTCTGGATATGAGGGTGGGATAACTCTGGATAGGAGGGTGGGATAACTCTGGATGTAAGGGTGGGATAACTCTGGATATGAGGGTGGGATAACTGGATATGAGGGGAGATAACTCTGGATATGAGGGTGGGATAACTCTGGATATGAAGGTGGGATAACTCTGGATATGAGGGTGGGATAACTCTGGACCCTGTACCTGTTTGGTGCGGACGAAGCAGGGCGTACAGTTCTGGTAGATGAGCTGGTAGCTCCCGTTGGTGTAGACGTTTGTCACCTCGGTGCAGTTGATGTAGAGCGGCAGGCGGTCCTGATAAACACTGTCCTCAAACACGGGGGGTCTACAGCTCATCAGCCGCCTCCTTCTAACAGGGTCAGCAGAGGTCAGGAACGGTCAGCATCATGATTCTGATCAGGGTATTTGATGATAGTAGGATGGACAGGCAGGAGATCTTACCTTCCAGCTCGTCTGCAGTGGCACAGCAGCAGGACCAGGAGGAGGAGGAGCAGGAGGAGGAGGAAACCTACACACACTGCAGACATCAGCATCCATGGACCGCCTACACAACACAACAAACACACTACACATAAAACACACTCACAAATCAAACTGTAGATCAAAGAATGACTGACAGGCCTCTCAG
>CM038727.1:37899697-37907197 GCA_021613375.1 Megaleporinus macrocephalus
CAGTGTCTGTGTGGAGTGTGTACGGTCTCCCAGTGTCTGTGTGGAGTGTGTACGGTCTCCCAGTGTCTGTGTGGAGTGTGTACGGTCTCTCAGTGTCTGTGTGGAGTGTGTATGGTCTCTCAGTGTCTGTGTGGAGTGTGTATGGTCTCCCAGTGTCTGTGTGGAGTGTGTACGGTCTCCCAGTGTCTGTGTGGAGTGTGTATGGTCTCCCAGTGTCTGTGTGGAGTGTGTATGGTCTCTCAGTGTCTGTGTGGAGTGTGTATGGTCTCCCAGTGTCTGTGTGGAGTGTGTATGGTCTCCCAGTGTCTGTGTGGAGTGTGTATGGTCTCTCAGTGTCTGTGTGGAGTGTGTATGGTCTCCCAGTGTCTGTGTGGAGTGTGTACGGTCTCCCAGTGTCTGTGTGGAGTGTGTATGGTCTCTCAGTGTCTGTGTGGAGTGTGTATGGTCTCTCAGTGTCTGTGTGGAGTGTGTATGGTCTCCCAGTGTCTGTGTGGAGTGTGTATGGTCTCTCAGTGTCTGTGTGGAGTGTGTATGGTCTCTCAGTGTCTGTGTGGAGTGTGTATGGTCTCCCAGTGTCTGTGTGGAGTGTGTACGGTCTCCCAGTGTCTGTGTGGAGTGTGTACGGTCTCCCAGTGTCTGTGTGGAGTGTGTATGGTCTCCCAGTGTCTGTGTGGAGTCTGTATGGTCTCCCAGTGTCTGTGTGGAGTGTGTATGGTCTCCCAGTGTCTGTGTGGAGTGTGTATGGTCTCCCAGTGTCTGTGTGGAGTGTGTATGGTCTCCCAGTGTCTGTGTGGAGTGTGTACGGTCTCCCAGTGTCTGTGTGGAGTGTGTACGGTCTCCCAGTGTCTGTGTGGAGTGTGTATGGTCTCCCAGTGTCTGTGTGGAGTGTGTACGGTCTCCCAGTGTCTGTGTGGAGTGTGTACGGTCTCTCAGTGTCTGTGTGGAGTGTGTACGGTGTCTCAGTGTCTGTGTGGAGTGTGTATGGTCTCCCAGTGTCTGTGTGGAGTGTGTACGGTCTCCCAGTGTCTGTGTGGAGTGTGTACGGTCTCCCAGTGTCTGTGTGGAGTGTGTACGGTCTCCCAGTGTCTGTGTGGAGTGTGTTTACTACTTTTACACTCATATTACTCTACATACTACACATAGTGAACTTTACTCAAGTTTACTAAATTAAAATAAAGCTTATGTTTACTGCAGGAGCGAAATGTCCCAAGTAAATGACTCCAACTGAGATACAGACAGGAAGTAGATTTTTTAACAAACTATCAAAGCCGTATTAGTCATTAGCAAATAATTAACCAGGACTTTTCATGTTGGTGTTTTGTTTGATCTCTCAGGAGCTGTGAACCTCAACCTCTCCGTCTCTTTATTAGTTCTCTTTATCAGTTTGGCAGAAACTCAATAGAAATATTTTCTATTTCACTGATTAGTTACAATGTGTTAACATCAAACACAACATCAATCATCCTGCAGCCGCTCCGGGTCCACAGTCCTCCGTTTACAGCTTGATTGTTTTTTTATTGTTGCAGGAAAAAAGAAGCCAAAGAGTATTTTGTCTAAACTGATTCTCAAAGGCAAATCCCAGGAGTTCACCCTGCCTCAGAGAGACGAAGGTAATAAAAATAATAATAATAATAATAATAATAATAATAATAATAATAATAATAATAATAATAATAAAGGTAGTTAAATATAAAATAAACTGCTGAGCTGCAAAACCAAGAAGATCACAGGCTTAGTTTCTCTGTAGAGGTACATATTCTTTGTAATTAATAATAATAGTGAATTGTCTGGTGTGATTATCCAAACAGTGGACAGTGTGAAGCCTCGACAGAACCTGAAATCAGCTGCAGCCAGAGGTAAGTTTCTAAAATTATTTTAAAATGTGAACTGTATGCAGTGATGAAGTTGCCAGGTATTTACTAACGAAATCTATTCCTTTACTGCACAATTAAAACCCCCTATAGCTCAACTAACCTTACCAACATTCCATTCAAGCGTTCCTTGTAGTAACACATTTGCACCAGAGGGGGCCCCAAGTCTCTAAAACGTATTCAGTTAGTGAGATAGTTGAGCCAAGAATTTCCTTTAAAAAGCATCAACACCTGAAGCCCACGTTTCCTGATGTCTGACGTGCACAGTCTTCTAGTCTTCATAGCTGTAGAGCAGTCTGAGCTACAGACATGGTCCATGTAGGAACATCAAGCAGTCCCAGCACTGACTAGAGAGCATGGCATTAACCATGCCTTCATTTTATAACTACGGGTTAAAAAGATGGTTTCACCCACCTCTGACCACCAATCAGCCAGCAGTCCAGCTGTAAGAATCACCCCAAATCCAGTCACTACCATTATAATATCTCTCTACACTCTATCAGAGTTTAGCTCTCAGCATGAATCCAATCACTGATTAATCAATTCCATATTCATCACACTCTAACGCTGACGAGACCTCAGGAACATCAGGGCTGATGTTTCTGTGCATACAAAAGCTGAGGGCACTAAGCGTAGCCAGTTTAAGCCCAGCTTAATCGTCATCCGAACTTCGTCACTGGAACCTGTGATGCTGTTTTGGGAGCTGGACCTGCATCTCTTGGAGAAATGACTCTAGATGACCCCGGTCAAGCGCTGGTCAGTTTACGAGTGTGCTCTGTTTGGACTAACGTTGGATGTACGTCACATTTAAAAGCTAGCATTGGCAGCCCAATGAGAAGATTTGATTTGGACATGCTGTGTGGACATAGCCTTAGCTACAGGACTGAGATGTCCTGGGTTTAGTTTCACCCATTCCTTCTCTTTTCCTGCAGTCTCTCTAAACGCTCACAAGAGCACTCTTCTCCGCCAGACCGAGAGACTGATGAGCTACTCTGAGGGAGAAGACCAGGACTCCAGCTCCCACGCCCACATCGACATCCGCTACACCGAACTGTTTGTCACCGAAGACGATGAAAGCCCCACCGATGACCAGCATGAATATTTCAAATTCGCCAGCCGCCGATCTCCCATCTACCCACACCAGACCTGCCGGCTGATGCAGCCCCGGGACCTTCTGAACCCGGAACCCCTGACGGGAATTCCTCCGAAGAGGGTAGAGGTGAAGGGCATCGCGGGGATCGGTAAAAGCGTGGCTATGCAGAGGCTTCTGTTCGAGTGGGCTTTGGGAAAAAACCTGCAGATGTTCTCCTGTGTGTTTGATCTGCGTTTCCGGGAGCTCAGTCTGATAGACAGTCCTGTAAGCTTGCGTGAGTTGCTAGCGTCCCGGTTCCTGTACCTGCAGGACATCCTGCCAGACTTGTTCAGTTGTGCCGAATCCTTGCTCTTCATTCTGGATGGACTGGACGAGTTTAGGCACCATCTGGACTGGAACGGTAAAGACGTGAACTTAACGGTGGATTCAAAGATTCCTATCTCAGAGTTGCTGGTTGCCCTCATCCGAGGAAACCTTCTGCCAAAGTGCTCGGTCATCGTGACTACAAGACCATCCACAGATGCCCCCAAGCAGCTCTTCCAGCGTCGTTGCGTGGTCCTGGGCTTTGACGAGAAGCACGTTGAAGAGTATACCATGAAATTCTACAAGGATCCTTTAGTGGCCAAGAAGGTCTTCAGCTACATAGCTAAGAACGACAACTTGTTTGCCTTGTCCTTCATCCCCCTGTATTGCTACATCATATGTTCTGCCCTGGATGAGTTCTTCACCATAGACCACAACAAGGATGAACAGTCCCTTGACCTCAACCCCCCAAGAACAGTCAGTGAAGTCTACTACTGCTACCTTTATACCACCGTAAAGCATCACGCACTGAAGGACAAGACTGAGATGAATCCACGGCCTCAGATCCTCGCTCTAGTGAAGGAGCAGCTCATGAACCTGGGTAGGTTGGCTTATCAGATGCTGCTGAGGAACAAGATCCTGTTTGATAGGAAAGATCTGGAGGAATTTGGCCTTGATCCCGGAGGAATCCGAAGCACCTTCCTTAGTCAGATCCTCGTGTCCGTGAAGGAGGAGAAGGTGGAAATGTTTGCTTTCTTCCATTTGACGATCCAGGAGTATCTTGCTGCCTTGTTTTGTTTGGTCAGCTTCTCCAGTCACGCAGAAATCCTGGCAGGACTTGATTACTGGTGTTTTGGAGAACTTCGACCACCGGCTGAAAGCCCTCCGCTCGCTCTCAACCCTCCACCCGCTGGAGATAATCTTGAACGCCCTCGTGTGGAGAACCTGCAGATGTTCACCCGTTTCTTCTCTGGGCTGGTGAGGGCTCGGCTTTCCAGGCTACTAGAGGGGATGGTGCTGAACAGTCTTGGGGGAGATGAAGGGGAGTTGCCCTCCCAGCTTGGCGACTGGTTTCGGAGCCAGTTTAAAAACAGGAAGCTCTCCAATCAGATGATGCTGAACCTCCTCCACTGCCTGATGGAGCTGCACCTGCAGGAGACCACCGGTAGGGCAGCACCAGAGATCAAGGCGCTGAACCTGTTTAAGATGAAGCTGAGTGTGGTGGACTGTGCCGCCGTACATTACGTACTGAAGTTCTCTGAACACCGCCTGAAGGAGCTCAACCTCGGCTACTCCAACATCGGCAACAGAGGCTTCAGCCGGCTCGGACCGATCCTGCACCGCTGCGAGTCGCTGTAGTGAGTGTTCTTCAACATATACATTTACCAGAACCTAGATCAGACAGACTTGTAGTTCCTGAAGTGGTCAGTGAATGATAGGTGTTTCTAATAAAGTGGCCAGTCAGTGGAGGTACAAGGAAGGTGTTTCTATTAATGTGGCCAGCTAGTGACAGGCGTTTCTAATAAAGTGTCCAATTAGTGGGAGTACAAGGTGGGTGTTTCTAATAAAGTGTCCAATTAGTGGAAGTACAGGGTGGGTGTTTCTAATAAAGTGGCCAGTTGCTGGAAGTACAAGGTGGGCGTTTCTTATAAAGTGGCCAGTCAGTAGAAGAACAAGGTAGTTTTTTCTAATAAAGTGGCCAGTTGGATGCACATGGTAGGCGTTTCTAATAAAGTGGCAAAGTGGCCAGTTACTGGAAGTACATGGTAGGTGTTTCTAATAAAGTGGCCAATTATTGGAAGTACATGGTAGGTGTTTCTGATAAAGTGGCCAGTCGGTGGTAGTAGGAGGTAGGTGTTTCTGATAAAGTGGCCAGTCAGTGGTAGTAGGAGGTAGGTGTTTCTGATAAAGTGGCCAGTCGGTGGTAGTAGGAGGTAGGTGTTTATAATGAAGTGGCCAGTCGGTGGTAGTAGGAGGTAGGTGTTTCTGATAAAGTGGCCAGTCAGTGGTAGTAGGAGGTAGGTGTTTCTGATAAAGTGGCCAGTCAGTGGTAGAAGGAGGTATCTGTTTATGATGAAGTGGCCAGTCGGTGGTAGTAGGAGGTAGGTGTTTCTGATAAAGTGGCCAGTCGGTGGTAGTAGGAGGTAGGTGTTTCTGATAAAGTGGCCAGTCGGTGGTAGTAGGAGGTAGGTGTTTCTGATAAAGTGGCCAGTCAGTGGTAGTAGGAGGTAGTTGTTTATAATGAAGTGGCCAGTCAGTGGTAGTAGGAGGTAGGTGTTTCTGATAAAGTGGCCAGTCGGTGGTAGTAGGAGGTAGGTGTTTCTGATAAAGTGGCCAGTCGGTGGTAGTAGGAGGTAGGTGTTTCTGATAAAGTGGCCAGTCAGTGGTAGTAGGAGGTAGGTGTTTCTGATAAAGTGGCCAGTCGGTGGTAGTAGGAGGTAGGTGTTTCTAATAAAGTGGCCAGTCAGTGGTAGTAGGAGGTAGGTGTTTCTGATAAAGTGGCCAGTCGGTGGTAGTAGGAGGTAGGTGTTTCTGATAAAGTGGCCAGTCGGTGGTAGTAGGAGGTAGGTGTTTCTGATAAAGTGGCCAGTCGGTGGTAGTAGGAGGTAGGTGTTTCTGATAAAGTGGCCAGTCGGTGGTAGTAGGAGGTAGGTGTTTCTGATAAAGTGGCCAGTCGGTGGTAGTAGGAGGTAGGTGTTTCTGATAAAGTGGCCAGTCGGTGGTAGTAGGAGGTAGGTGTTTCTGATAAAGTGGCCAGTCGGTGGTAGTAGGAGGTAGGTGTTTCTGATAAAGTGGCCAGTCGGTGGTAGTAGGAGGTAGTGGAGGTGTAATTGGTGTTTTTGTCTACAGCGTACGCTACAACTGTTTGGGTCCGGATGCTGCTCTGCTGGAGTCTGCGGTGCTGAGGGCGGAGGACTGTCAGGTGAAGAAGCTGTTGTAAGTGTGTCGGTGTTGGTGTTAAAACACTCACACGCGCGTGTAAACCGGCTCTACGTGTTGTTTCTAGTTTAGCAGCACAATCAGACACTGATCCGATGCCTCTGTATTTCTTGTTCTAATCCAGCATGTGTGGGAATAAGTTGGGTCCGGAAGGTGCTCGGGTGCTGTGGGAGGCGCTGGAACACAACCACACTGTGGAAGAGGTTTACCTGGACATCACCGGCATCACGGAGACGGGCACGGAGAACCTCGTCCAGTGCCTCAGCAAGAACAGAGCACTGAGGAGTCTAACGTAAGACAGTTATCAATAACTAATATCTAATACTCATCAATAACACTGTCCTCATCCCACTCTCAGTCTCAGTGATGAAATTATCCTGTTATTACAGTCTGTCAGAACCACCGTCGCCCCCTACGCTTCCTGTAGTGTATTACAGTCTGTCAGAACCACCGTCGCCCCCTACGCTTCCTGTAGTGTATTACAGTCTGTCAGAACCACCGTCGCCCCCTACGCTTCCTGTAGTGTATTACAGTCTGTCAGAACCACCGTCGCCCCCTACGCTTCCTGTAGTGTATTACAGTCAGTCAGAACCACCGTCGCCCCCTACGCTTCCTGTAGTGTATTACAGTCTGTCAGAACCACCGTCGCCCCCTACGCTTCCTGTAGTGTATTACAGTCTGTCAGAACCACCGTCGCCCCCTACGCTTCCTGTAGTGTATTACAGTCTGTCAGAACCACCGTCGCCCCCTACGCTTCCTGTAGTGTATTACAGTCTGTCAGAACCACCGTCGCCCCCTACGCTTCCTGTAGTGTATTACAGTCTGTCAGAACCACCGTCGCCCCCTACGCTTCCTGTAGTGTATTACAGTCTGTCGGAACCACCGTCGCCCCCTACGCTTCCTGTAGTGTATTACAGTCTGTCGGAACCACCGTCGCCCCCTACGCTTCCTGTAGTGTATTACAGTCTGTCAGAACCACCGTCGCCCCCCTACGCTTCCTGTAGCGTATTACAGTCTGTCAGAACCACCGTCGCCCCCTACGCTTCCTGTAGTGTATTACAGTCTGTCAGAACCACCGTCGCCCCCTACGCTTCCTGTAGCGTATTACAGTCTGTCAGAACCACCGTCGCCCCCTACGCTTCCTGTAGTGTATTACAGTCTATCAGAACCACCGTCGCCCCCTACGCTTCCTGTAGTGTATTACAGTCTATCAGAACCACCGTCGCCCCCTACGCTTCCTGTAGTGTATTACAGTGTGATGTGATTTTGCAGTGTTGTGGGGAACGAGCTTGG
>CM038727.1:37912197-37929697 GCA_021613375.1 Megaleporinus macrocephalus
TTCACCTCCACTGTGAACAGATCTGACTGTATCTAGAACAGCTTTTAGAGGTGGACGTCTGGTTCCATTCACCACCACTGTGAACAGATCTGACTGTATCTAGAACAGCTTTTAGAGGTGGACGTCTGGTTCCATTCACCACCACTGTGAACAGATCTGACTGTATCTAGAACAGCTTTTAGAGGTGGACGTCTGGTTCCATTCACCACCACTGTGAACAGATCTGACTGTATCTAGAACAGCTTTTAGAGGTGGACGTCTGGTTCCATTCAGTAACACTGTGAACAGATCTGTATCTAGAACAAAGAAATGGTTTACAGTTTTGCTTATGCAAATATTTTTTTTAAATGGTGGAGTTCCCCTGAAAGTAAAGTCACCTGGTTCTATATGGAGTGTAGACGTGCAGCAGGACGTTCTCCTCCATCCAGCCTCACAGAACCTGAACTTTGTCCTTGGCTGTTCTTCTCCTTTTGGATGGTTTTGATCTAAAATAAAGGAGGTGATGGTTACTGAGTGGAGTAGAAGTAGATCTGGATTACTGTGTTTCAGGAGAAGTAGAAGTTCGAGCTGGTGGTTACTGAGAACTTGTGGAGCTGGTGAGAAGATGTGTGATCAGTAATAACTCTTCTTCTTCTTCTTCTTCTTCTTCTTCTTCTCTGCAGCACCATGTAAGACGTTTACGTCCTGTGAGACGTGCCTGTCAAACGTGACGGTGAGTAAATACCTGCAGTCAGACCGTTTACCTGGACATGTACAGGAGTGATTGATCTCTCCAGGCTCCGCCCACACATTAGCTCTTACATAGCTTGTCTGGCACTGGACGTGATTGGACGGAAGGCTGCCCCTGACAGGACAGCAGGCTGCCAATGATTGGTCTGAAGGCTGCCAATGATTGGTCTGAAGGCTGCCAATGATTGGTCTGAAGGCTGTCCCTGATAGGCCTGAAATCTGTCCCCTTATTGGACGGAAGGCTGCCCATGATTGGCCGGAAGGCTGTCCCCGGTTGGCTGGAAGGCTGTCCCCGGTTGGCTGGAAGGCTGTCCCCGGTTGGCCGGAAGGCTGTCCCCGGTTGGCCGGAAGGCTGTCCCCGGTTGGCTGGAAGGCTGTCCCCGGTTGGCTGGAAATCTTACCTTCTGGAAAGCTGGAAGAGGCTCGGAGAGGACGTCCAGAGCGTCCGTATAAGTTTGGCCTGCTGTCGTCTAATAAGGTTACTTGGCGTCGACATCATAAACAAAACGTAAACAACAACAGATTGAAATCCAGTACATTTAGTTCTGAGAGGCGGCGTCTGATGAAAACTGAGTTTAATGGAATTTGTACCCGCGTGCTGTGAAACTGGAACAGCTCTGATAGGGCAGAATTGTGGGCGGAGCCTGATCAGGGTGGTGATGGAGAAGATCGAGCTCCTGTGTTTAGTGTTGATGGACGTGTTGGAGGTCTCGTGTTCCACTGTGTGAGGTTCTCTTGTGTTGCTCTGTTTGACAGTGTCTGTGGTGCCAGACTAATCTGTCCTGTACGGAGTATCCGGTGGCCCACCTGCTCCCCCCGGCCTCCGTCTGCCAGCTGTCCCAGGCCCGCTGGGGCGTGTGCTGGGGTGAGTACCGTATTGGCTCTCGGGCCACTTTCCAAAAACTCACTCACACACACACACACACACACACACACACACACACACACACACACACATACACACACACTAAGCACTCAGCCAGTACAGCAGCAGTCAGGTTCAAGTCCCAGCTGTGTTGTGCTGACCCCCCTGTAAGGGTGGGCTATACAGTGAACGTATACCATCACGATACTCACATGTACCAGTATTTAGAATTTCTGATCTTTAAAGTTGGAATAAAACTGAGATCTTCTCTAAACTATCATAAACAGCGTCTCAGAATCAGACAGTGTATTTATAACATCTACTGTAAGAACTTTCTGTGAGGAGCTTCTAGAGGAGGACGTCTGGTTCCATTCACCACCACTGTGAACAGATCTGACTGTATCTAGAACAGCTTCTAGAGGAGGACGTCTGGTTCCATTCACCACCACTGTGAACAGATCTGACTGTATCTAGAACAGCTTTTAGAGGAGGACGTCTTGTTCCATTCACCACCACTGTGAACAGATCTGACTGTATCTAGAACAGCTTTTAGAGGTGGACGTCTGGTTCCATTCACCTCCACTGTGAACAGATCTGACTGTATCTGGAACAGCTTTTAGAGGTGGACGTCTGGTTCCATTCACCACCACTGTGAACAGCTCTGACTGTATCTAGAACAGCTTTTAGAGGTGGACGTCTGGTTCCATTCACCACCACTGTGAACAGATCTGACTGTATCTGGAACAGCTTTTAGAGGTGGACGTCTGGTTCCATTCACCACCACTGTGAACAGATCTGACTGTATCTGGAACAGCTTTTAGAGGTGGACGTCTGGTTCCATTCACCACCACTGTGAACAGATCTGACTGTATCTAGAACAGCTTTTAGAGGTAGACGTCTGGTTCCATTCACCTCCACTGTGAACAGATCTGACTGTATCTAGAACAGCTTTTAGAGGTGGACGTCTGGTTCCATTCACCACCACTGTGAACAGATCTGTCTGTATCTAGAACAGCTTTTAGAGGTGGACGTCTGGTTCCACTCACCTCCACTGTGAGCAGATCTGACTGTATCTAGAACAGCTTTTAGAGGTGGACGTCTGGTTCCATTCACCACCACTGTGAACAGATCTGTCTGTATCTAGAACAGCTTTTAGAGGTGGACGTCTGGTTCCATTCACCACCACTGTGAACAGATCTGTCTGTATCTAGAACAGCTTTTAGAGGTGGACGTCTGGTTCCACTCACCTCCACTGTGAGCAGATCTGACTGTATCTAGAACAGCTTTTAGAGGTGGACGTCTGGTTCCACTCACCTCCACTGTGAGCAGATCTGACTGTGTCTAGAACCTCCACTGTGAGCAGGTCTGTCTGTATCAGCGCTCTGGCTGGGAGGGAAGTTTTATATCAGTATTTTGAGCTCGACAGGAAGAGGAACAGAAAACACACCCACACAGACCACAGCAGGACAGAGCTGGTCTCAGTCGGGGGTCTCGGTCTACAGCACCAGCGTCTCACCTGGAACAGATACTGACCCTGTGAAGCGTCCAGGCTTCTGGTCCAGCTGGAGCGAGGAGCTTTGTATTTCAGGGTTTCTGTGAAGGTGGATCTGTGTTTAAACCTGATGAGGGTGCTTTGTGTTCTGATCAGTCATCTGGAACAGACTAGACGAGTAGAACGTTTAATAACTGCATGTTTTAAATAAAGTTATAAAATTTAAAGTTAAACTTCACGTGTAAGAGTAGATTTTGTGTTTACAGCAGTTCAGTTTTCACTAATTACAATTAAATCAACTTAAAAGCTGAATTTCCAGGTGTTACATGTGATTAATACTAATAAACATGAATTTATATCACAAACAGCTAAATTAAGACCTTTAGAATCAGATGTTTCTTTTTTGGATTATTTTTAGGATAATTTTTAATATTTTTAGTATTTTTTTTACAAAAAATATTTTAAGATTAAATGTATTTCGGTTAATTAAATTTTTGTTCTATATAATTTATTTATAGTAGTCATTAGGTTAGTATAATTATTAAATAAAACATGTTTATATACATATACACATATAAACACATTTTATTGGGGATATATATATATATATATATATATATATATATATATATATATATATATGTTAGTTTTATATACGCTATTCTTTAGTTTTTTAGTTAACATTCTGTATATTTAGGTATGTTTTTGTTACTGAAGCTGAATTAAGCTGAAGTTTCAGGTGTTACATGTGATTAATACTAATAAACATGAATTAATATCATGAACAGCTAAATTAAGACTTCTTAGAATCAGATTCTTGCATTATATTTCTTATATTTTTACTATTTTTACTACTTTTTTTTAATATTGAATGTATTTCAGTTAATTACATTTTTGTTCTATATAATTTCTTTAGAATAGTCTATAGATGAGCATAATCATTATATTAAACATGTTTATACATATATTATTACATACGTATATGTACATGTTTTATTGAATGAATGTATATTTATATATATATACACAAAGAAAAGGCATTTATACACATATAAACACATTTTATTGTTAGACTCTATAATGTGGTATGAAATCCTAGTTAAAGACTTTTAATTTGTAGTAATAGTTAAACTCAGTGTTTTTAGGCAGAGAGGTCTGAAAGTGTGTTGGGTTTTGATCTTCGTACACTTCAGCGTTTATCAGTAAACGTCACACGGCACTCACATGACTCCTGCTACGCCCTGTAGTGACCACTGGAGGAGCCAGACCTGGGGAGCGGAGCGGAGCGGTGGATTTTTATAATCAGTCATAATGACCTCTAAACCGCAGGTCCAGGTCACCTGAGCAGGAAGCTCACTGGAACACCTGTGTTTACCTGTTACTGCTGCTTTCTGAGCTTCTGTACCAAAACACAGTGAACACACTGCAGATCATTCTCTGACCAGCAGGTGGCAGCATTGGAAAACCAATAACAAACTAAAGGGAGAGCCTTCCTATTCAGTGCCTGCTATACATATTCAGTGCAATAAAGGGGAATTCCACCAATTTACAAAGTTCAGCCTAAATGGTGTGTAAACAAATAGATTGTGATGGTGTTTACAGTGGTGGTGATGGTGTTTACAGTGGTGGTGGTGATGGTGTTTACAGTGGTGGTGATGGTGTTTACAGTGGTGGTGGTGGTGTGTACAGTGGTGGTGGTGATGATGTTTACAGTAGTGGTGATGGTGTTTACAGTGGTGGTGATGGTGTTTACAGTGGTGGTGATGGTGTTTACAGTGGTGGTGATGGTGTTTACAGTGGTGGTGGTGATGGTGTTTACAGTGGTGGTGATGGTGTTTACAGTGGTGGTGGTGGTGTGTACAGTGGTGGTGGTGATGATGTTTACAGTAGTGGTGATGGTGTTTACAGTGGTGGTGATGGTGTTTACAGTGTTGGTGATGGTGTTTACAGTGGTGATGGTGTTTACAGTGGTGGTGATGGTGTTTACAGTGGAGGTGATGATGTTTACAGTGGTGGTGATGGTGTTTACAGTGGTGATGATGGTGTTTGCAGTGGTGGTGGTGATGGTGTTTACAGTGTTGGTGATGGTGTTTACAGTGTTGGTGATGGTGTTTACAGTGGTGATGATGGTGTTTACAGTGGTGGTGATGGTGTTTATAGTGGTGGTGATGGTGTTTACAGTGGTGGTGATGGTGATTACAGTGGTGGTGATGGTGTTTACAGTGGTGGTGATGGTGTTTACAGTGGTGGTGATGGTGTTTACAGTGGTGGTGGTGATGAATAGAGTTTATAACTTTCTGTGAGGGAGCTTTTAGAGGTGGATGTCTGGTTCTATTCACCTCCACTCTGATCAGTTCTGTATCTAGAACAGAGAGTTTTACACAGAACTCACGCTGAAGTGTTTAATTATTCTGAAAGTTTGTGTAATTTTGGTGGGGTTTCCCTGTAATATCTGTTCTTGTGCTGTAGTGAGTGGAGCTGTGCTGTATGGAGGGTAATATGTGTGTTTCGTCTCTCCAGTGAATTTCGAGGCGCTGATCATCGCCATGGCAGTGGTGGGCGGAGTCCTGCTACTGGGCATCACAGTGTGCTGCTGCTGCTGCTGTCGCTGCTGTTGCTGCCGACGATCGTCACGGTAACGCCCCATATGCTCTTTTTCTCTCACACAATTCTCCATCAGCATTCCTTCTAAATTCTCCTGTATGTAACCATAGTAACATCAAACACCACAACATACAACACAACAAACACAACAGTCATCCTGAAATGTTAAGGCCTGTTAAGAGGGCGACGGTGGTTCTGACAGACTGTAATACACTACAGGAAGCGTAGGGGGCGACGGTGGTTCTGACAGACTGTAATACACTACAGGAAGCGTAGGGGGCGACGGTGGTTCTGACAGACTGTAATACACTACAGGAGGCGTAGGGGGCGACGGTGGTTCTGACAGACTGTAATACACTACAGGAAGCGTAGGGGGCGACGGTGGTTCTGACAGACTGTAATACACTACAGGAAGCGTAGGGGGCGACGGTGGTTCTGACAGACTGTAATACACTACAGGAAGCGTAGGGGGGCGACGATGGTTCTGACAGACTGTAATACACTACAGGAAGCGTAGGGGGCGACGGTGGTTCAGACAGACTGTAATACACTACAGGAAGCGTAGGGGGCGACGGTGGTTCTGACAGACTGTAATACACTACAGGAGGCGTAGGGGGCGACGGTGGTTCTGACAGACTGTAATACACTACAGGAAGCGTAGGGGGCGACGGTGGTTCTGACAGACTGTAATACACTACAGGAAGCGTAGGGGGCGACGGTGGTTCTGACAGACTGTAATACACTACAGGAAGCGTAGGGGGCGACGATGGTTCTGACAGACTGTAATACACTACAGGAAGCGTAGGGGGCGACGGTGGTTCAGACAGACTGTAATACACTACAGGAAGCGTAGGGGGCGACGGTGGTTCTGACAGACTGTAATACACTACAGGAAGCGTAGGGGGGCGACGGTGGTTCTGACAGACTGTAATACACTACAGGAAGCGTAGGGGGCGACGGTGGTTCTGACAGACTGTAATACACTACAGGAAGCGTAGGGGGCGACGGTGGTTCTGACAGACTGTACTACACTACAGGAAGCGTAGGGGGCGACGGTGGTTCTAACAGACTGTAATACACTACAGGAAGCGTAGGGGGCGACGGTGGTTCTGACAGACTGTAATACACTACAGGAAGCGTAGGGGGCGACGGTGGTTCTGACAGACTGTAATACACTACAGGAAGCGTAGGGGGTGGTATAACTTGTACTTTGTTTTTTATTGTTTTTGTGATCTACCTGTTAGCTCCTGTTTTTGTGGGCGGGGCCTGAGTGAAAGGCGGAGTCTGTGTTCCTGTGTGTGTTAATATTGCTGTGGTGTGTGTTTCCCGGCGTTCCTGGTCCGGCTGAACCTCCTGCTGCTCCTCTGGAGTTCTAGTGTGGGAGGTGTTCTAGTGTGGGAGGTGTTCTAGTGTGTTCTAGCGTGGGAGGTGTTCTAGTGTGGGAGGTGTTCTAGTGTGGGAGGTGTTCTAGTGTGTTCTAGTGTGGGAGGTGTTCTAGTGTGTTCTAGTGTGGGAGGTGTTCTAGTGTGTTCTAGTGTGGGAGGTGTTCTAGAGTAGGAGGTATTCTAGTGTGTTCTAGTGTGGGAGGTGTTCTAGTGTGTTCTAGTTTGGGAGGTGTTCTAGTGTGTTCTAGTGTGGGAGGTGTTCTAGTGTGTTTTAGTGTGGGAGGTGTTCTAGTGTTTTCTAGTGTGGGAGGTGTTCTAGTGTGGGAGGTGTTCTAGTGTGGGAGGTGTTCTAGTGTGTTCTAGTGTGGGAGGTGTTATAGTGTGGGAGGTGTTCTAGTGTGTTCTAGTGTGGGAGGTGTTCTAGAGTAGGAGGTATTCTAGTGTGTTCTAGTGTGGGAGGTGTTCTAGTGTGGGAGGTGTTCTAGTGTGTTCTAGTGTGGGAGGTGTTCTAGAGTAGGAGGTATTCTAGTGTGTTCTAGTGTGGGAGGTGTTCTAGTGTGTTTTAGTGTGGGAGGTGTTCTAGTGTTTTCTAGTGTGGGAGGTGTTCTAGTGTGGGAGGTGTTCTAGTGTGGGAGGTGTTCTAGTGTGTTCTAGTGTGGGAGTTGTTCTAGTGTGGGAGGTGTTCTAGTGTGTTCTAGTCTGGGAGGTGTTCTAGTGTGGGAGGTGTTCTAGTGTGTTCTAATGTGGGAGGTGTTCTAGTGTGTTCTAGTGTGGGAGGTGTTCTAGTGTGGGAGGTGTTCTAGTGTGGGAGGTGTTCTAGTGCGGGAGGTGTTCTAGTGTGTTCTAGTGCGGGAGGTGTTCTAGTGTGGGAGGTGTTCTAGTGTGTTCTAGTGTGGGAGGTGTTCTAGTGTGGGAGGTGTTCTAGTGTGGGAGGTGTTCTAGTGCGGGAGGTGTTCTAGTGTGTTCTAGTGTGGGAGGTGTTCTAGTGTGGAGGGTGTTCTAGTGTGGAGGTGTTCTTAGTGTGGGGAGGTGTTTCTAGTGTGGAGGTGTTCTAGTGTGTTCTAGTGTGGGAGGTGTTCTAGTGTGGGAGGTGTTTCTAGTGTGGGAGGTGATTCTTGTGTGGGAGGTATTCTAGTGTGGGAGGTGTTCTAGTGAGTTCTAGTGTGGGAGGTGTTCTAGTGTGGGAGGTGTTTCTAGTGTGGGAGGTGTTCTAGTGTGTTCTAGTGTGGGAGGTGTTCTAGTGTGGGAGGTGTTCTAGTGTGGGAGGTGTTCTAGTGTGGGAGGTGTTCTAGTGTGGGAGGTGTTCTAGTGTGTTCTAGTGTGGGAGGTGTTCTAGTGTGTTCTAGTGTGGGAGGTGTTCTAGTGTGGGAGGTGTTCTAGTGTGGGAGGTGTTCTAGTGTGTTCTAGTGTGGGAGGTGTTCTAGTGTGGGAGGTGTTCTAGTGTGGGAGGTGTTCTAGTGTGTTCTAGTGTGGGAGGTGTTCTAGTGTGGGAGGTGTTCTAGTGTGGGAGGTGTTCTAGTGTGGGAGGTGTTCTAGTGTGTTCTAGTGTGGGAGGTGTTCTAGTGTGGGAGGTGTTCTAGTGTGTTCTAGTGTGGGAGGGTGTTCTAGTGTGGGAGGTGTTCTAGTGGTGTTCTAGTGTGGGAGGTGTTCTAGTGTGGGAGGTGTTCTAGTGTGTTCTAGTGTGGAGGGTGTTCTAGTGTGGAGGTGTTCTAGTGTGTTTCTAGTGGTGGGAGGTTGTTCTAGTTGTGGGAGGTGTTCTAGTGTGTTCTAGGTGTGGGAGGTGTTCTAGGGTGGGGAGGGTGTTCTAGTGTGGGAGGTTGTTCTAGTGTGGGAGGTGTCTAGTGGTGTTCTAGTGTGGGAGGTTGTTCTAGTGTGGGAGGTGTTCTAGTGTGGGAGGTGTTCTAGTGTGTTCTAGTGTGGGAGGTGTTCTAGGTGTGGGAGGGTGTTTCTAGTGTGTTCTAGTGTGGGAGGTGTTCTAGTGTGGGAGGTGTTCTAGTGTGGGAGGTGTTCTAGTGTGTTCTAGTGTGGGAGGTGTTCTAGTGTGGGAGGTGTTCTAGTGTGTTCTAGTGTGGGAGGTGTTCTAGTGTGGGAGGTGTTCTAGTGTGTTCTAGTGTGGGAGGTGTTCTAGTGTGGGAGGTGTTCTAGTGTGGGAGGTGTTCTACGAGTGGGGAGGTGTTCTAGTGTGTTCTAGTGTGGGAGGTGTTCTAGTGTGGGAGGTGTTCTAGTGTGTTCTAGTGTGGGAGGTGTTCTAGTGTGGGAGGTGTTCTAGTGTGGGAGGTGTTCTAGTGTGTTCTAGTGTGGGAGGTGTTCTAGTGTGGGAGGTGTCTCTGTAGGCGTGTAATGTTTCTTCTAGAAAGTGTTAAACCTCTGATTAGCACTCCGTGACATTCAGGAGCAGGTCTCCGGGCTCTCCTCTCTCCGCTGAGCTGCTCGTGTTTGAGGAGCGGCGGGAGGAGGAACGTGTGGGAGATGGTTGTGCTGAGCGGTCAGGTTTCTCCTCATCTGCAGTCAGCAGCGTGACGGTCCTGCGGGAGGCGCTGCTGAACTTTACTGCTGCTCTCAGAGTTTTAGTGCTGTGATTGACGTGTGTGTGTGTGTGTGTGTGTGTGTGTGTGTGTGTGTGTGTGAGCAGGCTGGACCGCGATGAGGACGAGTTCTCCAGGAGGAGAGAGGAGATCAGACAGCGCTCAGACGAACGGTAAGAGGTTCTAAACCTGCAGCTCCCAAATACCAACACTACATCATCACTCTTACTTACTGCCCCCTTGTGGGTCCAAAGCAGAATCACATTTTTAGATGATAATAAAATAATCCTCTTGTGCAGTAAAGTACAGCGTTCTGAGCATTCTAACAGTTCTAGGTCATGGTTCCAACAGGGTTCTAGCTCACAGTTTAGTTCTAGCATGTGGTTCTTGCTCACTGTTTTAACACAGTTCTAGCGTGTGGTTCTATCTCATGGTTGAAAAACACTTGTAGGTCACGATTCTACCACCTGGTTCTTGCTCACAGTTCTTGCTTGTGGTTCCAACTCACGATTCTATCACACAGTTCTAGCTGGTGGTTCTAGCTCACATGTGATTCTGACACGCAGTTGTAGCTCACCGGTCTAACACAGTTCTAGCACAGGGTTCTAGCCCACATTGCACACAAACAACTACAACTACAGCAGCACAGCTGGGGGAGTTCGCGGCTCTTGGGACATTCACGGACGTTCTCTCAGACGTTCTCTCAGACGTTCTCTGTGAGGATGGAGGATGTTTAGGTTTCACAGCTACTCCAGCCGGCTGATCCGCGTCACACCACCACCAGTTCCCCCCTCGTAGCCCCCCGGAGCTGCACGACTAGATGCTTATATCTGCAAACTCACTGACCACAGACCTCCGGACCACTGACGCGAGTCCAGCGAGGGTTCTCACTTTAACCCCACAGTCCATACACAGCAGTCCCGCCTAACCCTAACACGCCCCCTAGCAGGACACCTGGCCCCTGCGAGCTACACAAGCTAGAACTGTGTTAGAACAGTGTGCAGGAACCAGGTGCTAGAACTGTGACCTACAACTGTGTTAGAACCGTGTACAGGAACCAGGTGCTAGAAGTGTGTTAGAACAGTGTGCAGGAACCAGGTGCTAGAACTGTGACCTACAACTGTGTTAGAACCGTGAATTAAAAACGTGCCCTCAGGCTGAGCTAGTTCTGAGATTTGGTGAGGTTCCTCTGGTCTGACGGAGATCCTCCTGTCTGAGTTTGATCAGTGGAGAACCTCCGGATCTAAACTGTCCCTCTGTCCTGCAGGAAGTCGGAGAGGAGAGCGCGGCACGACGAGATCCGCAAGAAGTACGGTGAGTACGGAGACGCTGTCCCCCTCAGGTGTTTGATCTCTCTCTGGATTACGGTTTTAGAACCTGGTGGAGCAGAAATATTGTAATACAATTGAGTATTGTAGTGTGTAAGGGTGATCTGGGGTGAACACTGGTGGTCAGTAGGAGTAAGTATTGTAGTGTGTAAGGGTGATCTGGGGTGAACACTGGTGGTCAGTAGGAGTGAGTATTGTAGTGTGTAAGGGTGATCTGGGGTGAACACTGGTGGTCAGTAGGAGTGAGTATTGTAGTGTGTAAGGGTGATATAGGGGTGAACACTGGTGGTCAGTAGGAGTGAGTATTGTAGTGTGTAAGGGTGATCTGGGGGTGAACACTGGTGGTCAGTAGGAGTGAGTATTGTAGCGTGTAAGGGTGATCTGGGGTGAACACTGGTGGTCAGTAGGAGTGAGTATTGTAGTGTGTAAGGGTGATCTGGGGGTGAACACTGGTGGTCAGTAGGAGTGAGTATTGTAGTGTGTAAGGGTGATCTGGGGTGAACACTGGTGGTCAGTAGGAGTGAGTATTGTAGTGTGTAAGTGTGATCTGGGGGTGAACACTGGTGGTCAGTGGGAGTGAGTATTGTAGTGTGTAAGGGTGATCTGGGGTGAACACTGGTGGTCAGTGGGAGTGAGTATTGTAGCGTGTAAGGGTGATCTGGGGTGAACACTGGTGGTCAGTAGGAGTGAGTATTGTAGTGTGTAAGTGTGATCTGGGGGTGAACACTGGTGGTCAGTGGGAGTGAGTATTGTAGTGTGTAAGTGTGATCTGGGGGTGAACACTGGTGGTCAGTAGGAGTGAGTATTGTAGTGTGTAAGGGTGATCTGGGGTGAACACTGGTGGTCAGTAGGAGTGAGTATTGTAGTGTGTAAGGGTGATCTGGGGGTGAACACTGGTGGTCAGTAGGAGTGAGTATTGTAGTGTGTAAGGGTGATCTGGGGGTGAACACTGGTGATAGATTTAGAAGCGTACGTGCATCTCCTACACTCTGTTGTTCGTGTGCTCCAGTGATGTCAGAGTCATGTGACTGATCAGCTGAGCTGTTACTTCATTAAGCGCGTCTGATTGGTTAATCTGTGCTGGCGTGTGGAGAGAGTGGTGATTAGGCAGCGTGACGAGTGATTATAGCTGATTAACGACTGACGAGTAAACTGTAATATGTGTGTGATGCTGTGTGTGATACGGTGTGTGATGCACTGTGTGGTGTGTGATGTTGTATGTGATGCTATGTGTGATATGGTGTGTGATGTGGTGTGTGATGCGATATATAGTGTGTGATGCTGTGTGTGATGCTGTGTGTGATGCTGTGTGTGATGCGATATATGGTGTGTGATGCTGTGTGTGATGCGATATATGGTGTGTGATGCTGTGTGTGATGTGATATGTGGTGTGTGATGCTGTGTGATATGGTGTGTGATGCTGTGTGTGATGTGATATATGGAGTGTGATGCGGTGTGTGATGCGGTGTGTGATATGCTGTGTGATGTGGTGTGTGATGCTGTGTGTGTGATGCTGTGTGTGTGATGCTGTGTGTGTGATGCTGTGTGTGTGATGTGGTGTGTGATATGGTGTGTGATGCTGTGTGTGATGCTGTGTGTGATGTGATATATGGAGTGTAATGTGATATGCTGTGTGTGATGCTGTGTGTGATGCTGTGTGTGATGCTGTGTGTGATGCTGTGTGTGTGGTGTGTGATGCTGTGTGTGATGTGGTGTGTGATGCTGTGTGTGATGTGATATATGGTGTGTAGTGTGATGCAGTGTGTGATGCTGTGTGTGTTGTGGTGTGTGATGTGGTGTGTGATGCTGTGTGTGATGTGATATATGGTGTGTAGTGTGATGCAGTGTGTGATGCTGTGTGTGATGCTGTGTGTGATGCTGTGTGATGCTGTGTGTGATGCTGTGTGTGATGCTGTGTGTGATGTGGTGTGTGATGTGGTGTG
Organism: Megaleporinus macrocephalus; assembly: GCA_021613375.1. Lineage (NCBI taxonomy): Eukaryota > Metazoa > Chordata > Actinopteri > Characiformes > Anostomidae > Megaleporinus > Megaleporinus macrocephalus. Next base: position 37,925,069 of record CM038727.1, read on the forward strand.
TGATGTGATATATGGTGTGTAGTGTGATGCAGTGTGTGATGCAGTGTGTGATGCAGTGTGTGATGCTGTGTGTGATGTGGTGTGTGATGCTGTGTGTGATGTGATATATGGTGTGTAGTGTGATGCTGTGTGTGATGCTGTGTGTGATGCTGTGTGTGATGCGATATGTGGTGTGTGATGCAGTGTGTGATGCAGTGTGTAATATGGTGTGTGATGCAGTGTGTAATATGGTGTGTGATGCAGTGTGTAATATGGTGTGTGATGCAGTGTGTAATATGCTGTGTGATGCTGTGTGATGCTGTGTGATGCTGTGTGTGATGTGGTGTGTGATGTGGTGTGTGATGTGATATATGGTGTGTAGTGTGATGCAGTGTGTGATGCAGTGTGTGATGCAGTGTGTGATGCTGTGTGTGATGCTGTGTGTGATGTGGTGTGTGATGCTGTGTGTGATGTGATATATGGTGTGTAGTGTGATGCTGTGTGTGATGCTGTGTGTGATGCTGTGTGTGATGCTGTGTGTGATGCGATATGCGGTGTGTGATGCAGTGTGTGATGCAGTGTGTAATATGGTGTGTGATGCAGTGTGTAATATGGTGTGTGATGCAGTGTGTAATATGGTGTGTGATGCAGTGTGTAATATGCTGTGTGATGCTGTGTGTGATGCTGTGTGTGATGCTGTGTGTGATGCTGTGTGTGATATGGTGTGTGATGTGGTGTGTGATGCGATATGTGGTGTGTGATGCGATATATAGTGTGTGATGCTGTGTGTGATGCTGTGTGTGATGTTGTGTGATGCTGTGTGTGATGTGGTGTGTGATGCGATATATAGTGTGTGATGCTGTGAGTGATGCTGTGTGTGATGCTGTGTGAGATGCGCTGTGTGATATGGTGTGTGATGCTGTGTTTGATGTGGTGTGTGATGCGATATGCGGTGTGTGATGCAGTGTGTGATGCAGTGTGTGATGCTGTGTGTGATGCGGTGTGTGATGCGATATATAGTGTGTGATGCTGTGTGTGATGCGGTGTGTGATGCGATATATAGTGTGTGATGCTGTGTGTGATGTGGTGTGTGATGTGATATATGGTGTGTAGTGTGATGCTGTGTGTGATGTGGTGTGTGATGTGATATATGGTGTGTAGTGTGATGCTGTGTGTGATGCTGTGTGTGATGCTGGGTGTGTGATGCTGGGTGTGTGATGCTGGGTGTGTGATGCTGGGTGTGTGATGCTGTGTGTGTGATGCTGTGTGTGATGCTGTGTGTGATGTGGTGTGTGATATGCTGTGTGATGCTGTGTGTGATGCTGGGTGTGTGATGCTGTGTGTGATGCTGGGTGTGTGATGCTGTGTGTGATGCTGGGTGTGATGTGGTGTGTGATGCTGGGTGTGTGATGCTGTGTGTGATGCTGTGTGTGATGCTGTGTGTGATGCGGTGTGTGATATGCTGTGTGATGCTGTGTGTGATGCTGGGTGTGTGATGTGATATATGGTGTGTAGTGTGATGCTGTGTGTAATGCTGGGTGTGTGATGCTGGGTGTGTGATGCTGTGTGTGATGCTGGGTGTGATGTGGTGTGTGATGTGGTGTGTGATGCGATATATAGTGTGTGATGCTGTGTGTGATGCTGTGTGTGATGCTGTGTGTGATGCGATATATGGTGTGTGATGCTGTGTGTGATGCGATATATGGTGTGTGATGCTGTGTGTGATGTGATATGTGGTGTGTGATGCTGTGTGATATGGTGTGTGATGCTGTGTGTGATGTGATATATGGAGTGTGATGCGGTGTGTGATGCGGTGTGTGATATGCTGTGTGATGTGGTGTGTGATGCTGTGTGTGTGATGCTGTGTGTGTGATGCTGTGTGTGTGATGCTGTGTGTGTGATGTGGTGTGTGATATGGTGTGTGATGCTGTGTGTGATGTGATATATGGAGTGTAATGTGATATGCTGTGTGTGATGCTGTGTGTGATGCTGTGTGTGATGCTGTGTGTGATGCTGTGTGTGTGGTGTGTGATGCTGTGTGTGATGTGGTGTGTGATGCTGTGTGTGATGTGATATATGGTGTGTAGTGTGATGCAGTGTGTGATGCTGTGTGTGTTGTGGTGTGTGATGTGGTGTGTGATGCTGTGTGTGATGTGATATATGGTGTGTAGTGTGATGCTGTGTGTGATGCTGTGTGTGATGCTGTGTGTGATGCTGTGTGATGCTGTGTGTGATGCTGTGTGTGATGTGGTGTGTGATGTGGTGTGTGATGTGATATATGGTGTGTAGTGTGATGCAGTGTGTGATGCAGTGTGTGATGCAGTGTGTGATGCTGTGTGTGATGTGGTGTGTGATGCTGTGTGTGATGTGATATATGGTGTGTAGTGTGATGCTGTGTGTGATGCTGTGTGTGATGCTGTGTGTGATGCGATATGTGGTGTGTGATGCAGTGTGTGATGCAGTGTGTAATATGGTGTGTGATGCAGTGTGTAATATGGTGTGTGATGCAGTGTGTAATATGGTGTGTGATGCAGTGTGTAATATGCTGTGTGATGCTGTGTGATGCTGTGTGATGCTGTGTGTGATGTGGTGTGTGATGTGGTGTGTGATGTGATATATGGTGTGTAGTGTGATGCAGTGTGTGATGCAGTGTGTGATGCAGTGTGTGATGCAGTGTGTGATGCAGTGTGTGATGCAGTGTGTGATGCTGTGTGTGATGCTGTGTGTGATGTGGTGTGTGATGCTGTGTGTGATGTGATATATGGTGTGTAGTGTGATGCTGTGTGTGATGCTGTGTGTGATGCTGTGTGTGATGCTGTGTGTGATGCGATATGCGGTGTGTGATGCAGTGTGTGATGCAGTGTGTAATATGGTGTGTGATGCAGTGTGTAATATGGTGTGTGATGCAGTGTGTAATATGGTGTGTGATGCAGTGTGTAATATGCTGTGTGATGCTGTGTGATGCTGTGTGATGCTGTGTGATGCTGTGTGATGCTGTGTGTGATGCTGTGTGTGATGCTGTGTGTGATGCTGTGTGTGATGCTGTGTGTGATATGGTGTGTGATGTGGTGTGTGATGCGATATGTGGTGTGTGATGCGATATATAGTGTGTGATGCTGTGTGTGATGCTGTGTGTGATGTTGTGTGATGCTGTGTGTGATGTGGTGTGTGATGCGATATATAGTGTGTGATGCTGTGAGTGATGCTGTGTGTGATGCTGTGTGAGATGCGCTGTGTGATATGGTGTGTGATGCTGTGTTTGATGTGGTGTGTGATGCGATATGCGGTGTGTGATGCAGTGTGTGATGCAGTGTGTGATGCTGTGTGTGATGCGGTGTGTGATGCGATATATAGTGTGTGATGCTGTGTGTGATGCGGTGTGTGATGCGATATATAGTGTGTGATGCTGTGTGTGATGTGGTGTGTGATGTGATATATGGTGTGTAGTGTGATGCTGTGTGTGATGTGGTGTGTGATGTGATATATGGTGTGTAGTGTGATGCTGTGTGTGATGCTGTGTGTGATGCGATATGTGGTGTGTGATGCGATATATAGTGTGTGATGCTGTGTGTGATGTTGTGTGATGCTGTGTGTGATGTGGTGTGTGATGCGATATATAGTGTGTGATGCTGTGTGTGATGCTGTGTGTGATGCTGTGTGAGATGCGCTGTGTGATATGGTGTGTGATGCTGTGTTTGATGTGGTGTGTGATGCTGTGTTTGATGTGGTGTGTGATGCGATATGCGGTGTGTGATGCAGTGTGTGATGCAGTGTGTGATGCTGTGTGTGATGCGGTGTGTGATGCGATATATAGTGTGTGATACTGTGTGTGATGCGGTGTGTGATGCGATATATAGTGTGTGATGCTGTGTGTGATGTGGTGTGTGATGTGATATATGGTGTGTAGTGTGATGCTGTGTGTGATGTGGTGTGTGATGTGATATATGGTGTGTAGTGTGATGCTGTGTGTGATGCTGTGTGTGATGCTGTGTGTGATGCTGGGTGTGTGATGCTGGGTGTGTGATGCTGTGTGTGATGCTGTGTGTGATGCTGTGTGTGATGTGGTGTGTGATATGCTGTGTGATGCTGTGTGTGATGCTGGGTGTGTGATGCTGTGTGTGATGCTGGGTGTGTGATGCTGTGTGTGATGCTGGGTGTGATGTGGTGTGTGATGCTGGGTGTGTGATGCTGTGTGTGATGCTGTGTGTGATGCTGTGTGTGATGTGGTGTGTGATATGCTGTGTGATGCTGTGTGTGATGCTGGGTGTGTGATGTGATATATGGTGTGTAGTGTGATGCTGTGTGTAATGCTGGGTGTGTGATGCTGGGTGTGTGATGCTGTGTGTGATGCTGGGTGTGATGCTGGGTGTGATGTGGTGGTGTGTGATGCTGGGTGTGTGATGCTGGGTGTGTGATGCTGGGTGTGTGATGCTGGGTGTGATGTGGTGTGTGATATGCTGTGTGATGCTGTGTGTGATGCTGGGTGTGTGATGTGATATATGGTGTGTAGTGTGATGCTGTGTGTAATGCTGGGTGTGTGATGCTGTGTGTGATGCTGGGTGTGTGATGCTGTGTGTGATGCTGGGTGTGATGTGTTGTGTGATGCTGGGTGTGTGATGCTGTGTGTGTGATGCACCACTAGCTGACTGT
>CM038727.1:37934697-37954697 GCA_021613375.1 Megaleporinus macrocephalus
CTCCCGTACCCACACCTCCCGTGCTCACACCTCCCGTACTCACACCTCCCGTACTAACACCTCCCGTACCCACACCTCCCGTACTCACACCTCCCGTACCCACACCTCCCGTACCCACACCTCCCGTACCCACACCTCCCGTACTAACACCTCCCGTACCAACACCTCCCGTACCAACACCTCCCGTACTAACACCTCCCGTACTAACACCTCCCGTACCCACACCTCCCGTACCCACACCTCCCGTACTCACACCTCCCGTACCCACACCTCCCGTACCCACACCTCCCGTACTCACACCTCCCGTACCCACACCTCCCGTACTCACACCTCCCGTACCCACACCTCCCGTACTAACACCTCCCGTACTCACACCTCCCGTACTCACACCTCCCGTACCCACACCTCCCGTACCCACACCTCCCGTACCCACACCTCCCGTACTCACACCTCCCGTACTCACACCTCCCGTACTAACATTCTCTATACCCACACCTCCCGTACTCACACCTCCCGTACCCACACCTCCCGTACCCACACCTCCCGTACTCACACCTCCCGTACCCACACCTCCCATACTAACACCTCCCGTACTCACACTCTACATACTAACACTCTACATACTCACACCTCCCGTACTCACACCTCCCGTACCCACACCTCCCGTACTCACACCTCCCGTACTCACACCTCCCGTACTCACACCTCCCGTACCCACACCTCCCGTACCCACACCTCCCATACCCACACCTCCCGTACTAACACCTCCCGTACTCACACTCTACATACTAACACCTCCCGTACTCACACCTCCCGTACTCACACCTCCCGTACTAACACCTCCCGTACTCACACCTCCCATACTAACACCTCCCGTACTCACACTCTACATACTAACACTCTACATACTAACACCTCCCGTACTCACACCTCCCGTACTCACACTCTACATACTAACACTCTACATACTAACACCTCCCGTACTCACACCTCCCGTACTCACACCTCCCGTACTCACACCTCCCGTACTAACACCTCCCGTACTCACACTCTACATACTAACACTCTACATACTCACACCTCCCATACTAACACCTCCCGTACTCACACTCTACATACTAACACTCTACATACTAACACCTCCCGTACTCACACCTCCCGTACTCACACCTCCCGTACTAACACCTCCCATACTCACACCTCCCGTACTCACACTCTCTATACTAACTCCCCCCATATTAACACATCCCGTACTAACACCTTACATTCTAACCCCTCCCATACTAACACCTACCTGTACTAACACCTCCTGTACTAACACCTCCCATACTAACGCCATCCATACTAACACTCTCTATACTAACACTCTACATACTAACACCTCCCGTACTAACACCTCCCATACTAACACTCTATACTAACACTCTATACTAACACTCTACATACTAACACCGCCCATACTAACACTCTATACTAACACTCTACATACTAACACCTCCCGTACTAACACCTCCCATACTAACACCGCCCATACTAACACTCTATACTAACACTCTATACTAACACTCTACATACTAACACTCTACATACTAACACCTCCCGTACTAACACCTCCCATACTAACACCGCCCATACTAACACTCTATACTAACACTCTGCATACTAACACCGCCCATACTAACACTCTATACTAACACTCTACATACTAACACCGCCCATACTAACACTCTATACTAACACTCTACATACTAACACCGCCCATACTAACACTCTATACTAACACTCTACATACTAACACCGCCCATACTAACACTCTCTATACTAACACCTCCCATACTAACACCTACCTGTACTAACACCTCCTGTACTAACACCTCCCATACTAACACTCTCTATACTAACACCTCCCATACTAGCACCTCCCGTACTAGCACCTCCCGTACTAACACCTCCCATACTAACACCTTCCATGCTAACTCTGTCCATGCTGACACTCTACTAACTGCTGGTGAGTAGAGAGGTGAGGGGTGATGGGGGTGAGAGCCCATGCTGTGAAACACTATTCACGTGTAGTATGTGGTTCTGTTTAGCACCCAAATAGGTTCTGCTGTTACTGTGTCAAACTTTTAAAAATAAGGAACACATTTTTAAAAAAATTTAAATATAAAACTTATGGTTCTGACTAGAACCATGTGTTTTACTGGTTCCGTATAGAACCTTATGGAAACATTTGTTTTGGAGTGTGAAACCAAAGAACCATGTAAAGATGCAAATTCTTGTAGATAGAACTCATGGTTCTAAATAGAACCATTCATGCTAAAGAACCCTTAAGAACCATCTTTTGTGCATATTTGCTTTACTGAAGAAGAAGGTTGATGCGGTTGTATTCGGTTCTAAACAGCACCTAAAAGGTATGGTTCTGATATATATATCCGTTAAAGCTTTAAAGAACCATCTTTTTAAGAGTGAATTTGAAGCAGAACATGGTTCTTTGCATACTTTACTAATGGAGAAGGTTCATACAGCTACATATGGTTCTAAATAGCACCAAGAAGGTTCTGCTGTTGTTGCAATGTCAAGCAATGTCAGTGTGCTATTTAGAACCATCATGAAAGGTTATGCATAGAACCATGTGTGACACACACTTTACCAATCTGAAGAACCATTTCACCATGTAAAGAACCTTTAAGGCATCCAATGGTTCCATACAGACCTCATGGCTCTAACTAGAACAATTATTTTTTACTAAAGAACCTTTGAAGAACCGTGTACATGCATAAATGGAGAATATGGTTCTAAATAGCACAAAAATGTTCTCCTATTGTTACAATAGCAGAACCCATTTTGGTGCTATAGAGAACCATATGTAAAGAACTATTTTTAGCATACAGATTGTTGCATATAGAACTCAGGGTTCTAGATAGAACCTTAAAAACCATTTTATTATTTTTAGGTGTGCATGTGAACTGAAAGATTTTAGGCTTCTGGTTCATAATCAATAATGTCAGTATAACAACAACAACAACAACAACAATAATAATAATAATAATTATTATTATTATTATTATTATTATTATTATTATTATTATTATTATTATTATTCTAACCGTGTCTTACATGTGGGGGCGTGCCTCAATGATTGATAGCCGAATCTGCCAATCACAGCCTCCGTTCCCGCTGCCTGTGGGTGGAGCTTATTCAGAACACGTTTCCTCCGCCGCGACCAATCAGAGAGCAGCGCAAGGAGCAGCACAGAGCGACGGGGAGAAAGAAAGAGAGAAGAGAGGGAGGAGGAGGAGAGGAGGAGGAGAGGAGCTGCTCTGAGCTTTAATCTGAAATATATTTATAATCTTCTCATTGGAGATCGATCAGCGCGCGGAGGACCCGGATGTGCGGTGAGCGGTCAGGAGGAGGATGAGTCCGGCTGTGGAGACCAGCGCTCACTCCTTCCTCCTCAGCGGGGCTTGACAACACAGACAGGCAGACAGGCAGACAGGAGGAGGAGGAGGAGGAGGAGGAGGAGATCCTGGTCAGGATGAAGAAGCTCCGGAGAACTTTATCCGACAGTTTCAGCCGCATCGGTGAGCAGCAGCACACAAACCAGTAACTCCAGTAACTCCAGTAACTCCGGCTGCGGTCGGTCGGGATTTTCCGCTCCTCCTTAAACACGGAGGCTGCTCCGCTCTCGCGCTCGAGGCTCCGTTTAAGGTGGACCTGAAAATTCCAGAGAAGAACCTGAACAGAACTTCAGACCGCGAGCACGAGCAGCAGCACGAGCTTCGATAGTGAGCGGCTCGCGTGGACACATGCAGTCCAGTCTGAGCCGCATTGTTCACTCTGCGCGCGCTCATGATCAGCTCTGCTCTGTAGCGCTTCTACAGCAGCTCTGCGTTTCTGGAGTGACTTTACAGCTTCGCATCACTCCAGACAACCAGCATCTCAGATTTCAGATTTCAGATTTTCATATTTCAGATTTTTCAGATTTGCATTGTCATATTTCGTATTTCAGATTTCACAGATTCATATTTTTATATTTCATATTTTTCAGATTTGCATTTTCATTTTTCATATTTCATATTTTTCAGATTTGCATTTTCAGATTTCGTATTTCAGATTTCAGATTTCCCAGATTCATATTTTCATATTTCATATTTCATATTTTTCAGATTTGCATTTTCATTTTTCATATTTCATATTTTTCATATTTGCATTTTCATATTTCATATTTTCATTTTTCATATTTAATGTTTCCCAGATTCGCATTTTTATGCTTCACAAATTCACATTTTTATATTTCTGTTTCGCATTTTCATATTTTCCAGATTCACATCTTTATATTTCCCAGATTTGCATTTAAACATTTCCCAGATTTGCATTTTCATATTTCGCATTTTCATATTTCCCAGATTCACATTTTCATATTTCCCATATTTGCATTTCTATATTTCCCAGTTTTCCGAGTGGTTCTGCGTGTTAGACCGGGTGTTTCTGATCCTGCTTGTAACGGTCAGTGTGGCTGCCGGTCATTCCAGCCTGGCAGGAGAACCAGGAGACAAACGTGATCAGAAGTTTGCAGATTAAGACCACCTGGTCAATGGAGGGTCCGGTGTGTTGGGGTGGAATGCCTCGGGTCAGACATTCAGGTTAACACTGGTGGTCATCAGTCGTCCTTCTGGTGAACCTTCAGTTTATCTCGGTTCCTTATCGAGCACAGCTGATCCAGCCAGCGTCTCCATCAGCAGGTACTGATTGGTGGAGGTGGGTGAGACGTGGGCTGGTGGTGGTGCCTGCAGGGCAGAGCGTGGTTTAGTGTTGAGACCGTGTGTCCTGCAGCTTCACATTAAACACGTCCAGCCTTACGTCTTCTTTAAACCCTGCAGCTGCACGTATACCATATACTGCAGCTTTTCATTAGGAGGTTGTGCTGGTGTGAGTGGATCAGACACAGCAGTGCTGCTGCTGGAGTGTGTAAACACTGTGTCCACTCACTGTCCACTCTTAGACACTCCTACTACTTGCTGGTCCACCTTGTAGATGTAGAGTCAGAGACAGTAGCTCATCTGATCACCTGACTCAGGTGTGCTGAGATATAAAGCACAGCAGCTCCAGTAACTATAGAAATAACTAGTCTATTAACTGTAATCTGCATAGCTCCGCCCCCTGATCCTGTCACGCATATGTAATTAGATCTGTGTTTCTTTCATCTTCCTGTCGTGTGTCTGGGACTGTGATGGGCGGGGCGTCTCTTCCTGCTGGTGAAAGTGTGAACTCTGGTGTGAACTCTGGTGTGAACTCTGGTGTGAAAAAGGCGTCTTCGCACGTGCGTCTGCAGAACACAGGCAAACCGCTGCAGAAGAGTGAGCGGGGTGATCAGGAGCGTGTGCGAGTCCCAGCCGGTCCTCCTGGTAGTCCAGTCTCGTCCTCTGCTGACTGAGAGGCGGTGCTGGTGCTGGTGTTGGTGTAAACATAGTTAATGAGGACCAGCTGGGGGTCAGCGGACGCAGTGACCTGCAGACTGTCCTCAGAATTAAAGACGTAGAGAGGCACTGTAGGGGGTGGGGGAAGGGTGGGCACTAATAGTGAATAGAGGAGGTTATGAGGGAGGTGGATGGAGTGAGCTGTTGCGTGTGAAACACTAAAACAGGAGGACTCGGCGTACTGCAGTGCTGCTGCTTCCTGATACAGTCAGCGTCGTGGGACCCGTGTAGGCAGGGTCCCTGTGTTCATGTGGCCCTGTGTAGGCAGGGTCTCTGTGTTCATGCGGCCCTGTGTAGGCAGGGTCTCTGTGTTCATGTGGCCCTGTGTAGGCAGGGTCTCTGTGTTCATGTGGCCCTGTGTAGGCAGGGTCTCTGTGTTCATGTGGCCCTGTGTAGGCAGGGTCTCTGTGTTCATGTAGCCCTGTGTAGGCAGGGTCTCTGTGTTCATGTAGCCCTGTGTAGGCAGGGTCTCTGTGTTCATGTGGCCCTGTGTAGGCAGGGTCTCTGTGTTCATGTGGCCCTGTGTAGGCAGGTTCCCTGTGTTCATGTGGCCCTGTGTAGGCAGGGTCTCTGTGTTCATGTGGCCCTGTGTAGGCAGGTTCCCTGTGTTCATGTGGCCCTGTGTAGGCAGGGTCTCTGTGTTCATGTGGCCCTGTGTAGGCAGGGTCTCTGTGTTCATGCGGCCCTGTGTAGGCAGGGTCTCTGTGTTCATGTGGCCCTGTGTAGGCAGGGTCTCTGTGTTCATGTGGCCCTGTGTAGGCAGGGTCTCTGTGTTCATGCGGCCCTGTGTAGGCAGGGTCTCTGTGTTCATGTAGCCCTGTGTAGGCAGGGTCTCTGTGTTCATGTGGCCCTGTGTAGGCAGGGTCTCTGTGTTCATGGGTACCTATGTTAGCAGCTGCCTGTGTATACAAAGTCTTTTGTTAAGAGGTCCCTGTGTTGGCGGAGTTCCTGTGTTGGCGGAGTTCCTGTGTTTCTGTGTTCCTGTGTTGGAGGGATCACTGTGTTTGTTGTGTTCAGTGTTAACAGGTTCCAACAAGGTCCTTGTTACAAAGTCCCTGTGTTGGTAGGGCCCTTGTGTTATTGGAGTCCCTGTGCTGGCAGAGTCCCTGTTTTGAAGGAGTCCCTGTGCTGGCAGAGTCCCTGTTTTGTCGGAGTCCCTATGCTGGCAGTGTCCGTTTTAAAGGATTCCCTGTGCTGGGAGTGTCTCTGTTTTGAAGGTGTCTCTGTGCTGGCACAGTCCCTGTTTTAAAGGAGTCCCTGTGCTGGCATTGTCCCTGTTTTGAAGGTGTCTCTGTGCTGGTACAGTCCCTGTTTTAAAGGAGTCCCTGTGCTGGCAGTGTCCCTGTTTTGAAGGAGTCTTGGTGCTGGCAGAGTGCCTGTTTCATAGAACTCCCTGTGCTGGCAGAGTCCCTGTTTTGTCGGAGTCTCTATGCTGGCAGTGTCCCTGTTTTAAAGGAGTCCCTGTGCTGGCAGTGTCCCTGTTTTGAAGGTGTCTCTGTGCTGGCAGTGTCCCTGTTTTAAAGGAGTCCCTGTGCTGGCAGTGTCCCTGTTTTGAAGGAGTCTCTATGCTGGCAGTGTCCCTGTTTTAAAGGAGTCCCTGTGCTGGCAGTGTCCCTGTTTTAAAGGAGTCCCTGTGCTGGCAGTGTCCCTGTTTTGAAGGTGTCTCTGTGCTGGCACAGTCCCTGTTTTAAAGGAGTCCCTGTGTTGGCAGTGTCCCTGTTTTGAAGGAGTCCCTATGCTGGCAGAGTCCCTGTTTTGAAGGAGTCCCTGTGCTGGCAGAGTCCTAGTTTTGAAGGAGTCCCTGTGCTGGCAGTGTCCCTGTTTTAAAGGAGTCCCTGTGCTGGCAGTGTCCCTGTTTTGAAGGTGTCTCTGTGCTGGCAGTGTCCCTGTTTTAAAGGAGTCTCTGTGCTGGCAGTGTCCCTGTTTTAAAGGAGTCTCTGTGCTGGCAGTGTCCCTGTTTTAAAGGAGTCCCTATGCTGGCAGTGTCCCTGTTTTAAAGGAGTCCCTGTGCTGGCAGTGTCCCTGTTTTGAAGGAGTCTCGGTGCTAGCGGAGTCTCTGTACTGGCAGTGTCTCTGTTTTATCGGAGTCCCTGTGAGGGAGGGACGGAGGGACGGAGGGACGCTGCAGTGGTTTCAGTCTGAGCTGCTGATGGTTTGTGATGGTGGTGTAATGGAGGGACGGGTGGAGATGGAGGTGTGAGATGAGTAGTGGACGTGGTCAGGAGGCTGTAATCGGGTTTGAACAGGTTTCTTTCTGAGGTTTAAAGAGCCGCTCAGCTTCAGCTCCGTCGCGGCCGGTCATTAAAGAGCCTGTTCAGTCTGTATAAACAGCAACTGTGCATGTAAATGAGGTCTGTTCTGATTGGCTGAGCCTAATTTTAAAAAAAGCAGTCTGGCGTTTGGCACTTCCTCATAACTTCAGAGCAAATGGGAGGGGCTAAAACAGCTGATAGTATGTGTATAAATGCGATCATGGCTGTGACATCACAACCATGAACTCACGTCGGAATGGGCTGTTTCCTGCGTGCAGCTGAACTGAGCGAGTGGCGTGAGTGGAAGTCTGTTTCTGGTGAGGGGGGCTCTCTAAGCTCGGCGGGCAGCTGATTCCCGAGCGCCGGCCTGACCGCCCTCCAGCTGCTGGGTCAGTAGTCTGTAAACGAGGAACTGATCTCTCTCTTTTTTCCTTCACAGCCTTCAAGAAGGAGGACGGCGGTTTTGATGAGGTAAGTGGAAACACAGGCGTGTGTTTGGGAGGCGGTGGTGGAGCTGGAGCGTGAAGGACGCGGCGCGAGGGCTGAGCAGGGATATCGCTGGTTGGTCGTTATGGTCATGCTGGTCTTTGGAATACTGATATCACAGATGGCTGCGGTATGCAAATGAGCGTGCAGGGGGACCAATCACGGCTCCGGGGGAGTTACTGTGGGTGTTCTGATGAATCACCGTATCTGTGTGATCCGAGCAAACGGAGCTGTTGTGACGGAATGTCAGGAAAGTGCTGAATATACAAACCCGGACCCTCAGAGCTCCACACAGGAACCAGCTGAACCAGCCAGTGGCTTCTAAAAGAAGAACTTCAGGCTCTAATTTTTAAAGTGATGAAGAATCCTCTACTGTATTCACCGTATTTGGCCACACCCACTTTCAAGTGTTTGTTCCGCCTTTGTGTTAGAACCTCCGCTCAGCTAACCAAAATGAATACAGGTACATGGGAGGAGACCAGAGAGACAGTAAGACGTTCTAATCGGACAACACTGTCTCCTCCGAGGTTAATAACACAGTGGGTGGGTGATATGAGAAGGTGGTCTGAGGTTAATAACACAGTGGGGGGTGATATGAGAAGGTGGTCTGAGGTTAATAACACAGTGGGTGTATGATATGAGAAGGTGGTCTGAGGTCAATAACACAGTGGGTGGGTGATATGAGAAGGTGGTCTGAGGTTAATAACTCAGTGGGTGGAGGATATGAGAAGGTGGTCTGAGGTTAATAACACAGTGGGTGGAGGATATGAGAAGATGGTCTGAGGTTAATAACACAGTGGGTGGGTGATATGAAAAGGTGGTCTGAGGTTATTAACACAGTGGGTGGATGATATGAGAAGGTGGTCTGAGGTTAACAACACAGTGGGTGGAGGATATGAGAAGGTGGTCTGAGGTTAACAACACAGTGGGTGGAGGATATGAGAAGATGGTCTGAGGTTAATAACAGTGGGTGGAGGATATGAGAAGGTGGTCTGAGGTTATTAACACAGTGGGTGGGTGATATGAAAAGGTGGTCTGAGGTTAACAACACAGTGGGTGGAGGATATGAGAAGGTGGTCTGAGGTTAACAACACAGTGGGTGGAGGATATGAGAAAGTGGTCTGAGGTTATTAACACAGTGTCGCCCGTGCCTGGTGATGTAAATGGTTTGGAATGGTCTGCCGTGACACTCGGGCTCCTCTCACCTTCTTAAACTTTCCTGGAGTTGGGGGTGAGTTGGGGGGGTGGGGGTGAGTTAGGTGGCAGGCTAGGGGGTGAGTTGGGGGGGTGGGGTGAGTTGGGGGGCGTGGGGGTGAGTTGGGGGCGTGGGGGGTGAGTTCGGGGCATGGGGGTGAGTTGGGGGGGTGGGGGTGAGTTGGGGGGCGTGGGGGTGAGTTGGGGGCGTGGGGGTGAGTTCGGGGCATGGGGGTGAGTTGGTGGGGGTAGGGGTGAGTTGGGGGGGTGGGGGTGAGTTGGGGGCGTAGGGGTGAGTTGGGGGCGTAGGGGTGAGTTGGGGGGGTGGGGGTGAGTTGGGGGGCGTGGGGGTGAGTTGGGGGGGTGGGGGTGAGTTGGGGGGGTGGGGGTGAGTTGGGGGGGTGGGGGTGAGTTGGGGGCGTAGGGGTGAGTTGGGGGCGTAGGGGTGAGTTGGGGGGGTGGGGGTGAGTTGGGGGCGTAGGGGTGAGTTGGGGGGGTGGGGGTGAGTTGGGGGCGTAGGGGTGAGTTGGGGGGGTGGGGGTGAGTTGGGGGCGTAGGGGTGAGTTGGGGGGGTGGGGGTGAGTTGGGGGCGTAGGGGTGAGTTGGGGGGGTGGGGGTGAGTTGGGGGCGTAGGGGTGAGTTGGGGGGGTGGGGGTGAGTTGGGGGCGTAGGGGTGAGTTGGGGGGGTGGGGGTGAGTTGGGGGCGTAGGGGTGAGTTGGGGGGGTGGGGGTGAGTTGGGGGGGGTGGGGGTGAGTTGGGGGCGTAGGGGTGAGTTGGGGGGCGTGGGGGTGAGTTGGGGGCGTAGGGGTGAGTTGGGGGGGTGGGGGTGAGTTGGGGGCGTAGGGGTGAGTTGGGGGGGTGGGGGTGAGTTGGGGGCGTAGGGGTGAGTTGGGGGGGTGGGGGTGAGTTGGGGGCGTAGGGGTGAGTTGGGGGGGTGGGGGTGAGTTGGGGGCGTAGGGGTGAGTTGGGGGGGTGGGGGTGAGTTGGGGGCGTAGGGGTGAGTTGGGGGGGTGGGGGTGAGTTGGGGGCGTAGGGGTGAGTTGGGGGGGTGGGGGTGAGTTGGGGGCGTAGGGGTGAGTTGGGGGGGTGGGGGTGAGTTGGGGGCGTAGGGGTGAGTTGGGGGGGTGGGGGTGAGTTGGGGGCGTAGGGGTGAGTTGGGGGGGTTGGAATGTGGATCTGTAGCTGAACTATGGCTTTAATGCTGCGTGTGTGGTGCTGCTCTCCTCTCCTGGTGGAGCTGAGCTGAATCGAGGTGAACTGGAGTGTGCTGAGAGTGGGACATGGTAAAGAGTACAGACCACCAGCCTCATTTGTGTGTGTGTGTGTGTGTGTGTGTGAGTGTGTGTGTGTGTGTGTGTGTGTGTGTGTGTGTGTGTGTGTGTTACCCAGTGGAGAAAAATGTGAAGAATCTGAGAAGGAAAAGAGCCGTTTCCTGTTTCAGAGCAGAGCTTCACTGAGAGCAGCAAACATCTGACCTCTACACAGAGAGAGAGAGAGAGAGATAGTGAAGACAGAGAGAAAGAGAGAGAGAGAAAGAGAGAGAGAGAGAGATAGTGAAGACAGAGAGAAAGAGAGAGAGAGAAAGAGAGAGAGAGAGAGATAGTGAAGACAGAGAGAAAGAGAGAGAGAGAAAGAGAGAGAGAGAGAGAGAGATAGTGAAGACAGAGAGAAAGAGAGAGAGAGAGAAAGAGAGAGAGAGAGAGATAGTGAAGACAGAGAGAAAGAGAGAGAGAGAAAGAGAGATAGTGAAGAGAGAAAACATGGAGAGATGTAGTCAGTAGGAGAGAGAGATAGTGAAGACAGAGAGAGAGGGAGAGATGGTCATTGAGAGAGAAAGAGAGAGAGATGGTCAGTGAGAGAGAGAGAAAGAGAGAGAGAGAGAGAGAGAGAGAGATGGTCGGAGAGAGAGAGAGAGAGAGAGAGGGATGATCAGTGAGAGAGAGAGAGAGAGAGAGAAAGAGAGGGATGGTCAGTGAGAGAGAGAGAGAGAGAGAGAGAGATGGTCGGAGAGAGAGAGAGGGGGATGGTCAGTGAGAGAGAGAGAGAGATGGTCGGAGAGAGAGAGAGAGAGAGAGAGAGGGATGGTCAGTGAGAGAGAGAGAGAGAGAGAGGGATGGTCAGTGAGAGAGAGAGAGAGAGAGAGGGATGGTCAGTGAGAGAGAGAGAGAGATGGTCGGAGAGAGAGAGAGAGGGATGGTCAGTGAGAGAGAGAGAGAGTAACAGAAGGGCTCATTGTATATATTAAGTGTTTGTCTGCAGGCTGATATGTGGGGGGTGGTAGTTTGGTAGTTGGGTACTGAAATGATTCTGTAGCCTCTAAAAGTTCAGAATATTTAAAATGTAAATATGGAGTCTATTAGCACTACCAGTACCACACCAGAAACTACCAACAACACACCACAGACTACCAGTACCACACCAGAAACTACCAACAACACACCACAGACTACCAGTACCAGACCATAAACTACCAACAACACACCACAGACTACCAGTACCACACCAGAAACTACCAACAACACACCACAGACTACCAGTACCAGACCATAAACTACCATACCACACCACAGACTACCAGTACCAGACCATAAACTACCATACCACACCACAGACTACCAGTACCACACCAGAAACTACCAACAACACACCACAGACTACCAGTACCAGACCATAAACTACCAACAACACACCACAGACTACCAGTACCACACCAGAAACTACCAACAACACACCACAGACTACCAGTACCAGACCATAAACTACCAACAACACACCACAGACTACCAGTACCACACCAGAAACTACCAACAACACACCACAGACTACCAGTACCAGACCATAAACTACCATACCACACCACAGACTACCAGTACCAGACCATAAACTACCATACCACACCACAGACTACCAGTACCACACCAGAAACTACCAACAACACACCACAGACTACCAGTACCAGACCATAAACTACCAACAACACACCACAGACTACCAGTACCACACCAGAAACTACCAACAACACACCACAGACTACCAGTACCAGACCATAAACTACCAACAACACACCACAGACTACCAGTACCAGACCATAAACTACCAGTACCAGACCATAAACTACCAACACACCACAGACTACCAGTACCAGACCATAAACTACCAATACCACACCAGAAACTACCAACAACACACCACAGACTACCAGTACCAGACAATAAACTACCAGTACCACACCACAGACTACCAGTACCAGACCATAAACTACCAGTACCACACCAGAAACTACCAAAAACACACCACAGACTACCAGTACCAGACCATAAACTACCAGTACCACACCAGAAACTACCAACAACACACCACAGACTACCAGTACCAGACCATAAACTACCAGTACCACACCAGAAACTACCAACAACACACCACAGACTACCAGTACCAGACCATAAACTACCAGTACCACACCAGAAACTATCAACAACACACCACAGACTACCAGTACCAGAGCATAAACTACCAATACCACACCAGAAACTACCAACAACACACCACAGACTACCAGTACCAGACCATAAACTACCATACCACACCAGAAACTACCAATACCACAGAATAAACTACAAACACCACACCATAAACTACCAGTACCACACCAGAAACTACCAACAACACACCACAGACTACCAGTACCAGACCATAAACTACCATACCACACCAGAAACTACCAACAACACACCACAGACTACCAGTACCAGACCATAAACTACCAATAACACACCAGAAACTACCAACAACACACCACAGACTACCAGTACCAGACCATAAACTACCATACCCTACCAGAAACTACCAATACCACAGCATAAACTACAAACACCACACCATAAACTACCAATACAAGAACATAAACTACCAATACAACAAAGTGAACTACCAATAACAGACCATAAACTACCAATACAACAACATAAACTACCAATACAACAACATAAACTAGCAATACCAGACCATAAACTACCAATACAACAACATAAACTACCAATACAGCATAAACTACCAATGCCAGACCTTAAACTACCAATACAACAACATAAACTGCCATACCACACCATAAACTACCAATACCACACCATAAACTGCCACACCACACCATAAACTACCAATACCACACAACAGACTACCAATACCACTCCATAAACTACCAATACCACACCATAAACTGCCATACCCCACCAGAAACTACCAACACCACACTATAAACTACTTATACCAGACCATAAACTACCAATTCCAAACCTTAAACTACCAACACCACACCACAGACTACCAATACCAGACCCTGAACTACCAATACTACACCACAGACTACCAATACCACACCAGAGACTACTATATAACACGAGAAACTAACATACCACACTATCAACTACCAACACCACACCACAGACTACCAACACCACCTCAGAAACTACAATACCACACCACAGACTACCAATACCACACCACAAACTACCAACGCCATACCACAGACTACCAACACCACCTCAGAAACTACAATACCACACCACAGACTACCAATACCACACCATAAACTGCCATACCACACCAGGAACTACCAATACCACACCATAAACTACCAACACTACACCAGAAACTACCAATACCACACCATAGAACACCAAACTATTACCAGAAACAACACCTGAAAGTACCATACCACACAAGAAACAACCAAACAATGCCAGAAAATACCCAAAACTACCAAACATGCCGAAAACTACTAAAATATGCCATAAATGACCAGAACATGCCAAAATATAACAAACCATACCCCAGTTTTTTTTAATTGGGTTGTACCATACTACACCAGAAATTACCAGTACTTACCAACCCACACCTGAAGCCACCAAACCCATACAATCACATCAAACCGTAAACTACCAAACTCATACAATCACATCACACCGTAAACTACTAAAACCATACAATCATATCACACCGTAAACTATCAAACCCATGCAATCACATCACACCGTAAACTACCAAACCCATACAATCACATAACACCGTAAACTACCAAACCCATACAATCACATCACACCGTAAACTACCAAACCCATACAATCACATCACACCATAAACCAACAAACCCATACAATCACATCACACCATAAACCAACAGTCCCATACAATCACATAACACACTAAACCAACAAACCCATACAATCACATCACACCGTAAACTACCAAACCCATACAATCACATCACACCATAAACTACCAAACCAATACAATCACATCACACCATAAACCAACAAACCCATACAATCACATCACACCATAAACCAACAAACCCATACAATCACATCACACCATAAACCAACAAACCCATACAATCACATCACACACTAAACCTACAAACCCATACAATCACATCACACCGTAAACTACCAAACCCATACAATCACATCACACCATAAACCAACAAACCCATACAATCACATCACACCGTAAACTACCAAACCCATACAATCACATCACACACTAAACCAACAAACCCATACAATCACATCACACCGTAAACTACCAAACCCATACAATCACATCACACCGTTAACCAACAAACCCATACAATCACATCACACCATAAACCAACAAACCCATACAATCACATCACACCGTAAACTACCAAACCCATACAATCACATCACACCGTAAACCAACAAACCCATACAATCACATCACACGTAAACTACCAAACCCATACAATCACATCACACCGTAAACTACCAAACCCATACAATCACATCACGCCGTAAACTACCAAACCCATACAATCACATCACACCGTAAACCAACAAACCCATACAATCACATCACACCGTAAACCAACAAACCCATACAATCACATCACACCATAAACTACCAAACCCATACAATCACATCACACCGTAAACTACCAAACACATACAATCACATCACACCGTAAACCAACAAACCCATGCAATCACATCACACCGTAAACCAACAAACCCATACAATCACATCACACCATAAACTACCAAACCCATACAATCACATCATACCGTAAACTACCCAACCCATACAATCACATCACACCATAAACCAACAAACCCATACAATCACATC
Organism: Megaleporinus macrocephalus; assembly: GCA_021613375.1. Taxonomy (NCBI): domain Eukaryota; kingdom Metazoa; phylum Chordata; class Actinopteri; order Characiformes; family Anostomidae; genus Megaleporinus; species Megaleporinus macrocephalus. The sequence goes on from CM038727.1 coordinate 37,950,255, forward strand.
ACACCGTAAACCAACAAACCCATACAATCACATCACACCGTAAACTACCAAACACATACAATCACATCACACCGTAAACCAACAAACACATACAATCACATCACACCATAAACCAACAAACCCATACAATCACATCACACCGTAAACTACCAAACCCATACAATCACATCACACCGTAAACTACCAAACCCATACAATCACATCACACCATAAACCAACAAACCCATACAATCACATCACACACTAAACCAACAAACCCATACAATAACATCACACCGTAAACTACCAAACCCATACAATCACATCACACCGTAAACTACCAAACCCATACAATCACATCACACCGTAAACCAACAAACCCATACAATCACATCATACCGTAAATCAACAAACCCATACAATCACATCACACCATAAACCAACAAACCCATACAATCACATCACACCGTAAACTACCAAACCCATACAATCACATCACACCGTAAACTACCAAACCCATACAATCACATCACATCATAAACCAACAAACCCATACAATCACATCACACCGTTAACCAACAAACCCATACAATCACATCACACCATAAACCAACAAACCCATACAATCACATCACACCGTTAACCAACAAACCCATACAATCACATCACACCATAAACTACCAAACCCATACAATCACATCACGCCGTAAACTACCAAACCCATACAATCACATCACACCGTAAACCAACAAACCCATACAATCACATCACACCGTAAACCAACAAACCCATACAATCACATCACACCATAAACTACCAAACCCATACAATCACATCACACCGTAAACTACCAAACACATACAATCACATCACACCGTAAACCAACAAACCCATACAATCACATCACACCGTAAACCAACAAACCCATACAATCACATCACACCATAAACTACCAAACCCATACAATCACATCATACCGTAAACTACCCAACCCATACAATCACATCACACCATAAACCAACAAACCCATACAATCACATCACACCGTAAACCAACAAACCCATACAATCACATCACACCGTAAACTACCAAACACATACAATCACATCACACCGTAAACCAACAAACACATACAATCACATCACACCATAAACCAACAAACCCATACAATCACATCACACCGTAAACTACCAAACCCATACAATCACATCACACCGTAAACTACCAAACCCATACAATCACATCACACCATAAACCAACAAACCCATACAATCACATCACACACTAAACCAACAAACCCATACAATAACATCACACCGTAAACTACCAAACCCATACAATCACATCACACCGTAAACTACCAAACCCATACAATCACATCACACCGTAAACCAACAAACCCATACAATCACATCATACCGTAAATCAACAAACCCATACAATCACATCACACCATAAACCAACAAACCCATACAATCACATCACACCGTAAACTACCAAACCCATACAATCACATCACACCGTAAACTACCAAACCCATACAATCACATCACATCATAAACCAACAAACCCATACAATCACATCACACCGTTAACCAACAAACCCATACAATCACATCACACCATAAACCAACAAACCCATACAATCACATCACACCGTAAACTACCAAACCCATACAGTCACATCACACCGTAAACTACCAAACCCATACAATCACATCACACCATAAACCAACAAACCCATACAATCACATCACACCGTTAACCAACAAACCCGTACAATCACATCACACCATAAACCAACAAACCCATACAATCACATCACACCGTAAACTACCAAACCCATACAATCACATCACACCGTAAACTACCAAACACATACAATCACATCACACCGTAAACCAACAAACCCATACAATCACATCACACCGTAAACTACCAAACCCATACAATCACATCACACCGTAAACCAACAAACCCATACAATCACATCACACCATAAACCAACAAACCCATACAATCACATCACACCGTAAACTACCAAACCCATACAATCACATCACACCGTAAACTACCAAACCCATACAATCACATCACACCATAAACCAACAAACCCATACAATCACATCACACCATAAACCAACAAACCCATACAATCACATCACACCGTAAACTACCAAACCCATACAGTCACATCACACCGTAAACTACCAAACCCATACAATCACATCACACCATAAACCAACAAACCCATACAATCACATCACACCGTTAACCAACAAACCCATACAATCACATCACACCATAAACCAACAAACCCATACAATCACATCACACCGTAAACCAACAAACCCATACAATCACATCACACCATAAACCAACAAACCCATACAATCACATCACACCGTAAACCAACAAACCCATACAATCACATCACACCATAAACCAACAAACCCATACAATCACATCACACCGTAAACTACCAAACCCATACAATCACATCACACCGTAAACTACCAAACCCATACAATCACATCACACCATAAACCAACAAACCCATACAATCACATCACACCGTAAACTACCAAACCCATACAATCACATCACATCGTAAACTACCAAACCCATACAATCACATCACACCATAAACCAACAAACCCATACAATCACATCACACCGTAAACCAACAAACCCATACAATCACATCACACTGTAAACCAACAAACCCATACAATCACATCACACCGTAAACCAACAAACCCATACAATCACATCACACCGTAAACTACCAACCCATACAATCACATCACACCGTAAACTACCAAACCCATACAATCACATCACACCATAAACCAACAAACCCATACAATCACATCACACCGTAAACCAACAAACCCATACAATCACATCACACCGTAAATTACCAAACCCATACATTCACATCACACCGTAAACCAACAAACCCATACAATCACATCACACCGTAAACCAACAAACCCATACAATCACATCACACCGTAAACCAACAAACCCATACAATCACATCACACCGTAAACCAACAAACCCATACAATCACATCACACCGTAAACTACCAAACCCATACAATCACATCACACCGTAAACCAACAAACCCTGCCAGAAACTACCAGTGCAGGGGGTTTCTGATTGGAGTACGTGACCTGAGGGGTCTCAGTGTGTAAACGTGTGAATATGCTAATGAGGCTCGGGGCGGGACAGGCGTGCGAGAGCGAGTGTGATCGTGTCACTGCAGGTGTGACTTCATTCCTAAATTATAAATCTATCTGAGCCTCGTTCTCAACTCCCAGCTGGATTAGAGTCTGCTCGTTCCTCAGACGTTCCTCAGTTGGTGTAGATGGAGTATTAATATTGATTGGTGTAGATGGAGTATTAATATTGATTGGTGTAGATGGAGTATTAATATTGATTGGTGTAGATGGAGTATTAATATTGATTGGTGTAGATGGAGTATTAATATTGATTGGTGTAGATGGAGTATTAATATTGATCGGTGTAGATGGAGTATCAATATGATTGGTGTAGATGGAGTATCAATATGGATTGGTGTAGATGGAGTATTAATATTGATCGGTGTAGATGGAGTATTAATATTGATTGGTATAGATGGAGTATTAATATTGATTGGTGTAGATGGAGTATTAATATTGATTGGTATAGATGGAGTATTAATATTGATTGGTATAGATGGAGTATTAATATTGATCGGTGTAGATGGAGTATTAATATTGATTGGTGTAGATGGAGTATTAATATTGATCGGTGTAGATGGAGTATTAATATTGATTGGTATAGATGGAGTATTTATATGGATTGGTGTAGATGGAGTATTAATATTGATCGGTGTAGATGGAGTATTAATATTGATCGGTGTAGATGGAGTATTAATATTGATCGGTGTAGATGGAGTATTAATATTGATCGGTATAGATGGAGTATTAATATTGATCGGTGTAGATGGAGTATTAATATTGATTGGTGTAGATGGAGTATCAATATGGATTGGTGTAGATGGAGTATTAATATTGATTGGTGTAGATGGAGTATTAATATTGATTGGTATAGATGGAGTATTAATATTGATTGGTGTAGATGGAGTATTAATATTGATCGGTGTAGATGGAGTATTAATATTGATCGGTGTAGATGGAGTATTAATATTGATTGGTGTAGATGGAGTATTTATATGGATTGGTGTAGATGGAGTATTAATATTGATCGGTGTAGATGGAGTGTTAATATTGATCGGTGTAGATGGAGTATCAATATGGATTGGTATAGATGGAGTATTAATATTGATCAGTGTAGATGGAGTATTAATATTGATTGGTATAGATGGAGTATTAATATTGATTGGTGTAGATGGAGTATTAATATTGATTGGTATAGATGGAGTATCAACATTGATTGGTGTAGATGGAGTATT
>CM038727.1:37959697-37978253 GCA_021613375.1 Megaleporinus macrocephalus
ATACAGTAACAGTATAGATACAGATACAGTATAGATACAGTATAGATACAGATACAGTATAGATACAGATACAGTATAGATACAGTATAGATACAGTAACAGTATAGATACAGATACAATATAGATACAGTATAGATACAGTAACAGTATAGATACAGTATAGATACAGATACAATATAGATACAGTAACAGTATAGATACAGTATAGATACAGATACAGTATAGATACAGATACAGTATAGATACAGTATAGATACAGATACAGTATAGATACAGTAACAGTATAGATACAGTATAGATACAATATAGATACAGATAGAGTATAGATACAGTATAGATACAGTATAGATACAGTAACAGTATAGATACAGTATAGATATAGATACAGTATAGATACAGATACAGTATAGATACAGTATAGATATAGATACAGTATAGATACAGATACAGTATAGATACAGTAACAGTATAGATACAGTAACAGTATAGATACAGTATAGATATAGATACAGTATAGATACAGATACAGTATAGATACAGTATAGATATAGATACAGTATAGATACAGATACAGTATAGATACAGTAACAGTATAGATACAGTATAGATATAGATACAGTATAGATACAGATACAGTATAGATACAGTAACAGTATAGATACAGTATAGATATAGATACAGTATAGATACAGTAACAGTATAGATACAGATACAGTATAGATATAGTAACAGTATAGATACAGTATAGATATAGATACAGTATAGATACAGATACAGTATAGATACAGTATAGATATAGATACATTATAGATACAGATACAGTATAGATACAGTAACAGTATAGATACAGTATAGATATAGATACAGTATAGATACAGATACAGTATAGATACAGTAACAGTATAGATACAGTATAGATATAGATACAGTATAGATACAGTAACAGTATAGATACAGTATAGATACAGTAACAGTATAGATACAGTATAGATATAGATACAGTATAGATACAGTAACAGTATAGATACAGTATAGATATAGATACAGTATAGATACAGATACAGTATAGATACAGTAACAGTATAGATACAGTATAGATATAGATACAGTATAGATACAGTAACAGTATAGATACAGTATAGATATAGATACAGTATAGATACAGATACAGTATAGATACAGTATAGATATAGATACAGTATAGATACAGATACAGTATAGATACAGTAACAGCATAGATACAGTATAGATATAGATACAGTATAGATACAGATACAGTATAGATACAGTAACAGTATAGATACAGATACAGTATAGATACAGTATAGATACAGTAACAGTATAGATACAGTATAGATATAGATACAGTATAGATACAGTAACAGTATAGATACAGTATAGATGTAGATACAGTATAGATACAGATACAGTATAGATACAGTAACAGTATAGATACAGTAAAAGTATAGATATAGATACAGTATAGATACAGTATAGATACAGATACAGTATAGATACAGTAACAGTATAGATACAGATACAGTATCGATACAGTAACAGTATAGATACAGTATAGATACAGTAACAGTATAGATATAGATACAGTATAGATACAGATACAGTATAGAAACAGTATAGATACAGTAACAGTATAGATACAGATACAGTATCGATACAGTAACAGTATAGATACAGTAACAGTATAGATACAGCATAGATACAGATACAGTATAGATATAGATACAGTATAGATACAGATACAGTATCGATACAGTAACAGTATAGATACAGTATAGATACAGTGTAGATACAGTAACAGTATAGATACAGTAACAGTAGAGATACAGTATAGATACAGTATAGATACAGTAACAGTATAGATACGGATACAGTATAGATACAGTAACAGTATAGATACAGATACAATATAGATAGAGTATAGATACAGTAACAGTATAGATACAGTCTAGATACAGTATAGATACGGATACAATATAGATACAGTAACAGTATAGATACAGTAACAGTATAGATACGGATACAGTATAGATACAGTATAGATACAGTATAGATACGGATACAATATAGATACAGTATAGATACAGTAACAGTATAGATACAGATACAGTATAGATACGGATACAGTATAGATACAGTAACAGTATAGATACAGTAACAGTATAGATACAGCATAGATACAGATACAGTATAGATATAGATACAGTATAGATACAGATACAGTATCGATACAGTAACAGTATAGATACAGTATAGATACAGTGTAGATACAGTAACAGTATAGATACAGATACAGTAGAGATACAGTATAGATACAGTATAGATACAGTAACAGTATAGATACGGATACAGTATAGATACAGTAACAGTATAGATACAGATACAATATAGATAGAGTATAGATACAGTAACAGTATAGATACAGTCTAGATACAGTATAGATACGGATACAATATAGATACAGTAACAGTATAGATACAGTAACAGTATAGATACGGATACAGTATAGATACAGTATAGATACAGTATAGATACGGATACAATATAGATACAGTATAGATACAGTAACAGTATAGATACAGATACAGTATAGATACGGATACAGTATAGATACAGTAACAGTATAGATACAGTCTAGATACAGTATAGATACGGATACAATATAGATACAGTATAGATACAGTAACAGTATAGATACAGATACAGTATAGATACGGATACAGTATAGATACAGTAACAGTATAGATACAGTAACAGTATAGATACGGATACAGTATAGATACAGTATAGATACAGTATAGATACGGATACAATATAGATACAGTATAGATACAGTAACAGTATAGATACAGATACAGTATAGATACGGATACAGTATAGATACAGTAACAGTATAGATACAGTCTAGATACAGTATAGATACGGATACAATATAGATACAGTATAGATACAGTAACAGTATAGATACAGATACAGTATAGATACGGATACAGTATAGATACAGTAACAGTATAGATACAGTCTAGATACAGTATAGATACGGATACAGTATAGATACAGTAACAGTATAGATACAGTATAGATACGGATACAGTATAGATACAGATACAGTATAGATATAGTAACAGTATAGATACAGTATAGATACAGTATAGATATAGTAACAGTATAGATACAGATACAGTATAGATATAGTAACAGTATAGATACAGTATAGATACAGATACAGTATAGACACAGTACAGATACAGTATAGATATAGTAACAGTATAGATACAGATACAGTATAGATATAGTAACAGTACAGATACAGTATAGATATAGTAACAGTATAGATACAGTATAGATACAGATACAGTATAGACACAGTACAGATACAGTATAGATATAGTAACAGTATAGATACAGTATAGATACAGATACAGTATAGACACAGTACAGATACAGTATAGATATAGTAACAGTATAGATACAGATACAGTATAGATATAGTAACAGTATAGATACAGATACAGTATAGATAAAGTACAGATACAGTATAGATATAGTAACAGTATAGATACAGATACAGTATAGATATAGTAACAGTATAGATACAGTATAGATACAGATACAGTATAGACACAGTACAGATACAATATAGATATAGTAACAGTATAGATACAGATACAGTATAGATATAGTAACAGTATAGATACAGTATAGATACAGATACAGTATACACACAGTACAGATACAGTATAGATACAGATACAGTATAGATGCAGATACGGTATAGATACAGTATACATACAGATACAGTATAGATATAGTAACAGTATAGATACAGATACAGTATAGATACAGATACAGTATAGATATAGATACAGTATAGATACACTATAGATATAGATGCAGTATAGATATAGTAACAGTCCAGATACAGTATAGATACAGATACAGTATAGACACAGTACAGATACAGTATAGATATAGTAACAGTATAGATACAGTATAGATACAGATACAGTATAGATACAGTATAGATACCGATACAGTATAGATACAGTATAGATATAGATACAGTATAGATACAGTATAGATACACTATAGATATAGATGCAGTATAGATATAGTAACAGTATAGATACAGTATAGATACAGATACAGTATAGACACAGTACAGATACAGTATAGATATAGTATAGATATAGATACAGTATAGATACAGATACAGTATAGATACAGTATAGATACAGTAACAGTATAGATACAGTATAGATACAGATACAGTATAGATACAGTATAGATACCGATACAGTATAGATACAGTATAGATATAGATACAGTATAGATACAGTATAGATACACTATAGATATAGATGCAGTATAGATATAGTAACAGTATAGATACAGTATAGATACAGATACAGTATAGACACAGTACAGATACAGTATAGATATAGTAACAGTATAGATACAGTATAGATACAGATACAGTATAGATACAGTATAGATATAGATACAGTATAGATACAGATACAGTACAGATACAGTATAGATGCAGATACGGTATAGATACAGTATAGATACAGATACAGTATAGATATAGATACAGTATAGATACAGTATAGATACACTATAGATATAGATACAATATAGATATAGTATAGATATAGGTATGGTATAGATAAAGTACAGATACAGTATAGATATAGATACAGTACAGATACAGTATAGATACAGATACAGTATAGATACAGTATAGATACAGTATAGATACAGATACAGTATAGATATAGATACAGTATAGATACAGTATAGATACACTATAGATATAGATACAATATAGATATAGTATAGATATAGGTATTGTACAGATAAAGTACAGATACAGTATAGATGTAGATACAGTACAGATACAGTATAGATACAGTATAGATACAGATACAGTATAGTTATGGTATAGATACAGTATAGATATAGATACAGTATAGATACAGTATAGATACAGTATAGATATAGATACAGTATAGATACAGTATAGATACAGATACAGTATAGATATAGATACAGTATAGATACAGTATAGATGCAGATACGGTATAGATACAGTATAGATACAGATACAGTATAGATATAGATACAGTATAGATACAGTATAGATACAGTATAGATATAGATACACTATAGATATAGTATAGATATAGGTATTGTACAGATAAAGTACAGATACAGTATAGATATAGATACAGTACAGATACAGTATAGATACAGTATAGATACAGATACAGTATAGTTATGGTATAGATACAGTATAGATATAGATACAGTATAGATACAGTATAGATATAGATACAGTATAGATACAGTATAGATACAGATACAGTATAGATATAGATACAGTATAGATACAGTATAGATGCAGATACGGTATAGATACAGTATAGATACAGATACAGTATAGATATAGATACAGTATAGATACAGTATAGATGCACTATAGATATAGATACAATATAGATATAGTATAGATATAGGTATGGTATAGATAAAGTACAGATACAGTATAGATATAGATACAGTACAGATACAGTATAGATACAGTATAGATACAGATACAGTATAGATATGGTATAGATACAGTATAGATATAGATACAGTATGGATACAGTATAGATACAGTATAGATATGGTATAGATACAGTATAGATATAGATACAGTATGGATACAGTATAGATACAGTATAGATATGGATACAGTATAGAGTATAGATGCAGTATAGGTATAGATACAGTATAGACACAGATACAGTATAGATACAGATACAGTATAGATACAATATAGATACAGTATAGATACAGTATAGATACAGTATAGATACAGATACAGTATAGATATGGTATAGATACAGTATAGATATAGATACAGTATAGATACAGTATAGATACAGTATAGATATGGATACAGTATAGAGTATAGATGCAGTATAGGTATAGATACAGTATAGATACAGATACAGTATAGATACAGTATAGATATGGATACAGTATAGAGTATAGATGCAGTATAGGTATAGATACAGTATAGACACAGATACAGTATAGATACAGATACAGTATAGATACAATATAGATACAGTATAGATTTAGTATAGATATAGATATAGTATAGATACAGATACAGTATAGATACAGAATAGATACAGTATAGATACAGTATAGATATCGATACAGTATAGACACAGTATAGATATGGATACAGTATAGAGTATAGATGCAGTATAGGTATAGATACAGTATAGATACAGATACAGTATAGATACAATATAGATATAGTATAGATACAGTATAGATATAGATATAGTATAGATACAGATACAGTATAGATACAGAATAGATACAGTATAAATACAGTATAGATATAGATATAGTATAGATACAGATACAGTATAGATACAGAATAGATACGGTATAAATACAGTATAGATATAGATACAGTATAGATACAGTATAGATACAGTATAGATACAGTATAGATACAGTATAGATATAGTAACAGTATAGATACAGTATAGATACAGTATAGATACAGTGTAGATATAGATACAGTATAGATACAGTATAGATACAGTATAGATACAGTGTAGATATAGATACAGTATAGATACAGTATAGATATAGATACAGTATAGATACAGTGTAGATACAGTATAGATACAGTATAGATATAGATACAGTATAGATACAGTATAGATACAGTATAGATACAGTATAGATATAGATACAGTATAGATACAGTGTAGATACAGTATAGATACAGTGTAGATATAGTAACAGTATAGATACAGTATAGATACAGTGTAGATATAGTAACAGTATAGATACAGTATAGATACAGTATAGATACAGTATAGATATAGATACAGTATAGATACAGTGTAGATACAGTATAGATACAGTATAGATATAGATACAGTATAGATACAGTGTAGATACAGTATAGATACAGTATAGATACAGTGTAGATATAGTAACAGTGTAGATACAGTATAGATACAGTATAGACACAGTACAGCTTCTGATTTGCAGGATCAGGTCACCCAGACTATATATATATATTCTTCAAACTGGATCAAGATCTGATCTACTTCTCACATAATAACATATTCATGTTACTTTATATTGTATGTCTGATTATTCACATCTGTTCTAATCAGATCTGCTGTTCTTACTTGTGATTAGACACTGATCAGTGTGCATCAGTGTGCATATATATATATATATGAAGTCGTGTATCTGTACCTCACTGCAGGTGTCTGGAACACTCTGGTGCAGAACCTCCATCACTGCTCCAGCGGGTCAGTACCAGGTCAGACTAAGCAGACTGACCTTTCTGCTGGCTAATGTTTGAGCAGTTAGTGGACCAGTTGGAGGCCGGTCTCAGCCCGGACCCCCGCGTCCCTCCGGTGTGGAAATATTCTGGAAATGTCGGAGTCTCCGCGCAGAACAACATGCTGGTCATGTATAATGCAGCATCAGATCAGCTTTAATAAGACCCGAACTGACGGCCTGCTCAGCTCCGTTCAGCTCCACTGGTGGGACGGGGGACGGGGGGACGGGGGACGGGGGTGGGCTGGTGGTGATGCACCGAAACGCAAATTCTGAAACGGAAATGAGAAACAGCAGGAAGTGAAAACAGAGAAACGAGCTTAATGTGTAGTTTTGTGTTCTATTTGTACGCATGCTGGAGATGATGATGAAGATGATAAAGATGATGAAGATGATGATGATGAAGGTGATGAAGATGATGATGATGAAGGTGATGAAGATGATGATGATCTCCGTGGTGATCTCTCTGTGTTTGGTTATGTTCTCAGGAGGTTTAGGTTCAGTGATGCATTAGTGGGGAGTCGGGAGAGTCGGGACGCTGGACAGTCCTGCTGTGGTGCAGTTTGAATGAAGGACCTCTGTCCCACTGAGGAGGTCAGATCTCCTCATATCTGACCTCCTCATATCTGACCTCCTCGTATCTATCCTCCTCATGTCTATCCTTCTCGTATCTGACCTCCTCGTATCTGACCTCCTCGTATCTAATCTCCTCATATCTGACCTCCTCATATCTGACCTCCTCGTATCTATCCTTCTCGTATCTGACCTTCTCGTATCTGACCTCCTCGTCAGAAGGTCAGAAACTGAACATACCTGCTGACCTCCTTACTGTAATCAGACAAAACTAAAAAAACCTGCTGAGCTCCTCACTGTAATCAGACTAAACTGAATATACCTGCTGACCTCCTCACTGTAATCAGACTAAACTGAATATACCTGCTCACCTCCTCACTGTAATCAGACTAAACTGAATATACCTGCTGACTTCCTCACTGTAATCAGACTAAACTGAATATACCTGCTGATCTCCTCACTGTAATCAGACTAAACTAAATATACCTGCTGACCTCCTCACTGTAATCAGACTAAACTGAATATACCTGCTGACCTCCTCGCTGTAATCAGACTAAACTGAATATACCTGCTCATCTCCTCACTGTAATCAGACTAAACTAAATATACCTGCTGGTCTCCTCACTGTAATCAGACTAAACTGAATATACCTGCTGACCTCCTCTCTGTAATCAGACTAAACTAAATATACCTGCTGACCTCCTCACTGTAATCAGACTAAACTGAATATACCTGCTGGTCTCCTCACTGTAATCAGACTAAACTGAATATACCTGCTGGTCTCCTCACTGTAATCAGACTAAACTGAATCTACATGAAATGTGCTGATATGTGAGTGTTTGGATGGTCTCTGAGTCCAGGTCTGTGGAGTTCAGGACTGTGAGGGGTTTGAGGGGTTTAGAGATGGGGTGGAAGGGGACAGTGGTGGGCGAGTGTTGGTTGGTCTCAGAGGAATGATGTCACTCTTGCTTGTATGATCTCATTTCCTGTTCGTGAGGACGACGCCCTCTGGCCCACTTAGAGACCAGTTGTAACTCCCTCACTCCCCGTGCTGACCTGAGTTTTGGGCTGTGGTCAGTTTTCTGAGATTTTGTATTTGTTTATGTGTGTGAGATGTTGTTGGCACTGCCCCCTGCTGGCCGCTACAGCAGACAATCTGCAGAAAACTTTTTCTACCCATTGACTGTTCAAACGTTTATAAACAGACAGGCAGGATAGATAAATGCATATTATTATTATTATTATTATTATTATTATTATAAATAGCGAGTGTAGAAGTCTCTCTCTCGTTCTCTTTATCTCTGTATTCAGTTTTATTACAGGCAGCACTGAGAAGACATCAGCATCTCATTAATTAGAGTCCCATTAATAATCCTCTCAGATTGTTTATCATTCGAAAGTTGGCACCGTGCCTAAACAAGGAGCTCTGGAACGAGCCGTTTCTCTCTTTGGGGAAAAATGATTGTCTTTTTGCTAAATTACAGTTTTGGCACCTTGTTATAGTAAAATATCCCAAAGCGGATACATTTAGTCCCCCATGAATCTTACGCTCAGTGCTCAGGGTACTCTGAGGGGTTTATAAGTCAAGGTGGTTTATGAGTGGAGGTGGTTTATAGCTGAGAGGGGTTTAAAAGAGCAATGTGTACATTTTTTGTTTAAAACATTTCAAAATTAACTACATTTATCAACAGAATATGAAGTAATAACACTTGCGTCAGTGTGTCGAAGACTGTGTGCCATATACGTATCATATATCAGAGATATCCAGTCACTGTAGTACCACTTTGTACCTGAAGAGGTGATAGTGAGTGACTGTAGTAGCACTTTGTACCTGAAGAGGTGATAGTGAGTGACTGTAGTACCACTCTGTACCTGAAGAGGTGATAGTGAGTCACTGTAGTAGCACTTTGTACCTGAAGAGGTGATAGTGAGTCACTGTAGTAGCACTTTGTACCTAAAGAGGTGATAGTGAGTCATTGTAGTACCACTTTGTACCTGAAGAGGTGATAGTGAGTCACTGTAGTACCACTTTGTACCTGAAGAGGTGATAGTGAGTCACTGTAGTACCACTTTGTACCTGAAGAGGTGATAGTGAGTCACTGTAGTACCACTTTGTACCTGAAGAGGTGAGAGTGAGTCACTGTAGTACTACATTGTACCTGAAAAGGTGATAGTGACTCACTGTAGTACCACTTTGTACCTGAAGAGGTGATAGTGAGTTACTGTAGTACCACTCTGTACCTGAAGAGGTGATAGTGAGTCACTGTAGTACCACGTTATACCTGAAGAGGTGATAGTGAGTCACTGTAGTACCACTTTGTACCTGAAGAGGTGATAGTGAGTCACTGTAGTACCACTTTGTACCTGAAGAGGTGATAGTGAGTCACTGTAGTACCACTTTGTACCTGAAGAGGTGATAGTGAGTCACTGTAGTACTACATTGTACCTGAAGAGGTGATAGTGAGTGACTGTAGTACCACTTTGTACCTGAAGAGGTGATAGTGAGTGACTGTAGTACCACTTTGTACCTGAAGAGGTGATAGTGAGTGACTGTAGTACCACTTTGTACCTGAAGAGGTGATAGTGAGTCACTGTAGTACCACTTTGTACCTGAAAAGGTGATAGTGAGTCACTGTAGTGCCACTTTGTACCTGAAGAGGTGACAGTGAGTCACTTTAGTACTACTTTATACCTAAAGAGGTGAGAGTGAGTCACCGTAGTACTACATTGTACCTGAAAAGGTGATAGTGACTCACTTTAGTACCACTTTGTACCTGAAGAGGTGATAGTGAGTTACTGTAGTACCACTTTGTACCTGAAGAGGTGATAGTGAGTCACTGTAGTACTACATTGTACCTGAAGAGGTGATAGTGAGTCACTGTAGTACTACATTGTACCTGAAGAGGTGATAGTGAGTCACTGTAGTACTACATTGTACCTGAAGAGGTGACAGTGAGTCACTTTAGTACTACTTTATACCTAAAGAGGTGAGAGTGAGTCACCGTAGTACTACATTGTACCTGAAAAGGTGATAGTGACTCACTTTAGTACCACTTTGTACCTGAAGAGGTGATAGTGAGTTACTGTAGTACCACTTTGTACCTGAAGAGGTGATAGTGAGTCACTGTAGTACTACATTGTACCTGAAGAGGTGATAGTGAGTCACTGTAGTACTACATTGTACCTGAAGAGGTGATAGTGAGTCACTGTAGTACTACATTGTACCTGAAGAGGTGATAGTGAGTCACTGTAGTACTACATTGTACCTGAAGAGGTGATAGTGAGTGACTGTAGTACTACATTGTACCTGAAGAGGTGATAGTGAGTGACTGTAGTACTACATTGTACCTGAAGAGGTGATAGTGAGTGACTGTAGTACTACATTGTACCTGAAGAGGTGATAGTGAGTCACTGTAGTACCACTTTGTACCTGAAGAGGTGATAGTGAGTCACTGTAGTACTACATTGTACCTGAAGAGGTGATAGTGAGTCACTGTAGTACTACATTGTACCTGAAGAGGTGATAGTGAGTTACTGTAGTACCACTTTGTACCTGAAAAGGTGATAGTAAGTCACTGTAGTACTACATTGTACCTGAAGAGGTGATAGTGAGTCACTGTAGTACCACTTTGTACCTGAAGAGGTGATAGTGAGTCACTGTAGTACCACTGTGTACCTGAAGAGGTGATAGTGAGTCTGTATTGTGGAGCTGAATCAGTCCAGTATGTGAGGATGAGGAAGTAGTGCTTCGTATGAGAGAACAGTAGACACAGCCAATGAGAGAACAGTAAACGCAGCCAATGAGAGAACAGTAAACGCAGCCAATGAGAGAACAGTAAACGCAGCCAATGAGAGAACAGTAAACGCAGCCAATGAGAGAACAGTAAACGCAGCCAATAAGAGAACAGTAAACGCAGCCAATGAGAGAACAGTAAACACAGTGATGCTGAAGATCTTGGTGAGTGAGAGATCCAAACAGAAGCAGAACCTGAGAGAACACTGGAGCTCCTCCACCCCCACATTCTTCTAGACTGATAAGGAGTGAAGAGGGGGAGCGTTTCTGGTATGATATGCTGCCCCCTAGTGTTTGGAGGTTGCATGATCTTACACACATCACTCCTTTAAATTTCTATTATAATATTAATATAACTTTGAACAGCACTGTGATTTTATAACATTGTATTAATGTGATGATGGATGTTATTAGTGTTGCCTAGCGCTGGTGGGGACTGTGGTGGGCAGACTGTCTGATGGAAAGACACAGCAGGGGTCCACCTGCAGGGTGATGGTAATGGGCAGGTTTGAGGGGGCACAGATGTGTCGGGGGGGGTGGAGGGGGGGGATTCTGTGGGCCGTTGTGTCAAAAGTATGAAAATTACTGAAACCCTTCAACAGCTGAACAGCTGGACTCAGCCACTCGCCAGCTGTGCTGCACTGTGTGTGTGTGGGTGTGTGTGTGTGTGTGTGTGTGGGTGTGTGTGTGTGTGTGTGTGTGTGTGGGTGTGTGTGTGTGTGGGTGTGTGTGTGTGTGTGTGTGTGTACAGAAATTGTAAAAGACATATATTGTATTTATTTAGTATTTAAATTTAAATTGAACTCTCTTTGATCTGCTCCTAGAATAAAACACTGTTTCTCTTTCTTTCATGAGCTCATGAATAATTAATGAGCTCCACTCTGATTGGCTGGTTTACAGCATTGATAATCACACAAAAGCAAGACAGACCAAATAAAATGAGCCTCTGTGTAAATAAGCTCCGCCCACATGCTATTTAGTTAGCTATGCTAGTAGTAGTTATAGGGTTTGATGATCTTGTTTTTGATACAAGATGGCCGCGCGCGGTGGTGCAGCAGCTTCTCACGCTCCCAGCGAAAACCCAGCTTTTAGCTATTTTTACGTCGGTTCTGATAGCGACTTCACGCGCCTTAAGCCTGTGAGTTACAGCCGAACCGAACTTTTTAAGATTAAGGACAGCTCTGCCACAAAAGTAGCAACTATGGACAGTAGTTTCAGAGCCAAGCTGGGCAGACTACAACTTCTCCGGACACCGGCGTGGCGGGTCAGAGCGGTACGAACAAAGGGCAAAAGGAAGCGATGCAGGCGAAGACTGAAGAGAGGGAAGCGGGCCGGCGTGCTAGCCAGGCTCAAGGCTAACGCCGACAGACCCCCGATTCCATCTCTCTTCCTGTCCAACGTTCGCTCTTTGGACAACAAGCTGGACCTTCTGCGGCTGAGGATGAGTGTTTCTGATGAGATGAGGAACTGCGCTGTGATCTGTCTCACGGAAACATGGCTAAACGACAGCATGCCGGACTCAGCCTTCCAGCTCGCCGGCCGGCAGCTCTTCCGCGCGGACCGCAACCAGCTGTCCGGAAAAGCACGAGGGGGCGGCTTATGCGTCTACATAAACAAAGGTTGGTGCACAAACTGTGTGATGGTAAACGCCCTATGCTCCGAGGCAACAGAACAGCTGACCGTGAAGTGTCGGCCACACTATCTGCCTCGGGAGTTTACAGCTGTGTTCGTCATTGCCGTTTACATAGCACCGGATGCTAATGCTAACAACGCACTGAAGGAGCTACATGACAACATCAGCTCGCTTCAGAACAAGCATCCGGAGGCGTTTTACGTGGTGGCGGGGGATTTTAACCACGTGAACCTGACGAACATTTTGCCGAGGTTTTACCAACACATAGACATTCCAACACGGGGAGACAACACACTCGACCGTGTTTACACCAACATCAGAGACGCGTACAGAGCCGTCCCCCACCCCCACCTCGGGCTCTCCGACCACATCTCCATTATGCTGGTCCCTGCATACCACCCCCCGCTGCGACGCTCCAGACCCACACAGAAGACCATCACTGTGTGGCCTGGTGACGCAGACGCTGTGCTGCAGGACTGTTTCGGCTGCACAGACTGGCATGTCTTTAGGGAGGCTGCAGAGAATGAGGGGGAGCTGGATCTGGAGGATTACACATCTGCTGTCCTCGGGTACATCAGCAAGTGTGTGGAGGATGTCACCACCACAAAGACAGTGACCTGCTACCCGAACCAGAAACCCTGGCTGAATGGAGAGGTGCGTGCTCTACTGAAAGCCAGGGATGCTGCCTTCAGGTCTGGCGACGCACAGGAACTCAGGAGGGCTAGAAGAGAGCTGACCGCAGGTGTTAAGAGGGCCAAAGCTGCATATGCTCTGAAAATCCAGGGACACTTCTCCTCCCAGGATCCTAGGAGCATGTGGAGGGGAATTAAGTGCATCACAGACTATAAAACCAGAGATGCACAATGTTCCAAAGACCCCTCCCTGCCCGAGGCTCTCAACAAATTCTATGCCCGCTTTGAGGACCCTGACACCCCGCCCAGCATAAGACTCACCCCTCCACCTGGAGAAGTACCCCTCTGTGTGACACCAGCAGAGGTAAGGAGGACCCTCAGGAGGATCAACCCCCGGAAAAGTGCTGGTCCGGATAACATACCCGGACGAGTACTACGGGAGTGCGCTGATCAGATCTCCGAGGTCCTGGCAGACATTTTCAATGTCTCCCTCACCCAGGCAGCTGTTCCCACCTGCCTGAAGACCGCCACCATCATCCCGGTCCCCAAGAGCTCCACAGTGACAGGTCTGAATGACTACCGGCCGATAGCTCTCACGCCGATAGTCACTAAATGCTTTGAAAGACTGGTTATGACCCACATCAAAGCCACCATCGACGTCACTGTGGACCCACACCAGTACGCCTACAGGAGGAACCGATCCACAGACGATGCCATTTCCTCTGTGGTCCACACTGCCCTCACCCACCTGGAGCAGAAGGACTCTTATGTCCGTATGCTCTTTGTGGACTTCACTTCCGCCTTTAACACCATGATACCCCAGACACTGACAGATAAGCTCTCCTCACTTGGTCTGCGCTCTTCTCTTTGTAACTGGGTCCTGGACTTCCTGACCAACAGGCCGCAGTCTGTGAGGATCCACAACCTCTCCTCCTCCACCACAATCCTCAGCACTGGCTCCCCTCAGGGCTGTGTGTTGAGCCCCCTCTTGTTCACGCTGCTCACATATGACTGCTCACCCATCCACCCAGGCTGTCATATTGTGAAGTTTGCGGACGACACGGCAGTGGTCGGATGCATCACAAACAGTGATGAGTCTGGCTACAGACGGGAGGTAGAACACCTGGAGGGTTGGTGCAGAAAGAACAACCTCTGCATCAACATAAAGAAGACGAAGGAGATGATTGTGGACTTCAGAAGGGGCAGACATGCCCACCTCCCCCTGCATGTCGGAGGGTCTGCGGTGGAAGTGGTCTCCAGCTACAGGTACTTGGGTGTTCACCTGAGCAACAACCTCACCTGGAGCAACAACACTTCCAGCCTGGTCAGGAAGGCACATCAGCGGCTCTACTTCCTCAGGCGGTTGAGGCGAGCTGGGCTCGGGAGCTCGGTCCTCACCTCCTTCTACAGATGTGTGGTGGAGAGCGTTCTATGCTCCAGCATCAACGTGTGGCACGGAAGCTGCTCTGCTGCAGACAGGAAAGCTCTGCAGAGGGTGGTGAAGGCTGCACAGAGGTCTGTCGGAGTCAGCCTCCCCACCACCACGGACATATACACCTCCAGATGCAGGAAGAGGGCCACCTGCATCATGAAGGACCCCACTCATCCAGCACACTCACTGTTTGTCCCGCTCCCCTCAGGCAGGAGGCTGCGGAGCGTCAAGTGTAGAACGAACAGACTGAGGAACAGCTTCATTCCGGAAGCTGTAAGACTTTTAAACGCCACTTAGTGGAACCACTGCACTGACACTTTTACTGCACTGACACTTTTACTGCACTGACACTTTTACTGCACTGACACTTTTACGACACCAGTCACTTTAATACACTCTGCTGCTACCTTCTCCATTCCTGTTTATTTTATTTTCATATATTTTATATATTTATGTTTATTTTATTTATTTAAGTACTGCTGTCTGGGTAAAACTGGGTCCTTGGGTACCACAATTTCGTTCCACCCCATGTACCACATGTGATGCGAATGACAATAAAGTCTCCTTGAATCCTTGGAATCCTTGAATCCTAATCTGAGTGAACTGACTGGGTTATAGGGTTTTTGATGTCTAATCTGAGTGAACTGACTGTGTTATAGGGTTTGATGTCAGATCTGAGTGAACTGACTGTGTTATAGGGTTTGATGTCTGATCTGAGTGAACTGACTGGGTTATAGGGTTTGATGTCTAATCTGAGTGAACTGACTGTGTCATAGGGTTTGATGTCTGATCTGAGTGAACTGACTGGGTTATAGGGTTTGATGTCTAATCTGAGTGAACTGACTGTGTTATAGGGTTTGATGTCTGATCTGAGTGAACTGACTGGGTTATAGGGTTTGATGTCTGATCTGAGTGAACTGACTGGGTTATAGGGTTTGATGTCTAATCTGAGTGAACTGACTGTGTTATAGGGTTTGATGTCTGATCTGAGTGAACTGACTGGGTTATAGGGTTTGATGTCTGATCTGAGTGAACTGACTGGGTTATAGGGTTTGATGTCTGATCTGAGTGAACTGACTGGGTTATAGGGTTTGATGTCTAATCTGAGTGAACTGACTGTGTTATAGGGTTTGATGTCTGATCTGAGAGAACTGACTGTGTTATAGGGTTTTTGATGTCTAATCTGAGTGAACTGACTGTGTTATAGGGTTTGATGTCTAATCTGAGTGAACTGACTGTGTTATAGGGTTCGATGTCTGATCTGAGTGAACTGACTGTGTTATAGGGTTTGATGTCAGATCTGAGTGAACTGACTGTGTTATATGGTTTTTGATGTCTAATCTGAGTGAACTGACTGTGTTATAGGGTTTGATGTCAGATCTGAGTGAACTGACTGGGTTATAGGGTTTGATGTCTGATCTGAGTGAACTGACTGGGTTATAGGGTTTGATGTCAGATCTGAGTGAACTGACTGGGTTATAGGGTTTGATGTCTAATCTGAGTGAACTGACTGGGTTATAGGGTTTGATGTCAGATCTGAGTGAACTGACTGGGTTATAGGGTTTGATGTCTAATCTGAGTGAACTGACTGGGTTATAGGGTTTGATGTCTGATCTGAGTGAACTGACTGTGTTATAGGGTTTGATGTCAGATCTGAGTGAACTGACTGTGTTATAGGGTTTGATGTCTGATCTGAGTGAACTGACTGGGTTATAGGGTTTGATGTCTAATCTGAGTGAACTGACTGGGTTATAGGGTTTGATGTCTAATCTGAGTGAACTGACTGTGTTATAGGGTTTGATGTCTGATCTGAGTGAACTGACTGGGTTATAGGGTTTGATGTCTGATCTGAGTGAACTGACTGGGTTATAGGGTTTGATGTCTAATCTGAGTGAACTGACTGGGTTATAGGGTTTGATGTCTGAACTGAGCGAACTGACTGGGTTATAGGGTTTGATGTCTGATCTGAGTGAACTGACTGTGTTATAGGGTTTGATGTCTGATCTGAGTGAACTGACTGGGTTATAGGGTTTGATGTCTAATCTGAGTGAACTGACTGGGTTATAGGGTTTGATGTCTGATCTGAGAGAACTGACTGTGTTATAGGGTTTTTGATGTCTAATCTGAGTGAACTGACTGTGTTATAGGGTTTGATGTCTGATCTGAGTGAACTGACTGTGTTATATGGTTTTTGATGTCTAATCTGAGTGAACTGACTGTGTTATAGGGTTTGATGTCAGATCTGAGTGAACTGACTGGGTTATAGGGTTTGATGTCTAATCTGAGTGAACTGACTGGGTTATAGGGTTTGATGTCAGATCTGAGTGAACTGACTGGGTTATAGGGTTTGATGTCTAATCTGAGTGAACTGACTGGGTTATAGGGTTTGATGTCAGATCTGAGTGAACTGACTGGGTTATAGGGTTTGATGTCTAATCTGAGTGAACTGACTGGGTTATAGGGTTTGATGTCTGATCTGAGTGAACTGACTGGGTTATAGGGTTTGATGTCTGATCTGAGTGAACTGACTGTGTTATAGGGTTTGATGTCTGATCTGAGTGAACTGACTGGGTTATAGGGTTTGATGTCTGATCTGAGTGAACTGACTGTGTTATAGGGTTTGATGTCTGATCTGAGTGAACTGACTGGGTTATAGGGTTTGATGTCTGATCTGAGTGAACTGACTGGGTTATAGGGTTTGATGTCTGATCTGAGTGAACTGACTGGGTTATAGGGTTTGATGTCTGATCTGAGTGAACTGACTGGGTTATAGGGTTTGATGTCAGATCTGAGTGAACTGACTGGGTTATAGGGTTTGATGTCTGATCTGAGTGAACTGACTGGGTTGTAGGGTTAGTTTGGTGTTACTGCTACTTTAGCTGATCTGATCTGTGTTAGCGGTTAGCGGCTAGTGGAGTGGCTGGTAATGAGCCTCTCGTTGCAGCCGGTGGTGAACGAGACCTGTTTCCGGGTCAGTTGAGGTCATTTGCAGCTGAATAGCTCTGTTATGTCCCGCCAGCCAATCAGAGATTTATTTTGATTTGGATTTAGAACAAATGGAGTCCTCAGTGCAGCGCTTCATCTCCACTCAGACCAGCGCTACA
>CM038727.1:37981753-37996753 GCA_021613375.1 Megaleporinus macrocephalus
TGTGGGTTTAAATTTTATCAAGCACTTCAAGTTAAAAGAAAATATAAAGTAATAAATAAGATGTGATGTTTTGGTTAGCAGTACTGATGAGCTGCGTCCAGGTTGTCCTCTTGTCCAGGTGATGGTGGTCTCGTGCGTTACCGTCTCTGTTTGTGTTACAGGCTCAGAACCGGGCTGCGTATTACCCCAGCAGTCAGCTCGCTCAGCTCCGGCCGAGTCCCCGCTGGGCCACACAGAGCGTCCGCCCCCAGCGTGAGTCACTCTCGCACGTTACACCATCATCCTGTTACACGTCACACACTCAGTTACACTAATAGAGGAGTGTTAGGAGTGTATAAACAGAGTATATACTCTATAAACACCAGTCGCTCTTACAGCCAGAGCTCAGAGCAGCTTCACACCAGCAGTTACGAACAGAGCAAACAAGGACAGACAGCGGGACTGGTAGACGTCCTGGAAGGCTGGTAGTTTGTTCCTCGGGCAGAGGGACTGGTAGACGTCCTGGAAGGCTGGTAGTTTGTTCCTCGGGCAGAGGGACTGGTAGACGTCCTGGAGGACTGGTAGTTTGTTCCTCGGGCAGAGGGACTGGTAGACGTCCTGGAAGGCTGGTAGTTTGTTCCTCAGACAGCGGGACTGGTAGACGTCCTGGAAGGCTGGTAGTTTGTTCCTCGGGCAGAGGGACTGGTAGACGTCCTGGAAGGCTGGTAGTTTGTTCCTCGGGCAGAGGGACTGGTAGACGTCCTGGAAGACTGGTAGTTTGTTCCTCGGGCAGAGGGACTGGTAGACGTCCTGGAAGGCTGGTAGTTTGTTCCTCGGGCAGAGGGACTGGTAGACGTCCTGGAAGGCTGGTAGTTTGTTCCTCGGGCAGAGGGACTGGTAGACGTCCTGGAAGGCTGGTAGTTTGTTCCTCGGGCAGAGGGACTGGTAGACGTCCTGGAGGACTGGTAGTTTGTTCCTCGGGCAGAGGGACTGGTAGACGTCCTGGAAGGCTGGTAGTTTGTTCCTCAGACAGCGGGACTGGTAGACGTCCTGGAAGGCTGGTAGTTTGTTCCTCGGGCAGAGGGACTGGTAGACGTCCTGGAAGGCTGGTAGTTTGTTCCTCGGGCAGAGGGACTGGTAGACGTCCTGGAAGACTGGTAGTTTGTTCCTCGGGCAGAGGGACTGGTAGACGTCCTGGAAGGCTGGTAGTTTGTTCCTCGGGCAGAGGGACTGGTAGACGTCCTGGAGGACTGGTAGTTTGTTCCTCGGGCAGAGGGACTGGTAGACGTCCTGGAAGGCTGGTAGTTTGTTCCTCGGGCAGCGGGACTGGTAGACGTCCTGGAAGGCTGGTAGTTTGTTCCTCGGGCAGCTGGACTGGTAGACGTCCTGGAAGGCTGGTAGTTTGTTCCTCGGGCAGCGGGACTGGTAGACGTCCTGGAAGGCTGGTAGTTTGTTCCTCGGACAGCGGGACTGGTAGACGTCCTGGAAGGCTGGTAGTTTGTTCCTCGGACAGCGGGACTGGTAGACGTCCTGGAAGGCTGGTAGTTTGTTCCTCGGGCAGCGGGACTGGTAGACGTCCTGGAAGTGTGAGGAACCGGCTGTTCTGCGAGAGGACAGAAGTGGTTCTCCCACATAGTCTTACCTGGATTTGTCCCCAGCGTCCTCATGTCCTCTTGTGTGCTGCTGCAGATTTCCAGAACATGCCGAACGCCATCCGGCCCACGGCGCCCCGTCCACAGACCTTCAGCACCATCAGACCCACCACCTCTCAGGTTCCCCGCATGATGGCGTCTCAGCGTATGGGTAAGTGTCGCTCGGTCCTGCAGGTCAGGTGTGTGAGACTGTAGTTCTGGTTCTGATGGTCTTCTGTCCCGTAGCGTCTCAGCCTCTGGGTCCGCGGCCGACCAACGCGGGAGCGGCCACCGGAACCGCGCCGGTGAGAGCGGTGCCGCAGTACAAGTACGCCCCGGGAGTGCGCAACCCTCAGCAGCACCTGGGCACTCAGCCTCAGGTGCCCATGCAGCAGGTACGCTACGGGTTGTGGGTCTGAGTTACTGATGGTCTGATCTCTGAAGGTGGTCTTCTGGTAAATAATTATTAATGTCCTTCACAGCCTGCGGTGCACGTGCAGGGACAGGAGCCTCTCACGGCCTCCATGCTGGCCGCCGCTCCACCGCAGGAGCAGAAGCAGATGCTCGGTGAGTCTGAGCTCAGATACTCCTACTGATACACCTCCACCGTAACACAACACTCAGATCTTCTTCTCCTCATCCTCCACCATCTCCAACTCCTTAACTTCCTCATCCTTCTCACCCTTCTCCTCCTCCACCTTCTCCATCTTCTTAACCTCCTCATCCTTATCCTCCTCCATCTCCTTAACTTCCTCATCCTTCTCCTCCTCCACCTTCTCCATCTCCTTAACTTCCTCATCCTTCTCACTCTTCTCCTTCTCTCATTCTCCATCTTCTCAAACTCCTCATCCTTATCCTCCTCCATCTCCTTAACTTCCTCATCCTGCTCACCCTTCTCCTCCTCCACTTTCTCCATCTTCTCAACCTCCTCATCTTTATCCTCCTCCATCTCCTTAACTTCCTCATCCTTCTCACCCTTCTCCTCCTCCACCTTCTCCATCTTCTCAACCTCCTCATCTTTATCCTCCTCCATCTCCTTAACTTCCTCATCCTTCTCACCCTTCTCCTCCTCCACCTTCTCCATCTTCTCAACCTCCTTATCCTCCTCCATCTCCTTAACTTCCTCATCCTTCTCACCCTTATTCTCCTCTACCTTCATCTCCTCTACCTCCTCATACTTGCTCTCCTCATCCTTGTCCACCTCCTCAACCTCCTCGTCCTTCTCACTCTTATCCTCCTTCACCTTCTCCACCTTTTCTAGCTCAACCTCCTCATCCTTATCCCCCTCCACCTTCTCCATTTTCTCAACCTCCTCATCCTTCATCTCCTCATCCTTCATCTCCTCATCCCTCTCATCCTTATCCTTCACCTTTTCCATCTTCTCAATCGCATCCTTCTCCTCTACCATCTTCTCATCCTTCTCTTCTACCACCTTCTCCACCTTTTTTGTCCTTATCCACCACCTCTTTTTTACCCTTCACCTCCTTCTCCACATTCTTTTCCTCCTACTCTCCTCCTCCTCCTCTTTATTCTTCTCCTCTGAGTTGTTGTGAAGGTGTTATCTTCTGTAGATGATCTTTGTCTGTTGTGCCTCCAGGCGAGCGTCTGTTCCCGCTGATCCAGAACATGCATCCCACTCTGGCGGGAAAAATCACCGGAATGCTTCTGGAGATCGACAACTCGGAGCTGCTGCACATGCTGGAGTCTCCCGAGTCTCTGCGCTCCAAGGTGAGGACGCGGGTTAGTCTGCTGGCGTAGGTTCTTCAGGTAGAGAGTTAGCTCTGCAGTGACCGTGTCTGTGTCCAGGTGGATGAGGCGGTTGCCGTGCTGCAGGCTCACCAGGCCAAGGAGGCGGCTCAGAAGTCGGTGAACAGCGCCGCCGTTCCTGCTGTTTAACGGAAGGTAAGGAGTTTGAGGAGGGCGTAGCCGAATGTCCCGCCGTGTGACGGAGCAGCGCTGACCGTGTCCCGTTTCTCTTGCAGACCGGAATGTCCTGCGACTCGAGACGGCTTCAAGACGGAAAAAGGAAAAAAAATTAAACATTGAAAAATACAAAACTCATAAAACAATGAAAAATAGAAAATCTCTAAAAATGGAAGCGAAACGATGTTGCCGGGCCGACGGACACCACGTCCCGGCCTTGATTACAGTAAACAAAAACCAAAAAAATAGAAAAAAGGAAAAACCATTGATTTTGAAATGAAAATTGAAAATTGCTTTCTTTTTAATTCCTTTTACTGTTTGAGAGACCCGAGTGTCGGCTGTTGCTACGGCGATAGCTGAGCACTGGGGAACGCGTTTCTGGATTGAATTAATAAACATTTAAACATGTCTCTGTTTCAGCGTCTTTATTTTATTTATTTATTTTATTTATTTATTTATTCTAAGTATGTTAAATATAATGTCTCTGGTGTTGGAAGAGTGTCCAGGCTGGGCTGCTGGGTGACGAGGGTCCTTCCTGTGCTGGGGGTCTACCCACGTCAGCTCAGGTTTTAACCCTCAGCTCAGAGTCATGCAGTCAGGAGAGCTGAAGACTTGACCTCTGTCAGTCACTGTGTTCAGTCCTGTGATGGACAGCTGGCTTGTTTGAGCTGCAGTATGCTGTAGCGCCCCCTGTGTCCTGGAGTTGTTTCACCTGTTCATATTTTCCTCACCTGGTAACACAACACAGCAACACAATATATAAATAACAGTGTAGTAATTATATAGTAATACATTTTATTTGTATATCATTTTTCCTCCAACGCAGCTACAGCGTGCTTCAGACTGACCTCAAAATAAAACAAACACATCACCTGTGATCACCTGGACAGGTAGAGGGTGAACAGCCTTCAGTGTAGTTTAATTTCTGTCAGCAGTGATTTTCAGTCAGTCACTGAAACAGTCACTGAAACAGTCTTCGATCTTGTTCTCTGTTCTTAAAAGAGAATTTAATGGGATTAATGTCTGTGTAGCCCACCGTAGACCACTCTCAGTCCGGTGTGAGGTGGTGAATTGGATGTGGTGATCAGTGTAAGTGAAGGTGCAGTGGCCTCAGACAGACACTAGATGGCAGTAAAGTTAGTCATACGCTTGATGTGGTTTCTGACACTACATCGCTCTTATCTGTAAACATGTACTAACTCTGAGGTGCATTCTTGGTAATTCCATATCGATGCATGCAGGTCTGTCTGCGTATACAAAAACTCTCGTCGTGATTTGAGAAGTTATAAATGTTCAAATTCAGTCACGGCCGGAACATCAGAAGAAACTTAAAAGATTTACTGATCGGAGTATAAATCAAACACTATGTGTGTGTATATATATAATCTTTTAGTTCAGACAGTGAACACCAGTGTCACTGCTGCGGCTAATCTAGACTAGTATTAGTGATATAGACTAATATAGGTTAGTAAAAGTGATATAGACTAATATAGTTTAGTAAAAGTGATATAGACTAATATAGGTTAGTAAAAGTGATAAAGACTAATATAGGTTAGTAAAAGTGATATAGACTAATATAGTTTAGTAAAAGTGATATAGACTAATATAGGTTAGTATAAGTGATATAGACTAATATAGCTTAGTAAAAGTGATATAGATTAATATAGGTTAGTAAAAGTGATATAGACTAATATAGGTTAGTATAAGTGATATAGACTAATATAGGTTAGTAAAAGTGATATAGACTAACATAGGTTAGTAAAAGTGATAAAGACTAATATAGTTTAGTAAAAGTGATATAGACTAATATAGTTTAGTAAAAGTGATATAGACTAATATAGGTTAGTATAAGTGATATAGACTAATATAGGTTAGTATAAGTGATATAGACTAATATAGCTTAGTAAAAGTGATATAGATTAATATAGGTTAGTAAAAGTGATATAGACTAATATAGGTTAGTATAAGTGATATAGACTAACATAGGTTAGTATAAGTGATATAGACTAATATAGGTTAGTATAAGTGATATAGACTAATATAGGTTAGTATAAGTGATATAGACTAATATAGCTTAGTAAAAGTGATATAGATTAATATAGTTTAGTAAAAGTGATATAGACTAATATAGGTTAGTAAAAGTGATATAGACTAATATAGGTTAGTATAAGTGATATAGACTAATATAGGTTAGTATAAGTGATATAGACTAACATAGTTTAGTAAAAGTAATATAGACTAATATAGGTTTTTATAAGTGATATAGACTAATATAGTTTAGTAAAAGTGATATAGACTAATTCGGGTTAGTATAAGTGATATAGACTAATATAGGTTAGTATAAGTGATATAGACTAACATAGTTTAGTAAAAGTGATATAGACTAATCCGGGTTAGTATAAGTGATATAGACTAATATAGGTTAGTATAAGTGATATAGACTAATATAGGCTAGTATAAGTGATATAGACTAATATAGGTTAGTAAAAGTGATATAGACTAATATAGGTTAGTATAAGTGATATAGACTAATATAGTTTAGTAAAAGTGATATAGACTAATATAGGTTAGTAAAAGTGATATAGACTAATATAGTTAGTAAAAGTGATATAGACTAATATAGGTTAGTATAAGTGATAAGACTAATATAGCTTAGTAAAAGTGATATAGACTAATATAGGTTAGTAAAAGATGTATAGACTAATATAGGTTAGTATAAGTGATATAGACTAATATAGGTTAGTAAAAGTGATATAGACTAATATAGGTTAGTAAAAGTGATATAGACTAATATAGTTTAGTAAAAGTGATATAGACTAATATAGGTTAGTATAAGTGATAGACTAATATAGCTTAGTAAAAGTGATATAGATTAATATAGGTTAGTAAAAGATGTATAGACTAATATAGGTTAGTAAAAGTGATATAGACTAATATAGGTTAGTATAAGTGATATAGACTAATATAGTTTAGTAAAAGTGATATAGACTAATATAGGTTAGTAAAAGTGATATAGACTAATATAGGTTAGTATAAGTGATATAGACTAATATAGGTTAGTAAAAGTGATAAAGACAAATATAGCTTAGTAAAAGTGATATAGACTAATATAGGTTAGTAAAAGTGATAAAGACTAATATAGTTTAGTAAAAGTGATATAGACTAATATAGGTTAGTAAAAGTGATATAGACTAATATAGGTTAGTAAAAGTGATATAGACTAATGTAGTTTAGTAAAAGTGATATAGACTAATATAGGTTAGTAAAAGTGATATAGACTAATATAGGTTAGTATAAGTGATAGACTAATATAGCTTAGTAAAAGTGATATAGATTAATATAGGTTAGTAAAAGATGTATAGACTAATATAGGTTAGTAAAAGTGATATAGACTAATATAGGTTAGTATAAGTGATATAGACTAATATAGTTTAGTAAAAGTGATATAGACTAATATAGGTTAGTAAAAGTGATATAGACTAATATAGGTTAGTATAAGTGATATAGACTAATATAGGTTAGTAAAAGTGATAAAGACTAATATAGCTTAGTAAAAGTGATATAGACTAATATAGGTTAGTAAAAGTGATAAAGACTAATATAGTTTAGTAAAAGTGATATAGACTAATAGGTTAGTAAAAGTGATAAAGACTAATATAGGTTAGTAAAAGTGATATAGACTAATATAGTTTAGTAAAAGTGATATAGACTAATATAGGTTAGTATAAGTGATATAGACTAATATAGGTTAGTAAAAGTCATATAGACTAATATAGGTTAGTATAAGTGATATAGACTAATATAGGTTAGTAAAAGTGATAAAGACTAATATAGCTTAGTAAAAGTGATATAGACTAATATAGGTTAGTAAAAGTGATAAAGACTAATATAGTTTAGTAAAAGTGATATAGACTAATATAGGTTAGTAAAAGTGATATAGACTAATATAGGTTAGTATAAGTGATATAGACTAATATAGTTTAGTAAAAGTGATATAGACTAATATAGGTTAGTAAAAGTGATATAGACTAATATAGGTTAGTAAAAGTGATATAGACTAATATAGGTTAGTATAAGTGATAGACTAATATAGCTTAGTAAAAGTGATATAGACTAATATAGGTTAGTATAAGTGATATAGACTAATATAGGTTAGTAAAAGTGATATAGACTAACATAGGTTAGTAAAAGTGATAAAGACTAATATAGTTTAGTAAAAGTGATATAGACTAATATAGGTTAGTATAAGTGATATAGACTAACAGTTTAGTAAAAGTGATATAGACTAATATAGGTTAGTATAAGTGATATAGACTAATATAGGTTAGTATAAGTGATATAGACTAATATAGGTTAGTATAAGTGATATAGACTAACATAGTTTAGTAAAAGTAATATAGACTAATATAGGTTTTTATAAGTGATATAGACTAATATAGTTTAGTAAAAGTGATATAGACTAATTCGGGTTAGTATAAGTGATATAGACTAATATAGGCTAGTATAAGTGATATAGACTAATATAGGCTAGTATAAGTGATATAGATTAATATAGGCTAGTATAAGTGATATAGACTAATATAGGTTTTTATAAGTGATATAGACTAATATAGGCTAGTATAAGTGATATAGACTAATATAGGTTTTTATAAGTGATATAGACTAATATAGGTTAGTATAAGTGATATAGACTAATATAGGTTAGTAAAAGTGATATAGACTAACATAGGTTAGTATAAGTGATAAAGACTAATATAGTTTAGTAAAAGTGATATAGACTAATATAGGTTAGTATAAGTGATATAGACTAACAGTTTAGTAAAAGTGATATAGACTAATTCGGGTTAGTATAAGTGATATAGACTAATATAGGTTAGTATAAGTGATATAGACTAATATAGGTTAGTATAAGTGATATAGACTAACATAGTTTAGTAAAAGTAATATAGACTAATATAGGTTTTTATAAGTGATATAGACTAATATAGTTTAGTAAAAGTGATATAGCCTAATTCGGGTTAGTATAAGTGATATAGACTAATATAGGTTAGTATAAGTGATATAGACTAATATAGGCTAGTATAAGTGATATAGACTAATATAGGTTTTTATAAGTGATATAGACTAATATAGGTTAGTATAAGTGATATAGACTAATATAGGCTAGTATAAGTGATATAGACTAATTCGGGTTAGTATAAGTGATATAGACTAATATAGGTTAGTATAAGTGATATAGACTAATATAGGTTAGTATAAGTGATATAGACTAACATAGTTTAGTAAAAGTAATATAGACTAATATAGGTTTTTATAAGTGATATAGACTAATATAGTTTAGTAAAAGTGATATAGCCTAATTCGGGTTAGTATAAGTGATATAGACTAATATAGGTTAGTATAAGTGATATAGACTAATATAGGTTAGTATAAGTGATATAGACTAATATAGGCTAGTATAAGTGATATAGACTAATATAGTTTAGTAAAAGTGATATAGACTAATATAGGTTAGTATAAGTGATATAGACTAATATAGGCTAGTATAAGTGATATAGACTAATATAGGCTAGTATAAGTGATATAGACTAATATAGGTTTTTATAAGTGATATAGACTAATATAGGCTAGTATAAGTGATATAGACGAATATAGGTTTTTATAAGTGATATAGACTAATATAGGTTAGTATAAGTGATATAGACTAATATAGGCTAGTATAAGTGATATAGACTAATATAGGCTAGTATAAGTGATATAGACTAATATAGGTTAGTATAAGTGATATAGACTAATATAGGCTAGTATAAGTGATATAGACTAATATAGGTTAGTATAAGTGATATAGACTAATATAGGTTAGTATAAGTGATATAGACTAATATAGGCTAGTAAAAGTGATATAGACTAATATAGGTTAGTAAAAGTGATATAGACTAATATAGTTTAGTAAAAGTGATATAGACTAATTCGGGTTAGTATAAGTGATATAGACTAATATAGGTTAGTATAAGTGATATAGCCTAATATAGGTTAGTATAAGTGATATAGACTAATATAGGCTAGTATAAGAGATATAGACTAATATAGGTTTTTATAAGTGATATAGACTAATATAGGCTAGTATAAGAGATATAGACTAATATACGTTAGTATAAGTGATATAGACTAATATAGGCTAGTATAAGTGATATAGACTAATATAGGTTTTTATAAGTGATATAGACTAATATAGGTTAGTATAAGTGATATAGACTAATATAGGTTTTTATAAGTGATCTAGACTAATATAGGTTTTTATAAGTGATATAGACTAATATAGGTTTTTTTATATGTGATATAGACTAATATTAGTTTTTTATAAGTGATATAGACTAATATAGGCTAGTATAAGTGATATAGACTAATATAGGTTTTTATAAGTGATATAGACTAATATAAGTTAGTATATGTTATATAGACTAATATAGGTTTTTATAAGTGATATAGACTAATATAGGTTTTTATAAGTGATATAAAAACCTATATTAGTCAATATCACTTATAAAAACCTATATTAGTGTATAAGTGATATAGGCTAGTATAGGCCAGTATAAGTGATCTAGATAGATATGATGTAAATATGGAGTAGAGGTCAGCTGTATGTCACTACTTGCTGTATGATGTAACGGCCGGTGTCTGTATGAAAATGAGAATGAAAATCAGTTACAGACAGAAGTAAATTAATCCTCACTGGAGTTTACCTGGAATTTCTGAGTGAAATGAATGATTTTATGAAATTATGTAACATTTTAGATTTTCCGTTTATCCTTGAGATGTTTGTTGGACAGGTCACCAACGTTCACCAACCCGAGAGAAAACGAACCTCATTACTGCCTCGACCTTCAACTTTACAGCTCGAGCAGTAAAAGCTAGACTCCAATAAAAGCTGGAATATAAACAGCTTCCAGGAGCCGTCTCTGACTTCCACACACAAACAGTCCCGTCCAGAACCCGCCATAAAGCTGACGCAGAACTGATTTCTGATTCTGATTTTCCACCGGTGTTCAGTTTAAAGAGTTTTCAGTATAAAAACGTGTCCCCAACACAAATGAAGCTGAACACGGCGCTGTCTGTGAATTGAACGCAGGCCTAGAGCTGATTTTAAAGAGTGCTGTGTGAACAGACACCAGGTACCAGAGCAGTGCATGGAAACCACACCCTCTGTTATACAGCCCAGCAGTGCTGGAGTGCTGGTCTCCAGTCAGGCTCTTATACGACTGAACCAGATTTAAATAGAGTAATAAACAGATTATAGGCCAGGATTAATTAAATAGACTAATACAATCTAGTATAAGTCATAAAGACTAATCTCAGTCAAAGAAGGTATAGACAAATATAGGCTCGTATAAGTGATATAGACTAGTATAGACTAGTATAAGTGATATAGACTAGTATAGACTAGTATAGGCTAGTATAAGTGATATAGACTAATATAGACTAGTATAGACTAGTATAAGTGATATAGACTAATATAGACTAGTATAGGTTAGTATAAGTGATATAGACTAGTATAGGTTAGTATAAGTGATATAGACTAATATAGACTAGTGTAGGCTAGTATAAGTGATATAGACTAATATAGACTAGTATAGACTAGTATAAGTGATATAGACTAATATAGACTAGTATAGGTTAGTATAAGTGATATAGACTAATATAGACTAGTGTAGGCTAGTATAAGTGATATAGACTAATATAGACTAGTATAGGTTAGTATAAGTGATATAGACTAATATAGGCTAGTATAAGTGATATAGACTAGTATAGGTTAGTATAAGTGATATAGACTAATATAGACTAGTCTAGGCTAGTATAAGTGATATAGACTAATATAGACTAGTATAGACTAGTATAAGTGATATAGACTAATATAGACTAGTATAGGTTAGTATAAGTGATATAGACTAATATAGACTAGTGTAGGCTAGTATAAGTGATATAGACTAATATAGACTAGTATAGGTTAGTATAAGTGATATAGACTAATATAGGCTAGTATAGGCTAATATAAGTGATATAGACTAATATAGACTAGTATAGGCTAATATAAGTGATATAGACTAATATAGACTAGTACAGGTTAGTATAAGTGATATAGACTAATATAGACTAGTATAGACCAGTATAAGTGATGTAGACTAATATAGACTAGTATAGACTAGTATAAGTGATATAGACTAATGTAGACTCATATAGACTAATATAAATGATATAGATCAATATAGACTAGTATAGACTAATATAAGTGATATAGACTAATGTAGACTGATATAGACTAATATAAGTGATATAGACTAATAAAGACTAGTATAAGTGATATAGACTAATATAGACTAATATAGGCAAGTATAAGTGATATAGACTAATAAAGACTAATATAGACTAATATTAGTGATATAGACTAATATAGACTAATATTAGTGATATAGACTAATATAGACTAATATAGAATAATATAGACTGGTATAGACTAATACAGACTAGTATATGTTATACACATTAATATAGATTAGTATAGACTAGTATAGAGCAGTATCATGGTATACACTAATATGTATTTTTGTCTAATAATTTTCAGTTGTAATTAAAAATAAATAAATATAAATTATAAATAAACATAAACACAGGGAACAATGCCAGTCTATAAGTAAAATAATATTTATAAGTGTATATAATTATAACTGAGCTGATAATGTGTGTGGTCTGACTGTGGGCTGTGATGTCCAGCAGGGGGACAGCAGAGCAGTATTAGTAGAAGTTCAGAGCTGAAGTTGACCCTGACCCAAACCTGCTGGACGGTCTGCTGAGTCCACACGGTAAACACGCTCGTATTGCAAGAATGCAAAGATCATATTGATTCATCAGAGCTGTTTTGGGCTTCAGAGCTTAAAGTCCAAACACGACATCATCTCACACTGAAACACGGACAATCCTGCACAAACAACAAGAACAAACAGAGTTTATCTAGAGCCCGCGCGGAACCATGACTTCACTGGTCACCACTGATATAGATTATTAATCACCAGGCCAGATTCCTGCTGATGGGCTACAAGTGTGAGGTGAGGGTCTCCTGGAGAAGGTGGGGGTGATGAGCGGAGACGTGAGCGCTGTAACTGTTTGTTGATTTGATTCGGATCAATAAAGTAATTTGCTTATCGGGCTGTGGCCTCTGTGCTAGGCACTGCTGCGCTCATAAAGCAGGGAACGTCTCACATGATCACCAGAACAACAGCTCAGGAAACGCTCTGTACTCTGGAGGAGCTTCTGCTGGAGGAGGTTAACGTTCTCATTAAGACTTTTACTGCAGACCATATCTCCTCAGAGAACGTTCAGATCTTCCAGCAGGAGCTCAGGAACTCTCAGCGCTCCAGATCTCTTCAGAGTTCATGTGTCTCATCCACTTTGTATATTTCAGTCATTATTATTATTATTATTATTATTATTATTATTATTATTATTATTATTATTATTATTATTATTATTATTATTATTATTATTAGATTCTATTATTGTAATTAATTACTGTATGTATTTTATATCTGATCAGTCCAACTAACACATAAATCACTACTTCATTAAAATTATTAGTATTTATACTAATATAACTGTTCCATAAAACTTATTTATTCAGTACTTATTTAACATGTAATCAATATTTATTCAGTACTTATTCATTTAGTATATATTCAATGTGTATTCAATTTTCATTACTCAGTATTACTTAGTATGCACTCAGTATTTATTCAGTATATAGTCGGTATGTATTTAGTGTGTTATGAAATATGTATTCATTATTCTGTTTTTTTCCATTCTGTATGTATTCAGTATGTGTTTAATATTATTCAGTACGTATTCTGTATTTATTCAGCATTTATTCAGTATATAGTATATATTCAGTATTTATTTTTTAGTTTATAGTCAGTATGTATTTAGTGTGTTATGAAATATGCATTCATTATTCATTTTTATGCAGTATGTATTCAGTAAATATTAAGTATTCAGTATTTATACAGTATGGATTCATTTTTGTTTCAGAATATATCTACAATATATTCAGTACGTATTCAATATTCGGTCAGTATTATGCCATACTTATACAGTATGTATTCAGTATTTGTTTAGCATTTATTCAGTGTATAGTATATACAGTATATATTTAGTTTTCATTATTCAGTATGTACTCAGTATTTATTTAGTATATAGTCAGCATGTATTTAGTGTGTTATGAAATATGTATTCATTATTCAGTTTTTTCATTCAGTATTTATTTAGTATGTATTCTGTATTTATTCAGTGTTTAGTATATATTCAGTATTCATTATTCAGTATTTATTCAGTATATAATCAGTATGTATTTGAATACAGTATGTTATGAATATGTATCTATTATTCAGTTTTTATGCAGTATGTATTTATTATTATTTCAAAATATATTCAGTATGTATTCAGTATTTATTCAGTAATTACATTTTTTGATGTTCTACATAGAAGGTATGTGTGTCTTTGTGGTTCTACACCCGTTTACATTCTTTGATTTGTATCTGAAGAGCAGAGATTTAGGTTCAGGGTATGTACAGTTCTGAGTACTGAACTCTCAGCAGTGCACTCTATAACAGTGTTATTACAGGTTTATAACAGTGTTATTACAGGTTTATAAATAGTAAATGATATATTCCACATAAAAATGAGTCACTCTGAATGAGAGCTCTGCGTATCAGCGGCGGATCAGGAAGTAAGCAATAATCCAGACTAGCGATGAAGTAACCGCGGGTGAGTATACGACCCCTCAAGGTCTCCCGTCAGGGTCGGTGAACTCCTACCTGTGTAATCTGGCGCGCCGCCAGCCGTTCAGGTGTGAGCTCGTGATGAAAGCGTCCTCTTGCTCGAGCAGCTCAGCAGTCCTTGGATACATGGTACAGCCTGGTTTAACGACCTGCCCCGAGATAACGCTGCCTCACCTGAGTCCCGGCGGCGGGGTCCTCACACGCGGCCTTATCTCCGTACTGAGCAGTGCCAAGCAGCGGGTCTGGGGGGGGGGCGGGAAGGGAGGGGGGGGGGTTGTTTTTCTCCACGGGAGAACGTAATTGGTCGGGGCAAAGATCAACAGTTTAACCCAGTAACAGCCTTTATAAGCAGCAGAGCCTCCCGCAGCCCCAGTCTGGCTCCACCGCAGGCAGCGCTCCCTTCAGGACTCCGCAGGTTCCCGCCTCCTCCTCCTCCTCCTCCTCCACCTCCTCCAACATGGATTACGAGTGTCGCTGCTCGGACGGCGCCGACGGACGATCCAACGCCATCCTGTTCAACATCCTCAGCCGGACCCCCAGCGGCGAGCCAGCCAGGGGCGACCCCAACTACCCCCCCTCCAACAGGTGCCACTGCGAGATGCGGCGAACGGTGCGGCTCAAGACGCCCGGCAACACCTGCC
>CM038727.1:38004253-38059253 GCA_021613375.1 Megaleporinus macrocephalus
TACCACCACTGTAAACATCATCACCTGTTCTGCTACTGGGGAAATATTACAGATGAAAAGAACCTGGTTTGTATAATGACCAGCCTACCAAGGATAGCCAGAGCTCTGGCGCCGCCCTGTGGTCAACGGAGGAATAGCATGAACAACGAGCAGCCACTTGAAGGTAAAACCTGATGTTTATGTTTTCTGGTGATATGGTTACCACCGTAGAGACTCTCCTCCTCTCACCTGAGCGTATGGTGTTCACCAGGCTGTTTAAGGTATATATATATATACACCTGTGCAGGAGTGCTTCAATAGATTACATCTTATTATATATAAAACTAATAACTAGCTCACTGTGTGGCGCTGTGATTGGACAGGTCCTCATCAATCACCAATCATCACCTTCATCTGTAAAGAGCCGAACAGCCGAGGAGCCCCGTGAAGATCAGCTCAGAGCTGTAACTCCACTACCTGCACAAACAGGAACCAGCATTTCTGTTCCACCTTAAACGCGCAGGACTAAGATTCCTACTGGACTGCTCCTAATATCCCTATATACCTGTTCCACCTTAAATTACCTGCCTGTTACGTTCTGTGCTGTTTAAGGTGGAACTGAAATCGAGAGACTGGACGATTGGAAACTCACTGCTGCGCTGCTTAAGGTGGAATGAGAAGTTAGCCGTGAGAAGTAAACAGCTGCACCGTTTAAGGTGGAACTGAAGATTCTGTTCTTTAAGGTTTGGTTTCTTTCTGTTCAGACGCCAGAACTGAATGCTTCACCGTTTAAGGTTAAAGAAGCCAGCAGAACACTAACACCTCACTAACACACCTGACTAACACACCTGACTAACACCTGACTAACACACCTCACTAACACACCTGACTAACACACCTGACTAACACACCTGACTAACACACCAGACTAACACACCTGACTAACACCTCACTAACACCTCACTAACACACCTGACTAACACCTGACTAACACACCTGACTAACACCTCACTAACACACCTGACTAACACACCTGACTAACACACCTGACTGCACAGAGTTCACTACGAGCTCATCCTCTTCTTGAGGGAGTGTGTGGAAGTGATGAAGTGGTCAGACTTCTGAGCAGAGCAGCGAGGTTCAGCCCCTCCTCCACAACCTGCACCTCCAACAAACACTTCGATTTTATTTCCTCTCTTCAGTCAAACCAGCCAGACCAGTTCATACTAACACAGAGGAGGAGGAGGAGGAGGAGGAGGAGGAGGAGGAGGCTGTCACAAACCTTCCAGAAAAGAAAGAAAAAAAGAAAGAAAGAAAAAAAGAGAGAGCGTGTAAAACTGAGAGTAAACAAAGAGAAAAGGCTGAAGAGGGAAGAGAAAGAAAGAGAAAGAGAGAGAAAGAGAGAGAGAGAGAGAGAAAGAGAGAGAGAGAGAGAGAAAGAGAGAGAGAGAGAAAGAGAAAGAGAGAGAGAGAAAGCGAGAGAAAGAGAGAAAGAGAGAGAAAGAGAAAGAGAGAGACAGAGAAAGAGAGAGAGAGAGAAAGAGAAAGAGAGAGAGAGAGAGAAAGGAAGAGAGAAGAAGAGAAAGAGAGAGAGAGAGAGAGAAAGAGAGAGAGAGAAAGAAAAGAGAGAGAGGAGAGAAAGAGAGAGAGAGAGAGAAAGAGAGAAAGAGAGAGAGAGAGAAAGAGAGAGAAAGCGAGAGAAAGAGAGAGAGAGAGAGAAAGAAGAGAAAGAGAAAGAGAGAGACAGAGAAAGAGAGAGAGAGAAAGAGAAAGAGAGAGAGAGAAAGAGAGAGAGAGACAGAGAAAGAGAGAGAGAGAGAAAGAGAAAGAGAGAGAGAGAGAGAGTAAAGAACTTTTTTGAGAGCATAAAAACGAGAGAAGTAAAGATTTAAAAGTGTAGAGTGAGTATACTTTCTTGTTTCTTGTTTTTAAAGAAAAGAAAAAACAGAACGAGAGTGAGATACAATAAGGAGTGACAGAGTTTAAACAAGATTAAAAGAGAGAAGAGAGTACATTAAAGAGAGAGAGAGAGAGAGGACAGAGAAAGATAGAGGATGAGAGACTGATACGGGAGTGAGAGAGACTGAGACAGAGGGTGAGAGAGACTGAGACGGGGGTGTGAGAGAGACGTAGACGGAGGGTGAGAGAGACTGAGACGGGGGGTGTGAGAGAGACTGAGATGGAGGGTGAGAGAGACTGAGACGGGGGGTGTGAGGAGAGACTGAGACGGGGTGAAAGAGACTGGGACAGGGAGTGTGAGAGAGACGTAGACGGAGGGTGAGAGAGACTGAGACGGGGGTGTGAGAGAGACGTAGACGGAGGGTGAGAGAGAGACTGAGACGGGGGGTGTGAGAGAGACGGAGACAGGGTGAAAGAGACTGGGACGGGGGTGTAGAGAGACGGAGACGGGGGTGAAAGAGACTGGGACGGGGGGTGTGAGAGACGGAGACGGGGGTGAAAGAGACTGGGACGGGGGGTGTGAGAGAGACGGAGACGGGGGTGAAAGAGACTGGGACGGAGAGTGTGAGAGAGACGTAGACGGAGGGTGAGAGAGACTGAGACGGGGG
Organism: Megaleporinus macrocephalus; assembly: GCA_021613375.1. NCBI lineage: Eukaryota > Metazoa > Chordata > Actinopteri > Characiformes > Anostomidae > Megaleporinus > Megaleporinus macrocephalus. The sequence goes on from CM038727.1 coordinate 38,006,800, forward strand.
TGGTGAGAGAGACGGAGACGGGATGAAAGAGACTGGGACGGGGAGTGTGAGAGAGACTGAGACAGGGGTGTGAGAGAGACGTAGACGGAGAGTGTAGAGAGACGTAGACGGAGGGTGAGAGAGACTGAGACGGGGGGTGTGAGAGAGACGGAGACGGGGGTGAAAGAGACTGGGACGGGGGGTGTGAGAGAGACGGAGACGGGGGTGAAAGAGACTGGGACGGAGAGTGTGAGAGAGACGTAGACGGAGGGTGAGAGAGACTGAGACGGGGGGTGTGAGAGAGACGGAGACGGGGGTGAAAGAGACTGGGACGGAGAGTGTGAGAGAGACGTAGACGGAGGGTGAGAGAGACTGAGACAGGGGTGTGAGAGAGACTGAGACAGGGGTGTGAGAGAGACGGAGACGGGGGTGAAAGAGACTGGGACGGAGAGTGTGAGAGAGACGTAGACGGAGGGTGAGAGAGACTGAGACAGGGGTGTGAGAGAGACTGAGACAGGGGTGTGAGAGAGACGGAGACGGGGGTGAGAGAAACCCGCTGCACTGTACACGCATACACAGATCAGAGAAAATACAGAACTTCTTTTATTTATATAAAAAAACAAACAAACAAACAAACAGATAAACAAACAGATAAACAGACAGAAGGTCGTTACGCGCTATAAAAGTGAAAAAGCTGAAAACGTGGAACGTCAGGAAGTCCGTCTGTAACATCACTGGGTTGAGAAAGATCTCAGGACGGCGTAATGGGTAGGACTGTCCCCCCGTCCTCGTCCATCAGGGCCGCAATCACACAGACCCTCAGCCGGAGGGACGCTCAGCCGGAGGGACGCTCAGCCGGAGGGACGCTCACAAACAGCCATGAAGTGGTAAATACGGTGGACGGAGGAGGAACCGGGAGCTTCAGCTGCATCTCCTCCAGACCAGCTGCTCCTTTCTGTCCCACCAGACTGATATACATACTGCTGGACAGCTGACCGGCGGAGAGACGGCGGAGAGACAGAAGAGAGACAGAAGAGAGACAGAGGAGAGACAGGAGACCCAGACTGGTCTCTAGTCCAGTTAAGCGGCGTATAGTCCAGTAGAATGGTCTCCAGCCCCACCAGGCAGTCTGAGTGGTCTCTAGTCCAGTCAGTGCGTAACCAGCCCAGTGAATACCTCCTGACCACATCAGTTCTACCCCTCTCTCCCCCTCCCCCCACTCGAGTGGTCCGACTGTGGGGTCTCTAGTCCAGCTGTCTTTAATCTTCCGGTGTGGTCTGTACTCCAGCCTGGGGGTTTCTAGTCCCACCAAAAAGTCTAGTCCATCTGAGGGTCTCCTTGTACAGTCTTTATCGTGGTCGTGGGGTCTCTAGTAGAGTCATGCAGGTCTTGGTCTCTACTCCAGTGGGACGGTTACAGACTCGAAGGGGACGAGAAGTCTTGTGTGCAGCCGAGTGGTCTTTAATCCGGCGGGCTACAATCCAGTTGAGTGGCTATTACATCAGTCATGCAGTCTTTAACCTGCTGCTTCTAGTAGAGTGGTCCCTAACAAGCCATGCTGCCTCTAGCCCAGTAGGGTGGTCCCTAACTACGTGATGCGTCCTGCAGTCCAGCTAAGTAGTCCCTAACCATGCCAGCTGCCTCTAGTCCAGTGGAGTGATCTCTAACAAAGCCATGCTGCCTCTAATCCTGTGCAGTCTTTAATCTGTCAAGTGGTCTTTAACCCCCTCTGTACACCAGCTGTGCAGTCTCTAGTCAAGGTCTCTAATCCATCTGAGGGGTCTGTTGTTCAGCTGGGTGGTCTCTAATCCATCTGAGGGGTCTGTTGTTCAGCTGGGTGGTCTCTAATCCATCTGAGGGGTCTGTTATTCAGCTGGGTGGTCTCTAATCCATCTGAGGGGTCTTTAGTCCAGCTGGGCAGTCTCTAATTCATCTGAGGGGTCTGTTGTCCAGCTGGGTGGTCTCTAATCCATCTGAGGGGTCTGTTATCCAGCTGGGTGGTCTCTAATCCATCTGAGGGGTGTGTTGTCTAGCTGGGTGGTCTCTAATCCATCTGAGGGGTCTTTAGTACAGCTGAGCAGTCTCTAATCAATCTGAGGGGTCTGTTGTTCAGCTGGGTGGTCTCTAATCCATCTGAGGTGTCTGTTATCCAGCTGGGTGGTCTCTAATCCATCTGAGGGGTCTGTTGTCCAGCTGGGTGGTCTCTAATCCATCTGAGGGGTCTGTTATCCAGCTGGGTGGTCTCTAATCCATCTGAGGTGTCTGTTATCCAGCTGGGTGGTCTCTAATCCATCTGAGGGGTCTTTAGTCCAGCTGGACAGTCTCTAATCCATCTGAGGGGTGTGTTGTCCAGCTGGGTGGTCAGCACAGCAGTGGTGCCCCGGAGGAGTCTGTCCCCGTGCCTGTGCTGGAGTAATAAGCTGTGGAGACAAAACACCAACATACTGTAAATACAAACACCTCCATCACTGATTCCTTATACAAGCCTAAATAGGAAAACTGGGAATTCTGGGAATACGTTCCATGATTTGTCTGATCAACTTCATTTCATCTAAAACTATACGTCCAGGAAACGCTGAGACGGAGACGATTCAGGACTAATAACGAGGTCAAACCATTAAAAGGAGGTGAAGGTCCAGTCCTCTGGGAGCGGAGACGAATATCACCTGTTCCTGAAAATTCCGATATGTTTAAAAACGATGTTCCTCAAAGAAGAGACGGACGTGGACGTGGATATTTCACCACCAGGAGAAACATTCCTAATCTGAAACACCCCCCAGACCCCCCAGACCCCCCAGAGCAAGAACCCTACTGAAACCTTCACAAAGCTCTACACCACCCAGCTACGTCCACAACCTGCTCCAAAACAATCCTTACATTACCCACGTCCAGGAGCGCCGTCCATTTCTCTGGGCTTGGAGGCGTCTGGGAGACATCGGGTCTGTCTTAATTCTACTGAGCTCCCTACATAGGCAGCATTCTACAGCATAGTACGCTCTCCCGACATGTAGACTGTCCCAATTCTTACATACCTTAAACATACTGACTACTGAGGAACCTTATTTACACCTGAACTCTTCCTCAGCCGCTTAGACAATCCCATGATGCACCGCAGGCTGATCTAGGAGCAGTGAAGTCCTTACACACTCACTACCTAGACAGCCTACTTACACCCTCACTACCTAGACAGCCTACTTACACCCTCACTACCTAGACAGCCTACTTACACCCTCAGTACCTAGACAGCCTACTTACACCCTCACTACCTAGACAGCCTACTTACACCCTCACTACCTAGACAGCCTACTTACACACTCACTACCTAGACAGCCTACTTACACACTCACTACCTAGACAGCCTACTTACACACACTCACTACTAGACAGCCTACTTACACACTCACTACCTAGACAGCCTACTACACACTCACTACCTAGACAGCCTACTTACAAAACTCACTACCTAGACAGCCTGCTTACACACTCACTACCTAGACAGTCTACTTACACACTCACTACCTAGACAGCCTACTTACACACTCACTACCTAGACAGCCTACCTACACACTCACTACCTAGACAGCCTACTTACACACTCACCACCTAGACAGCCTACTTACACACTCACTACCTAGACAGCCTACTTACACACTCACTACCTAGACAGCCTACTTACACACTCACTACTACACACTCACTACCTAGAGAGCCTACTTACACTCTCGCTACCTAGACAGCCTACTTACTCACTCACTACCTAGACAGCCTACTTACACAGCACTACCTAGACAGCCCTACTTACACACTCATCTACCTAGACAGTCTACTTACACACTCACTACCTAGACAGCCTACTTACTACACTCACTACCTAGACAGCCTACTTACTCACTTCATCTACCTAGACAGCCTACCTACACACTCACACCTACCTAGACAGCCTACTTACACACTCACCACCTAGACAGCCTACTTACACACTCACTACCTAGACAGCCTACTTACACACTCACTACCTAGACAGCCTACTTACACACTCACTACCTACACACTCACTACCTAGAGAGCCTACTTACACACTCGCTACCTAGACAGCCTACTTACACACTCACTACCTAGACAGCCTACTTACACACTCACTACCTAGACAGCCTACTTACACACTCACCACCTAGACAGCCTACTTACACACTCACTACCTAGACAGCCTACTTACACACTCACTACCTAGACAGCCTACTTACACACTCACTACCTAGACAGCCTACTTACTCACTCGCTACCTAGACAGCCTACTCACACACTCACTACCTAGACAGCCTACTTACACACTCACTACCTAGAGAGCCTACTTACACACTCACTACCTAGACAGCCTACTTACACACTCACTACCTAGACAGCCTACTTACACACTCACTACCTAGACAGACCTACTTACACACTCACTACCTAGACAACCTACTTACACACTCACTACCTAGACAGCCTAACTTACACACTCACTACCTAGACAGCCTACTTACTCACTCACTACCTAGACAGCCTACTTACACACTCACCACCTAGACAGCCTACTCACACACTCACTACCTAGACAGACTACTTACACACTCACTACCTAGACAGCCTACTTACACACTCACTACCTAGACAGCCTACTTACTCACTCACCACCTAGACAGCCTACTCACACACTCACTACCTAGACAGACTACTTACACACTCACTACCTAGACAGCCTACTTACACCCTCACTACCTAGACAGACTACTTACACACTCAGTAGGATTGAGACACAGCCATCGTCCCACACTGGAAACCTGTATCAGGTTTCTGATTTGGAACCAAAGTGAAGTGGACCATGCAGACCATCAAGTCTGTCACGGTATGAGGTCAGCACCCTCAGTGAATGTGGGCGTAACCACGGTGTTCCCTGCCTCGTCCAATGAAACCACATGTGTGCGTTTCCATGGTGACGGGGCAGTGGTGATTAATGCTGGTGTTCAGTATCAGCTATTTTATACCATATTTACATCATTTTATAGATTTTAATCAAAGTAAATATAAAAGAGAGAGTTTTAATTTAGTTCTAAATATAGAACCAATGTTTCAAACACTGAGGACCCTCGTCACAAGACCACCCGCCCTCTTCTCATTGGATAGACGCGTTGCGTTGGTCGGATTCATTTGCATGAAGTTAGTCCTGACACGCCGGACCCATGATGCACCGCGCAGCCACGTCTGACGGAACCAACGCCCCCCTTTAAAAATGAACGGGACACGTCCCGGACCCTCTCACCCCTCTTTCACACCTTGCTCAGAACATAAAGAAGACTGGCAAGCTGCTAACGTGTCACTCCAAAGAGTGTGAAATTAGTGCAGCGTGTAAAACGTTTCACCCCTGATATCAGGATCTGCTCCACAGCCTTACGAGGAGTCCTGCTGCTGCCCCCCTGCTGCTGCCCCCCTGCTGCTGCCCCCCTGCTCCTACACTTATGAACAGACCAGCGAGACCTCCTGTCTGAGTGACTCGGGCTCCTCAGGATCCTCTCTGGAGCACTAACCTGCACCATCATCTCACTTTCACACACGTTAACACCAATCAGAGTTTCAGAGCTTAACTATAACCAGGAGGCTCAGGAGGAGTCCACCACGACGCTCCTCTCAGACAATACACCACGACGCTCCTCTCTCACCCGCGCTGTAAAACGACACCCCCCGTCTTCACCCCGCACACATCATAAACACATTCCAGCCCAGGATCTGCTGAAAGGTGAGAGGATCAGTAATGACATAATGAAGGAGCTCTTTATTCTCCGAGCGGGAACGCAGGAGCTGATCCAGCGGCGCGGAGGACAAAGAGCTGGGAGGTGATTTCTGAGCGTCTGAAAAACGAGCTGAGGAGCTCCAGCGTTCGGGGACAGACAAAGGAGAGGACGGGAGCTCCGGGGCCAGAGACTGGGCTCTGAGACGCAGCCGAGGGGTCTCTCCTTTATTCTCCTCAGAGCGGAGCGGAGGAGGAGACGCTGATACAAAGCTCTCCATCACTGTAACGCTCCTCTTACAGGAGAACCGTCCAACCTCCAGCAGCAGCTTAGAACCTCACCAACCCAGACTCTCCCCCTCGCTTAGAACCTGCTCCGACCGCCTGCGTCACTAACTAAACCACTCCACAGCTCCTGAACGTGGTCCTGATCTCAGATCTGCAGATACAGAGAACCTGGAGAACCCGGAGAACCTTTCAGCTCCTCTGCTTCCATACGCTTATAAACATCTCTTACTCCAGCTGAAAATAATAATAATAATAATAATAATAATAATAATAATAATAATAATAATAATAATAATAATAATTATTATTATTATTATTATACTCCTGACTGGCCGGGGGGGGGCTACTCCTGACTGGTTGTAGGGCTACCCCTGACTGGTTGTAGGTCTACCCCTGACTGGCCGGGGGGGGGGGGGGGGGGGGGGGGGGGGGGGGGAGGGGGGGGATGGGCTACTCCTGACTGGCCGGGGGGGGGCTACTCCTGACTGGTTGTAGGGCTACCCCTGACTGGTTGTAGGTCTACCCCTGACTGGCCGGGGGGGGCTACCCCTGACTGGTTGTAGGGCTACTCCTGACTGGCCGGGGGGGGGGCTACTCCTGACTGGTTGTAGGTCTACCCCTGACTGGTTGTAGGTCTACTCCTGACTGGTTGTAGGTCTAGTCCTGACTGGTTGTAGGTCTACTCCTGACTGGTTGTAGGTCTACTCCTGACTGGTTGTTGGTCTACCCCTGACTGGTTGTAGGTCTACTCCTGACTGGTTGTAGGTCTAGTCCTGACTGGTTGTAGGTCTACTCCTGACTGGTTGTAGGTCTACTCCTGACTGGTTGTTGGTCTACTCCTGACTGGTTGTTGGTCTACTCCTGACTGGTTGTAGGTCTACTCCTGACTGGTTGTAGGTCTACTCCTGACTGGTTGTTGGTCTACTCCTGACTGGTTGTAGGTCTACTCCTGACTGGTTGTAGGGCTGAACCTGACTGGCCAGGGGGCTACCCCTGACTGGCCGGGGGGCTACCCCTGACTGGTTGTAGGTCTACCCCTGACTGGTTGTAGGTCTACTCCTGACTGGTTGTAGGTCTACCCCTGACTGGTTGTAGGTCTACTCCTGACTGGTTGTAGGTCTACCCCTGACTGGTTGTAGGTCTACCCCTGACTGGTTGTAGGTCTACTCCTGACTGGTTGTAGGTCTACCCCTGACTGGTTGTAGGTCTACCCCTGACTGGTTGTAGGTCTACCCCTGACTGGTTGTAGGGCTGCCCCTGACTAGCGGGGGGCTGTTGATGAAGCTGTGGTGGTACTGAATCCTGATATGAAGTGAAGCTGATGTTGAGTGAGGAGTAAAGGAGTAAAAGAGTGAAAGAGTGAAAGTAGCGTGCAGAACTCACCACTCCGTCCACAATGCACTCTCATCTCCCGGGCGAGTTCATCAGACGGAGTCAAATCAGACACCTGCACCTCTGGCTCACCTGAGAAGGAGAAACATGTGATCAGGAGAAAAACCTTCTACTGTCCACCTTAGAGAAGCTGAACCATGAAGCAGCTAACAGCTAACAGCTAACCGATTAAAGGGCCCATACGATACATTTTTGTCTCAGAAGGTTCTCACATGGTTGTTTTTACGTTTCCTGAACGTTTTTGCTTCCTGTTTCCAAAACGGACTCAAACACCACTGACCTCCTTCACCTTCACCAGAATCTGGAGAGTTTATAGATGAGAGGACAGGACAGTCAGGACCTTCAAACACACCCCGGACTGGAGGCTTTAGCAGCGCAGGGGACAGACTAGCGCTGTGGGGCCCCGATTTAGAACACAGTTTGAGTTTGAGAACCGGGGGCCGTACGTGTCTCACATGGAGGAACGTTCTGTATCCTGAGATTCTGGTCTCATTTCAGATCATCTACTCTGAACAGCTCTGAAGTGTTAGTCTACGACATCAGACACTTACACCCCTCAAACGTGAGGAAGGCAGTTTTTAGTGATATGGGCCCTTTAAGTTAAATACTAACAGAACGTCAGAAGGTGGCGCTGCATTAATGTCACTGCAGCTGCAACCTGAGATACACTACACCTCCCTGTAAGGCTAATAGATCCAGCCTCCGTGCACAGTTCCTCATCACCAGCGTCCCACTCAGCATGAGTGAAGCATTCCGGGACCCAAGAGGGTCCACAGTCTCGTTAGGACCCCCTTTCTCAGCAAACCACACCGTCAGGTACACAATACCTGGCGCAGGTGTGCTGGCATAAAGCACATCCCCTCCGGGGGGCTTCCGCTTACCGTTGCTGAAGGTGAAGGTCATCGTCTCGTTGCCGCTGTCGGGCAGCGTCCCGTCCCTCCTCCCGTTGGCCTGGAGCAGAGCGTCCTGGGATCTGTGGTCCTTGGTGCCGTGGCTCTTGGAGGTCTGAGACTTGTACTTGCGGGTGCTGATGCGTATGACGCCGTGCACCAGCCGGCACTCGGCCTCCTGCTCCTCCAGGTTGTAGTCCTGCGCGATGCTGTTGATCAGGTCGCTGATCTCGTTGGTCTTGCGCGAGAAGGACTGGTCCGACGTGCACTTGGCCAGCTGCTCGATCTGGTGAAGCTTGTAGAGCTCCAGCAGCTTCTTGGTGATGAGCGAGTCTATGTCGGTGCCGCCGTCGTCCACGTCGTCCACGTCCAGGTCCTCTCGGGAGTAGATGCTGGTGTTGCTCACGGGGCGCTGGCTCTCTCCTTTGCCCGCGGCCCTGCTGCGGCGCGCCGCTCCCTCCGAGTTGGCGAGGTACGCCACCTTCTTCCCGGCGATGTAGACGTCGCCGTAGCGGAAGCTCTCGGAACTGGGCAGCTGCGGGGGCTTGCTGGGCTCCAGCGGCATGCCGCAGGTGGGGTTGCTCATGGCCAGGACGGGGGCTCTCCGAGGCTCCGGCTCAGACCTGGGCGGGGCGTCGGTGGAGCTCTCGTTAGCGGGTAAGCACGGCTTGCGGTTGCCATAAAGGCCGCAAGTGAGCACGCAGCACAGCAAGGCCCTGCAGCCGCTCCAGCCCAGGGAGGAGCAGGAGCCGCAGGCCCGGGCCCCTCCCACGGGGGCCGCAGCCGACCCCGGGATAAAGCCCAGTGTCTCGGAACCGCGGCCGTTACTGTAGCGCTTGTGGGAGGGCTGCGTGTCGATGATCCGCGGCCGGTCGGCGTAGCGATCCCGGGCCAGGTCATGGCTAACAGCATGCCGGTCCTGGTACGGCTCCTGGCTGTTGCTGTAGCGATCCCAGTAAGGTTCTTGGCCAGTGCCGTGGTGATCCCGGTAAGGTTCTTGGCCAGTGCCGTGGTGATCCCGGTAAGAGTCCTGGCTGGCGGCGCTGTCCCGGGAGCTAGTGCGGGCCTGTCGGTAGCCCTCTGCCCTGCAGCGCCCCGAACCATGTACGTTGGAGCGGGACTTGTGGTTGGGCACGGTGCTGTGGCCAGGCATGGCACTCCGTGGTCAGGACCTGCAGAACAGCCACGAAACAACGTTAGAACACGGTTCTAGATATCAAATATCGAATACCATGATGATATGTTTGGTGATACTGTATCGATTCTCAAAAACACAGTATTGATACACAGATTCCTGACAGACAGTGAATCATTGTGTGTTGTGTTTAAACCTCTGACCACTAGATGGCAGTGTTGTAATTCATTTTCAGCTCCACTCCAACATTAACAAGCAGCACAAGGACGCAGTGCTATTATAAACATTAATAAACCTGTTCATACAGTGGAGAGTTTAATAGTAGGATTATTGTGATATATCGATATATTGAATCGTGAGATCTGTATCGCGATACTTATTGTATCACCAGGTTCTTGCTAATACACAGCCCTAGTTCTGACTGGCTGAAACAAAAGAGTGGTTGAGGAGTCGTCCAGGCTGAGACTGTCCTTATGACTGTTAGATTTTGTGACATCACAAAATAAGCAGGCTGCTTTGGCATATAGTTTATGTATATGGAATAAATGGGCTGGACAGTGAACAGTGTGTCCTGAATGTTCGCATATACACGACACAGCTAAGCCAATCAGAACGGAGCTCATTTACATGGATAAGGGCCCGTAACAGCCTGTTTACCTGTAGTGCTGTGTCTGGACGGTTTCCTCGACTACTCTTTTGTTTCAGCCAGTCAGAACTAGGGCTGTGTAGTAGCAAGAACCTGGTGATACAATAAGTATCGTGATACAGATCTCACGATTCAATATATCGATATATCGCGATACTGCTAGTAAAGTGATTTACTGTGATTTTGCAAATCCTACTATTAAACTCTCCACTGTATGAACAGGTTTATCAATGTTTACTATAGCACTGCGTCCTTGTGCTGCTTGTTAATGTTGGAGTGGAGCTGAAAATGGATTACAACACTGCCATCTAGTGGTCAGAGGTTTAAACACAACACACAATAATTCACTGTCTGTTAGAAATCTGTGTATAGATACTGTGTTTTTGAGAATCGATACAGTATCACTAAAAATAATATCCCGATATTCAATATTTTGATATTTTCTTACAGCCCTAGTCAGAACAGGGCACATTTGCATATATCTTAAACACACAGCAGTCGTTTCAACACAGTCACGTAGAAATTAATTTAGGCTGTTTTGGTCCATAAAACCATATACAGGCCCTTTAAGCAGTTATCCACCAAAACCTACAGCTTCTCAAACAGGGGCGGAGCCAGGTACGAGAATGTGACATCACAACAACTTAGTTTTCATATCTGGGCTAAACGGATGTGGAACTTTAACAATGTTTACATTCCACATACACTTGTATTTTTAAACAGTGAGGAAAGTTCCGGTTTGGATGATATGGGCTCTTTAACCTCGTCTGTAAACGTTCTGTAGAAGCTCTAGAACCGCTGGAGTTCCTACAAACACCTCCTTCCAGCCTGGACACACTCCAGCACTCAGGAGAACATACACACAGCCGAGACACAGCCGAGACACAGCCGAGACACAGCCGAGACACAGCCGAGACACAGCCGCAGACTGGCCCTTTAATCCGTCTGTCCGGAGAGACCGCTCAGACCCAGGTTCTGCTGACAGACCCGCCTCTCAGAACCTTCCGTTCCACCTTAACAGGAGTGAGACCGCCGCGCCGTTTAAGGTGGAACGGAACGCTCGAGTCTCCTCCAGCTCCGTCCCTCCTCGCACCTCCTCGCACCTCCTCACACCTCCTTCAGTGGGGTCCCTGATTACCTGTCCAGAAACCCGCCGGACCCCCGGACAGTGGGCAGGGGGGCTGGACTGACCTCATAGGCTGCTGCTGGACTCTGTTTTCGGTTCAGCGTCTCTGCGTCCGGATCCGGAAGTGGACGTGAAGCTGTTGATCGGTAAGAAAAGCCGCGTCTGCTGACCCGCGTGCCCGATCTCGACCCGAACCGCCGAACTGGACCTTCACATGACCGCGCGCGTGCCTGTGCGGGCTTCAGCTCGGCTCATGCTGGACGCTTCTCGGTAAAGTCTCGGTCGGCTCGCGCTCCTCTCCTGCTCTACCTGGACTACAGGTATTCCAGTGGCGCGTTCACGAGCGCCGCCCACCCGGGATTCCCCGTTTAGGAGCCGCAGCCGCGCTTCTCGGTTTACTGTAACCGGTTCAGGCGGGTTGTTTGTTTGTTAATTTGTTTGTTTGTTTACAGCTGGATTTAAATATTTACTAACAGAGACGCACAAACATGACGTAAGACTTTATATTTTGATTAAAGATTCTCTTTGAAGTGCGTGTCGGTGTTTGTTTTCCTAATAAACCGAAGTAAACTCCGAGTCACGGCGCGCGTGAACGCGTCACCGGTGCGGAATTACGTCACGCGGTAACGCAGCTTTAACGTATTTAACTTTTATGAAAACACGTTTTTACTGTAAATGTTTACACAAACATTAAAAAGTGTATTTGTGTTTATCAGGTTTATTTTTGTTTATTATGGGAGAGTCACTCAAAAGGTCAAAGGTCATTCGTCCCAATTGCACTTTAACTAGTTTTTGAGTGTGTAGTTCCTCAATACACACTAAATATATAATGTGTAGTGTGTAGTTCCTCAATACACACTTAATATATAATGTGTAGTGTGTAGTTCCTCAATACACACTTAATATATAGTGTGTAGTTCCTCAATACACACTAAATACATAATGTGTAGTGTGTAGTTCCTCAATACACACTTAATATATAATGTGTAGTGTGTAGTTCCTCAATACACACTTAATATATAGTGTGTAGTTCCTCAATACACACTTAATATATAGTGTGTAGTGTGTAGTTCCTCAATACACACTTAATATATAATGTGTAGTGTGTAGTTCCTCAATACACACTTAATATATAGTGTGTAGTTCCTCAATACACACTTAATATATAATGTGTAGTGTGTAGTTCCTCAATACACACTTAATATATAATGTGTAGTGTGTAGTTCCTCAATACACACTTAATATATAATGTGTAGTGTGTAGTTCCTCAATACACACTTAATATATAGTGTGTAGTTCCTCAAAACACATTTAATATATAATGTGTAGTGTGTAGTTCCTCAATACACACTAAATATATAATGTGTAGTGTGTAGTTCCTCAATACACACTAAATATATAATGTGTAGTGTGTAGTTCCTCAATACACACTTAATATATAATGTGTAGTTCCTCAATACACACTAAATATATAGTGTGTAGTTCCTCAATACACACTTAATATATAATGTGTAGTGTGTAGTTCCTCAATACACACTTAATATATAGTGTGTAGTTCCTCAATACACACTAAATATATAGTGTGTAGTTCCTCAATACACACTTAATATATAATGTGTAGTGTGTAGTTCCTCAATACACACTAAATATATAGTGTGTAGTTCCTCAATACACACTAAATATATAGTGTGTAGTTCCTCAATACACACTTAATATATAATGTGTAGTGTGTAGTTCCTCAAAACACACTAAATATATAGTGTGTAGTTCCTCAATACACACTTAATATATAATGTGTAGTGTGTAGTTCCTCAATACACACTAAATATATAGTGTGTAGTTCCTCAATACACACTAAATATATAGTGTGTAGTTCCTCAATACACACTTAATATATAATGTGTAGTGTGTAGTTCCTCAATACACACTTAATATATAGTGTGTAGTTCCTCAATACACACTAAATATATAGTGTGTAGTTCCTCAATACACACTTAATATATAATATGTAGTGTGTAGTTCCTCAATACACACTAAATATATAGTGTGTAGTTCCTCAATACACACTTAATATATAGTGTGTAGTTCCTCAATACACACTTAATATATAGTGTGTAGTTCCTCAATACACACTTAATATATAGTGTGTAGTTCCTCAATACACCCTTAATATATAGTGTGTAGTGTGTAGTTCCTCAATACACACTAAATATATAGTGTGTAGTTCCTCAATACACACTTAATATATAATGTGTAGTGTGTAGTTCCTCAATACACACTAAATATATAGTGTGTAGTTCCTCAATACACACTAAATATATAGTGTGTAGTTCCTCAATACACACTTAATATATAATGTGTAGTGTGTAGTTCCTCAATACACACTAAATATATAGTGTGTAGTTCCTCAATACACACTTAATATATAATGTGTAGTGTGTAGTTCCTCAATACACACTAAATATATAGTGTGTAGTTCCTCAATACGCACTTAATATATAGTGTGTAGTTCCTCAATACACACTTAATATATGGTGTGTAGTTCCTCAATACACACTTAATATATAATGTGTAGTGTGTAGTTCCTCAATACACTCTTAATATATAGTGTGTAGTGTGTAGTTCCTCAATACACACTTAATATATAATGTGTAGTGTGTAGTTCCTCAATACACTCTTAATATATAGTGTGTAGTTCCTCAATACACACTTAATATATAGTGTGTTGTGTGTAGTTCCTCAATATACACTTAATATATAGTGTGTAGTTCCTCAATACACACTTAATATATAATGTGTAGTGTGTAGTTCCTCAATACACACTTAATATATAGTGTGTAGTGTGTAGTTCCTCAATACACACTTAATATATAATGTGTACTGTGTAGTTCCTCAATACACACTTAATATATAGTGTGTAGTTCCTCAATACACACTTAATATATAATGTGTAGTGTGTAGTTCCTCAATACACACTTAATATATAATGTGTTGTGTGTAGTTCCTCAATACACACTTACTATATAGTGTGTAGTGTGTAGTTCCTCAATATACACTTAATATATAGTGTGTAGTTCCTCAATACACACTTAATATATAATGTGTACTGTGTAGTTCCTCAATACACACTTAATATATAGTGTGTAGTGTGTAGTTCCTCAATATACACTTAATATATAGTGTGTAGTGTGTAGTTCCTCAATACACACTTAATATATAGTGTGTAGTTCCTCAATACACACTTAATATATAGTGTGTAGTTCCTCAATACACACTTAATATATAGTGTGTAGTTCCTCAATACACACTTAATATATAGTGTGTAGTGTATAGTTCCTCAATATACACTTTATATATAGTGTGTAGTGTGTAGTTCCTCAATACACACTTAATATATCGTGTGTAGTTCCTCAATACACACTTAATATATAGTGTGTAGTTCCTCAATACACACTTAATATATAATGTGTAGTGTGTAGTTCCTCAATACACACTTAATATATAGTGTGTAGTGTGTAGTTCCTCAATACACACTTAATATATAATGTGTACTGTGTAGTTCCTCAATACACACTTAATATATAATGTGTAGTGTGTAGTTCCTCAATACACACTTACTATATAGTGTGTAGTGTGTAGTTCCTCAATATACACTTAATATATAGTGTGTAGTTCCTCAATACACACTTAATATATAGTGTGTAGTTCCTCAATACACACTTAATATATAATGTGTACTGTGTAGTTCCTCAATACACACTTAATATATAGTGTGTAGTGTGTAGTTCCTCAATATACACTAAATATATAGTGTGTAGTGTGTAGTTCCTCAATACACACTTAATATATAATGTGTAGTGTGTAGTTCCTCAATATACACTTAATATATAGTGTGTAGTTCCTCAATACACACTTAATATATAATGTGTACTGTGTAGTTCCTCAATACACACTTAATATATAGTGTGTAGTGTGTAGTTCCTCAATATACACTTAATATATAGTGTGTAGTGTGTAGTTCCTCAATACACACTTAATATATAATGTGTAGTGTGTAGTTCCTCAATACACACTTACTATATAGTGTGTAGTGTGTAGTTCCTCAATATACACTTAATATATAGTGTGTAGTTCCTCAATACACACTTAATATATAATGTGTACTGTGTAGTTCCTCAATACACACTTAATATATAGTGTGTAGTGTGTAGTTCCTCAATATACACTTAATATATAGTGTGTAGTGTGTAGTTCCTCAATACACACTTAATATATAATGTGTAGTGTGTAGTTCCTCAATACACACTTAATATATAATGTGTAGTGTGTAGTTCCTCAATACACACTTACTATATAGTGTGTAGTGTGTAGTTCCTCAATATACACTTAATATATAGTGTGTAGTTCCTCAATACACACTTAATATATAGTGTGTAGTTCCTCAATACACACTTAATATATAATGTGTAGTGTGTAGTTCCTCAATACACACTTAATATATAATGTGTAGTGTGTAGTTCCTCAATACACACTTACTATATAGTGTGTAGTGTGTAGTTCCTCAATATACACTTAATATATAGTGTGTAGTTCCTCAATACACACTTAATATATAGTGTGTAGTTCCTCAATACACACTTAATATATAGTGTGTAGTGTGTAGTTCCTCAATATACACTTAATATATAGTGTGTAGTGTGTAGTTCCTCAATACACACTTAATATATAGTGTGTAGTTCCTCAATACACACTTAATATATAGTGTGTAGTTCCTCAATACACACTTAATATATAGTGTGTAGTTCCTCAATACACACTTAATATATAGTGTGTAGTGTATAGTTCCTCAATATACACTTTATATATAGTGTGTAGTGTGTAGTTCCTCAATACACACTTAATATATCGTGTGTAGTTCCTCAATACACACTTAATATATAGTGTGTAGTGTGTAGTTCCTCAATACACACTTAATATATAGTGTGTAGTTCCTCTATACACACTTAATATATAGTGTGTAGTTCCTCAATACACACTTAATATATAGTGTGTAGTGTGTAGTTCCTCAATACACACTTAATATATAGTGTGTAGTGTGTAGTTCCTCAATACACACTTAATATATAGTGTGTAGTGTGTAGTTCATCAATATACACTTAATATATAGTGTGTAGTGTGTAGTTCCTCAATACACACTTAATATATAGTGTGTAGTGTGTAGTTCCTCAATACACACTTAATATATAGTGTGTAGTTCCTCAATACACACTAAATATATAGTGTGTAGTGTGTAGTTCCTCAATACACACTTAATATATAGTGTGTAGTGTGTAGTTCCTCAATACACACTTAATATATAGTGTGTAGTTCCTCAATACACACTAAATATATAGTGTGTAGTGTGTAGTTCCTCAATACACACTTAATATATAGTGTGTAGTGTGTAGTTCCTCAATACACACTAAATATATAGTGTGTAGTGTGTAGTTCCTCAATACACACTTAATATATAGTGTGTAGTGTGTAGTTCCTCAATACACTCTTAATATATAGTGTGTAGTGTGTAGTTCCTCAATACTTCTAAGGGGAATTCCATCTGAGTTTCTAAATTCTTTGCATATTTAATCAGTTAAGACATAAACAGAGATGTTCAGAGTGGGTTCTGTGCGAAACTCTCTGTTCTAGATACAGTCAGATCTGTTCACAGTGGAGGTGAATGGAACCAGACGTCCTCCTCTAAAAGCTCCTCACAGAAAGTTCTTACAGTAGATGTTATAAATACACTGTCTGATTCTGAGACGCTGTTTATGATAGTTTAGAGAAGATCTCAGTCTTAAACTCCATTCATGGTGGAGGGATACATGCAGGACGCTGTGAGGTTCAAATAGTCCCCAAAGAAAACCTAGTATTTTCAGATCTTCTACATTTTACCATCAACATCCAGATAAACTCAGAAGACACGTGTAGCTTCACTGGTGGGTTTCATAGTAAATACAATGTGTATGTTTGTGTTGTCATGGTTACAAGGAGATTTGTTGCAATTTAAAAAATCTTTGTTTTTTATTTATTTATTTATATTTCATTTACAGTAGTTGGTGTGTTATGGTGAATTACATCTGTGTTCACCTTCGGCTTGAACCTGCGACCCAATCACAGCCGCTATTCACCAACATATATATATATATACGTTTATATACAGCATGAATATGAATAATAATAAAACTATATTATACACACACTCAGGTCTCTCAGTCCTCACTGCTAACACCACCTCCCACTGCTGACCCTCACACTGACCATCAGCTCAGACGCTGACAGACAGGACGCAGCGGGCAGGAGGCCGAGTGTCCTCCACTGAACATTATTTACATTTACTGTCCAGAGTCTTCAGCCCAGCTTCCACTGAACATTAACACAGATCAGAAACCAGCCGACTGAGTGGAGAAGACTCGAGCTCCTGATGTTCTGCTGCTGCAGGACGCAGGTGTACAGGTTCTCTGTAGGTTCTCTGTAGGTTCTCTGTAGGTTCTCCTGTAAACTCTGCAGTTCTGCAGTAATTCAGCAGGAAGCACGTGCGGCTCTGCTGCTGCTGTAATGATGCAGAGACGTAGATTAATATCAGGCGTCCTGCTGTAATCCATTACCGTCATTAACCCCCGAACCGGCACACACGCGTGAGTGTGAGAGTGTGTGTGTGTGTGTGTGTGTGTGTGAATATGTGTGTGAGAGTGTGTGTGTAAGTGTGTGTTTGTGTGTGTGAGTGTGTGTGTGTGTGAGAGTGTGTGTGTGTGTGTGTGAGTGTGTGTGTGTGTGAGAGTGTGTGAGTGTGTGTGTGTGTGTGTGTGTGTGTGTGTGTGAATGTGTGTGTGAGAGTGTGTGTGTGAGTGTGTGTGTGAGTGTGTGTGTGTGTGAGTGTGTGTGAGAGTGTGTGTGTGAGTGTGTGTGTGTGAGTGTGTGTGTGTGTGTGTGTGAGTGTGTGTGTGTGTGTGTGAGTGTGTGTGTGTGTGAGTGTGTGAGTGTGTGTGTGAGCAGTGTTTCACGGCTGCGTGTGACGTCAGTCCTGATTGTTGGAGCAGCCCAGAGGTGGTGATTCTTCACTCTGCTCCACTTCCACTTTCTGCTCAACCTACAAACACCAGAGAAACCCAGCGCACCCGAAACCACACAGAGCACCACTAATACCCCCAAACCACACCACATACCCAACAACACACCCTAAATACCCAACAACACACCCCTAGATCCACTCATAAAGCCTTAATACCCCACACAACAACCCTAATACCCCAAAAACACCCCGAGACAACACAAAACACCCCTAGATCCAACCAAACAGCTCTATATCCCAACAAAACACCAAAAAAACTACAAAACACCCCATAACCCAACAAAACACCAATAAAACTACACAACACCCCATAACCCAACAAAACACCAATAAAACTACAAAACACCCCATAACCCAACAAAACACCAATAAAACTACACAACACCCCATAACCCAACAAAACACCAATAAAACTACACAACACCCCATAACCCAACAAAACACCAATAAAACTCTACACAACACCCCATAACCCAACAAAACACCAATAAAACTCTACACAACACCCCATAACCCAACAAAACACCAATAAAACTACACAACACCCCATAACCCAACAAAACACCAATAAAACTACACAACACCCCATAACCCAACAAAACACCAATAAAACTTCAAAACACCCCATAACCCAACAAAACACCAATAAAACTCTACACAACACCCCATAACCCAACAAAACACCAATAAAACTACACAACACCCCATAACCCAACAAAACACCAATAAAACTACACAACACCCCATAACCCAACAAAACACCAACAAAACTACACAACACCCCATAACCCAACAAAACACCAAAAAAACTACAAAACACCCCATAACCCAACAAAGCACCAATAAAACTACAAAACACCCCATAACCCAACAAAACACCAATAAAACTACAAAACACCCCATAACCCAACAAAACACCAATAAAACTCTACACAACACCCCATAACCCAACAAAACACCAATAAAACTCTACACAACACCCCATAACCCAACAAAACACCAATAAAACTACAAAACACCCCATAACCCAACAAAACACCAATAAAACTACAAAACACCCCATAACCCAACAAAACACCAATAAAACTCTACAAAACACCCCATACCCCAACAAAACACCAATAAAACTACAAAACACCCCATAACCCAACAAAACACCAATAAAACTCTACACAACACCCCATAACCCAACAAAACACCAATAAAACTACAAAACACCCCATAACCCAACAAAACACCAATAAAACTCTACACAACACCCCATAACCCAACAAAACACCAATAAAACTCTACACAACACCCCATAACCCAACAAAACACCAATAAAACTCTACAAAACACCCCATAACCCAACAAAACACCAATAAAACTACAAAACACCCCATAACCCAACAAAACACCAATAAAACTCTACAAAACACCCCATAACCCAACAAAACACCAATACAACTACAAAACACCCCATAACCCAACAAAACACCAATAAAACTCTACACAACACCCTATAACCTAACAAAACACCAATACAACTACATAACACCCCATAACCCAACAAAACACCAATAAAACTCTACACAACATCCCATAACCCAACAAAACACCAATAAAACTCTACAAAACACCCCATAACCCAACAAAACACCAATACAACTACAAAACACCCCATAACCCAACAAAACACCAATAAAACTCTACACAACACCCTATAACCTAACAAAACACCAATACAACTACATAACACCCCATAACCCAACAAAACACCAATAAAACTCTACACAACACCCCATAACCCAACAAAACACCAATAAAACTACACATAACACCCCATAACCCAACAAAACACCAATAAAACTACAAAACACCCCATAACCCAACAAAACACCATTAAAACTACAAAACACCCCATAACCCAACAAAACACCAATAAAACTACAAAACACCCCATAACCCAACAAAACACCAATAAAACTCTATAAAACACATCAAACCCCTACAGAAGACCCCTATTCCACCAAAACACCCTAAAACATACCAACACCCTCCATAGAACCTTTCAAACACCCTGAATACCCCTCAAACACACCCACAGGCCCTTATACCACCCCAAAAACAGTACCCCCAGTACCCCTTAAACCCAACGTAACACTCTTAAACCCCTTAACACTCCTAAAAACACCTAAATACCCCTAAACCCCCCAAAACCTTCTGATCTGCCCCGCCAGCAGCACTGAGCCCTCTGAGCTCCGAGGAACCTGAAGGACAGAAGGGTTTGGCCAGCGTGGCTGGAGCAGCGGAGACGGCGGGACAGACAGTACAGTAAATAACAGTCCGTTTAGAACCGTCCTGCGTCTAGAACCGATAAAACCCGAGATCCTGAGATCCCGAGAACCTGAGATCTTTCTCCAGATCCAGATTTGGGCTGAATCTGATTGGATGGTTCTCTACAGCGTGACGTCGGAGGGGATGTGGGTGATGCGGGCGTCGGCGGGGACGTGCGGTGGGCGTGGCTCGTTGCGGAGATGATGCTGGCTGTTGGAGGAGAGGTTCCTCAGTCTGGGGTCCGAGTCGATCTCGTAGCGGTAGTGATAGCCCTCCAGCACGTCCCTGCAGGCGGCGTGCAGGTCTGTTATCCACTTCTGGATCCCTCTGCGGTTCAGATAGATCACCAGCAGGAAGATCATTCCCACGAAGCCCAGCACCAGACCCAGGAACACGTAGGACGTCTGCAGGGTCACGTCCGCCGCCGCCGCCGCGCTCACCTTCCCGTAGCAGCCCGGAGAGCGCGAGCTCAGCATTCTCACCTGCACCCCCTGCAGGTCGGCCGGAGAACCGCACAGCAGCTTCTCCGCGTCTCCAATCTGGGAGCCGGAGCCATTTATCCAGCGCGAGAACTCCTGAGCCTCGCAGGAGCAGCTGTAGGGGTTCTGGCCCAGAAGCAGCCGGGCCCGGTCCAGTTTGTCCAGCTCCCTCAGAGCCTCCGAGCTGACGGCCTGAAACGCGTTGGAGCGCAAGTCCAGCTCCTGCAGCCGCTCCAGCCCGGAGAACGTGCCGCTGTAGACCGCCACCAGCGAGTTGTTAGCCAGGCTGAGGCGCCGCAGGCTGGGCAGCGGGGAGAACGATCCCGGGGGCAGCAGAACCAGCCGGTTCCCCGACAGGTCCAGCTCTAGCAGGCTGGACAGCGCCCCCCAGCGGAGCGCGGTGATCAGGTCGGTGACGGAGGTGGAGTTGTAGAGCGACCTGCTCAGGCTGAGCTGCTGCAGGGGACCGCCCGGGATGGAGAACGCTTCAGGGTGGATCAGAACCAGACGGTTCTCACTCAGGTCCAGTCTGCGCAGCATACGCAACTCAGAGAACGCGTGAGAACCCAGCTCGGTTATCCTGCAGGAGAAACAGCAGAACAGAGCAGAACGTCAGACGGAGAACTTTTATCAGTTATTACTTACTCCAGAAATAGCAACCCATCACAACAACTCAGTCAGCACCTTAGCAATCACCTGGAATACCATAGAAACCACCTAGCAGAACCTTAGCAACCATCGGGGATACCAAAGCAACCACTTAGCAACCCCTTAGCAACCACATGGAATACCATAGCAACCACCTGGGATACCATAACAACCGCCTAGCAACTCCTTAGCAACCACATGGAATACCATAGGAACCACTTAGGATACCAAAGCAACTGCCTAGCAACACCTTAGCAACCACCTGGAATAGCACAGCAACCACCTAGCAGCACCATAGCAACCACCTGGGATCCCAAAGCAACCATCTAGCAACACCTTAGCAACCACATGGAATAACATAGCAACCACCTGGGATAACATAGCAACCGCCTAGCAACAGCTTAGCAACCATCAGGGATACCATAACAACCACCTAGCAACTCCTTAGCAACCACATGGAATACCATAGCAACCACTTGGGATACCAAAACAACCACCTAGCAACACCTTAGCAACCATCTGGAATAGCACAGCAACCACCTAGCAGCACCATAGCAACCACCTGGGATCCCAAAGCAACCATCTAGCAACACCTTAGCAACTACATACCATAGCAACTACATACCAACACCTTAGCAACCACCTGGAATAGCACAGCAACCACCTAGCAGCACCATAGCAACCACCTGGGATCCCAAAGCAACCATCTAGCAACACCTTAGCAACCACATGGAATAACATAGCAACCACCTGGGATAACATAGCAACCGCCTAGCAACAGCTTAGCAACCATCAGGGATACCATAACAACCACCTAGCAACTCCTTAGCAACCACATGGAATACCATAGCAACCACTTGGGATACCAAAACAACCACCTAGCAACACCTTAGCAACCATCTGGGATACCATAGCAACTAAATACCAACACCTTAGCAACCAACTGGAATAGCACAGCAACCACCTAGCAGCACCATAGCAACCACCTGGGATCCCAAAGCAACCACCCAGCAACACCTTAGCAACCACCTGGGATACCAAAGCACCCACCTAGCAACACCTTAGCAACTATCTGGGATACCATAGCAACTACCAACCAACACCTTGGCAATTACCTGGGATACCACTGACCAACTGGCCACTCACTGTAACAAAGAAAATAACAGACGGTTCTTTGTGGGTTCTTTAGTAAAAACAGTTGTTCTATAGAGAACCATAAACACTGCACAGTGAGCTGGTTCCTCAGACAGAGAATGTGTATTACACGGTTCTATACAGTACCTATAAGGGTTCTGCTGTAATTACAATATAAACCTTGTAACACTATTAGAACCTTGTTTGGAGCCGTACACGATACGTTCTTCGTCAGTCTGAAGAACCGTTCTGACTAAACTAAACAGACATGAAGAAGAAGGTTCTACAAGGACTGAGAACGCTGGAGAACGTCATAAGTGAGTGTCTGGAACTCGTGATCTTTCAGATGTGAGTGAAAGTGAAGCAGCAGCACCTCCACCTGGTCCTCCACCTCCACCTGGTCCTGTATACAGAACCACTGACCCGTTACAGAATCATCAGAAAGTATTTCAGCCACAGTTCAAATTATTATTATTAGAAATTATTCAATTATTAAACTTTGAATTTTTATTATCAGTGATTTATTGAACTCTCTCTGTGTTAACCTCCAGTCTAGAACGCGGTGAGGCTCTTACCCGTTGTTGCGGAGCTCCAGCGTGCTGATGTTCTCCGCTCTGCTGAAGGAGTTCTGCTGGATTTGGTGGATGTGGTCCCCTGTGATGGACAGGCTGCGGGTGGTCTCGGGCAGAGCCGGGGGGACGCGGCCCAGAGACGCAGAAACACATGTGACAGTGCGCGTGTCCTCCACACACTCGCAGCCCACCACACACTCCGCACAGCACACACCCCCACACAGCAGCACACACAGGAGCAGAGGAACCAGGAGCATCTTCTCCAGAAGATCACCGCTCAGGAGCTCCGGCTCATCCGCATCACTGCAGGTGTGAAACCCCCCCACACACGGCCCCACCGCTTAAATACGGGGGGGCGGGGCTCGAGGGGAGGGGCTGCCGAGTTTACACAGTACATCCATCTGGAGAGGAGGGCGGGGTGTTCATCATTAAGGACACTGGGACACTGAGTTTAATGGGTAAATCAGTAGGTGAGTGTAGTTAGTATGTCTGAATACTCAGTAAGTATTGAGTAGTAGGTGAGTGTAGTTAGTATGTCTGAATACTCAATAAGTATTGAGTAGTAGGTGAGTGTAGTTAGTATGTCTGAATACTCAGTAAGTATTGAGTAGTAGGTGAGTGTAGTTAGTATGTCTGAATACTCAATAAGTATTGAGTAGTAGGTGAGTGTAGTTAGTATGTCTGAATACTCAGTAAGTATTGAGTAGTAGGTGAGTGTAGTTAGTATGTCTGAATACTCAGTAGTAAATCAGTAGGTGAGTGTGGTTAGTATGTCTGAATACTCAGTAGTAAATCAGTAGGTGAGTGTGGTTAGTATGTCTGAATACTCAGTAAGTATTGAGTAGTAGGTGAGTGTAGTTAGTATGTCTGAATACTCAGTAGGTATTGAGTAGCAGGTGAGTGTAGTTAGTATGTCTGAATACTCAGTAGGTATTGAGTAGTAGGTGAGTGTGGTTAGTATGTCTGAATACTCAGTAGTAAATCAGTAGGTGAGTGTGGTTAGTATGTCTGAATACTCAGTAGTAAATCAGTAGGTGGGTGTAGTTAGTATGTCTGAATACTCAGTAGTAAATCAGTAGGTGAGTGTAGTTAGTATGTCTGAATACTCAGTAGTAAATCAGTAGGTGAGTGTAGTTAGTATGTCTGAATACTCAGTAGTAAATCAGTAGGTGAGTGTGGTTAGTATGTCTGAATACTCAGTAGTAAATCAGTAGGTGAGTGTGGTTAGTATGTCTGAATACTCAGTAGGTATTGAGTAGTAGGTGAGTGTGGTTAGTATGTCTGAATACTCAGTAGTAAATCAGTAGGTGAGTGTGGTTAGTATGTCTGAATACTCAGTAAGTATTGAGTAGTAGGTGAGTGTGGTTGGTATGTCTGAATACTCAGTAGGTATTGAGTAGTATGTGAGTGTGGTTAGTATGTCTGAATACTCAGTAGTAAATCAATAGGTGAGTGTGGTTAGTATGTCTGAATACTCAGTAGTAAATCAGTAGGTGAGTGTAGTTAGTATGTCTGAATACTCAGTAGTAAATCAGTAGGTGAGTGTGGTTAGTATATCTGAATACTCAGTAGTAAATCAGTAGGTGAGTGTAGTTAGTATGTCTGAATACTCTGTAGTAAATCAGTAGGTGAGTGTAGTTAGTATGTCTGAATACTCAGTAGTAAGTCAGTAGGTGAGTGTGGTTAGTATGTTTGAATACTCAGTAGTAAATCAGTAGGTGAGTGTAGTTAGTATGTCTGAATACTCAGTAGTAAATCAGTAGGTGAGTGTAGTTAGTATGTCTGAATACTCAGTAGGAAATCAGTAGGTGAGTGTGGTTAGTATGTCTGAATACTCAGTAGTAAATCAGTAGGTGGGTGTAGTTAGTATGTCTGAATACTCAGTAAATCAGTACGTGAGTGTGGTTAGTATGTTTGAATACTCAGTAGTAAATCAGTAGGTGAGTGTGGTTAGTATGTCTGAATACTCAGTAGTAAATCAGTAGGTGGTTGTGGTTAGTATGTCTGAATACTCAGTAGTAAATCAGTAGGTGTATGTAGTTAGTATGTCTGAATACTCGGTAGGTATTAAGTAGTAGGTGAGTGTAGTTAGTATGTCTGAATACTCAGTAGTAAATCAGTAGGTGAGTGTGGTTAGTATGTCTGAATAATCGGTAGGTATTGAGTAGTAGGTGAGTGTGGTTAGTATGTCTGAATACTCAGTAGTAAATCAGTAGGTGAGTGTGGTTAGTATGTCTGAATACTCAGTAGGTATTGAGTAGTAGGTGAGTGTGGTTGGTATGTCTGAATACTCAGTAGTAAATCAGTAGGTGAGTGTGGTTAGTATGTCTGAATACTCAGTAGGTATTGAGTAGTAGGTGAGTGTGGTTAGTATGTCTGAATACTCAGTAGGTATCGAGTAGTAGGTGAGTGTGGTTAGTATGTCTGAATACTCAGTAAGTATTGAGTAGTAAGTGAGTGTGGTTAGTATGTCTGAATACTCAGTAGGTATTGAGTAGTAGGTGAGTGTGGTTAGTATGTCTGAATACTCAGTAGTCAATCAGTAGGTGAGTGTGGTTAGTATGTCTGAATACTCGGTAGGTATTGAGTAGTAGGTGAGTGTGGTTAGTATGTCTGAATACTCAGTAGTAAATCAGTAGGTGAGTGTAGTTAGTATGTCTGAATACTCAGTAGGTATTGAGTAGTAGGTGAGTGTGGTTAGTATGTCTGAATATTCAGTAGTAAATCAGTAGGTGAGTGTGGTTAGTATGTCTGAATACTCGGTAGGTATTGAGTAGTAGGTGAGTGTGGTTGGTATGTCTGAATACTCAGTAGGTATTAAGTAGTAGGTGAGTGTGGTTAGTATGTCTGAATACACAGTAGTAAATCAGTAGGTGAGTGTGGTTAGTATGTCTGAATACTCGGTAGGTATTGAGTAGTAGGTGAGTGTGGTTAGTATGTCTGAATACTCAGTAGTAAATCAGTAGGTGGGTGTGGTTAGTATGTCTGAATACTCGGTAGGTATTGAGTAGTAGGTGAGTGTGGTTAGTTTGTCTGAATACTCAGTAGTAAATCAGTAGGTGAGTGTGGTTAGTATGTCTGAATACTCAGTAGGTATTGAGTAGTATGTGAGTGTGGTTAGTATGTCTGAATACTCAGTAGTAAATCAATAGGTGAGTGTGGTTAGTATGTCTGAATACTCAGTAGTAAATCAGTAGGTGAGTGTAGTTAGTATGTCTGAATACTCAGTAGTAAATCAGTAGGTGAGTGTGGTTAGTATATCTGAATACTCAGTAGTAAATCAGTAGGTGAGTGTAGTTAGTATGTCTGAATACTCAGTAGTAAATCAGTAGGTGAGTGTAGTTAGTATGTCTGAATACTCAGTAGTAAGTCAGTAGGTGAGTGTGGTTAGTATGTTTGAATACTCAGTAGTAAATCAGTAGGTGTATGTAGTTAGTATGTCTGAATACTCGGTAAGTATTAAGTAGTAGGTGAGTGTAGTTAGTATGTCTGAATACTCAGTAGTAAATCAGTAGGTGAGTGTGGTTAGTATGTCTGAATAATCGGTAGGTATTGAGTAGTAGGTGAGTGTGGTTAGTATGTCTGAATACTCAGTAGTAAATCAGTAGGTGAGTGTGGTTAGTATGTCTGAATACTCAGTAGGTATTGAGTAGTAGGTGAGTGTGGTTGGTATGTCTGAATACTCAGTAGTAAATCAGTAGGTGAGTGTGGTTAGTATGTCTGAATACTCAGTAGGTATTGAGTAGTAGGTGAGTGTGGTTAGTATGTCTGAATACTCAGTAGGTATCGAGTAGTAGGTGAGTGTGGTTAGTATGTCTGAATACTCAGTAAGTATTGAGTAGTAAGTGAGTGTGGTTAGTATGTCTGAATACTCAGTAGGTATTGAGTAGTAGGTGAGTGTGGTTAGTATGTCTGAATACTCAGTAGTAAATCAGTAGGTGAGTGTGGTTAGTATGTCTGAATACTCGGTAGGTATTGAGTAGTAGGTGAGTGTGGTTAGTATGTCTGAATACTCAGTAGTAAATCAGTAGGTGAATGTAGTTAGTATGTCTGAATACTCAGTAGGTATTGAGTAGTAGGTGAGTGTGGTTAGTATGTCTGAATATTCAGTAGTAAATCAGTAGGTGAGTGTGGTTAGTATGTCTGAATACTCGGTAGGTATTGAGTAGTAGGTGAGTGTGGTTGGTATGTCTGAATACTCAGTAGGTATTAAGTAGTAGGTGAGTGTGGTTAGTATGTCTGAATACACAGTAGTAAATCAGTAGGTGAGTGTGGTTAGTATGTCTGAATACTCGGTAGGTATTGAGTAGTAGGTGAGTGTGGTTAGTATGTCTGAATACTCAGTAGGTATTGAGTAGTAGGTGAGTGTGGTTAGTATGTCTGAATACTCAGTAGTAAATCAGTAGGTGGGTGTGGTTAGTATGTCTGAATACTCGGTAGGTATTGAGTAGTAGGTGAGTGTGGTTAGTTTGTCTGAATACTCAGTAGTAAATCAGTAGGTGAGTGTGGTTAGTATGTCTGAATACTCAGTAGGTATTGAGTAGTATGTGAGTGTGGTTAGTATGTCTGAATACTCAGTAGTAAATCAATAGGTGAGTGTGGTTAGTATGTCTGAATACTCAGTAGTAAATCAGTAGGTGAGTGTAGTTAGTATGTCTGAATACTCAGTAGTAAATCAGTAGGTGAGTGTGGTTAGTATATCTGAATACTCAGTAGTAAATCAGTAGGTGAGTGTAGTTAGTATGTCTGAATACTCAGTAGTAAATCAGTAGGTGAGTGTAGTTAGTATGTCTGAATACTCAGTAGTAAGTCAGTAGGTGAGTGTGGTTAGTATGTTTGAATACTCAGTAGTAAATCAGTAGGTGAGTGTAGTTAGTATGTCTGAATACTCAGTAGTAAATCAGTAGGTGAGTGTAGTTAGTATGTCTGAATACTCAGTAGGAAATCAGTAGGTGAGTGTGGTTAGTATGTCTGAATACTCAGTAGTAAATCAGTAGGTGGTTGTGGTTAGTATGTCTGAATACTCAGTAGTAAATCAGTAGGTGTATGTAGTTAGTATGTCTGAATACTCGGTAGCTATTGAGTAGTAGGTGAGTGTAGTTAGTATGTCTGAATACTCAGTAGGTATTAAGTAGTAGGTGAGTGTAGTTAGTATGTCTGAATACTCAGTAGTAAATCAGTAGGTGAGTGTGGTTAGTATGTCTGAATACTCAGTAGTAAATCAGTAGGTGAGTGTGGTTAGTATGTCTGAATACTCAGTAGGTATCGAGTAGTAGGTGAGTGTGGTTAGTATGTCTGAATACTCAGTAAGTATTGAGTAGTAGGTGAGTGTGGTTAGTATGTCTGAATACTCAGTAGGTATTGAGTAGTAGGTGAGTGTGGTTAGTATGTCTGAATACTCAGTAGTAAATCAGTAGGTGAGTGTGGTTAGTATGTCTGAATACTCGGTAGGTATTGAGTAGTAGGTGAGTGTGGTTAGTATGTCTGAATACTCAGTAGTAAATCAGTAGGTGAGTGTGGTTAGTATGTCTGAATACTCAGTAGGTATTGAGTAGTAGGTGAGTGTGGTTAGTATGTCTGAATATTCAGTAGTAAATCAGTAGATGAGTGTGGTTAGTATGTCTGAATACTCGGTAGGTATTGAGTAGTAGGTGAGTGTGGTTGGTATGTCTGAATACTCAGTAGGTATTAAGTAGTAGGTGAGTGTGGTTGGTATGTCTGAATACTCAGTAGGTATTAAGTAGTAGGTGAGTGTGGTTAGTATGTCTGAATACTCAGTAGTAAATCAGTAGGTGAGTGTGGTTAGTATGTCTGAATACTCGGTAGGTATTGAGTAGTAGGTGAGTGTGGTTAGTATGTCTGAATACTCAGTAGGTATTGAGTAGTAGGTGAGTGTGGTTAGTATGTCTGAATACTCAGTAGTAAATCAGTAGGTGGGTGTGGTTAGTATGTCTGAATACTCGGTAGGTATTGAGTAGTAGGTGAGTGTGGTTAGTTTGTCTGAATACTCAGTAGTAAATCAGTAGGTGAGTGTGGTTAGTATGTCTGAATACTCAGAAGGTATTGAGTAGTATGTGAGTGTGGTTAGTATGTCTGAATACTCAGTAGTAAATCAATAGGTGAGTGTGGTTAGTATGTCTGAATACTCAGTAGTAAATCAGTAGGTGAGTGTGGTTAGTATGTCTGAATACTCAGTAGTAAATCAGTAGGTGAGTGTGGTTAGTATGTTTGAATACTCAGTAGTAAATCAGTAGGTGAGTGTAGTTAATATGTCTGAATACTCAGTAGTAAATCAGTAGGTGGTTGTGGTTAGTATGTCTGAATACTCAGTAGTAAATCAGTAGGTGTATGTAGTTAGTATGTCTGAATACTCGGTAGCTATTGAGTAGTAGGTGAGTGTAGTTAGTATGTCTGAATACTCAGTAGGTATTAAGTAGTAGGTGAGTGTAGTTAGTATGTCTGAATACTCAGTAGTAAATAAGTAGGTGAGTGTGGTTAGTATGTCTGAATACTCAGTAGTAAATCAGTAGGTGAGTGTGGTTAGTATGTCTGAATACTCAGTAGTAAATCAGTAGGTGAGTGTAGTTAGTATGTCTGAATACTCAGTAGTAAATCAGTAGGTGAGTGTAGTTAGTATGTCTGAATACTCAGTGGTAAATCAGTAGGTGAGTGTGGTTAGTATATCTGAATACTCAGTAGTAAATCAGTAGGTGAGTGTAGTTAGTATGTCTGAATACTCAGTAGTAAATCAGTAGGTGAGTGTAGTTAGTATGTCTGAATACTCAGTAGTAAGTCAGTAGGTGAGTGTGGTTAGTATGTTTGAATACTCAGTAGTAAATCAGTAGGTGAGTGTAGTTAGTATGTCTGAATACTCAGTAGTAAATCAGTAGGTGAGTGTAGTTAGTATGTCTGAATACTCAGTAGGAAATCAGTAGGTGAGTGTGGTTAGTATGTCTGAATACTCAGTAGTAAATCAGTAGGTGGGTGTAGTTAGTATGTCTGAATACTCAGTAGTAAATCAGTACGTGAGTGTGGTTAGTATGTCTGAATACTCAGTAGTAAATCAGTAGGTGAGTGTGGTTAGTATGTCTGAATACTCAGTAGTAAATCAGTAGGTGGTTGTGGTTAGTATATCTGAATACTCAGTAGTAAATCAGTAGGTGTATGTAGTTAGTATGTCTGAATACTCGGTAGTTATTGAGTAGTAGGTGAGTGTAGTTAGTATGTCTGAATACTCAGTAGGTATTAAGTAGTAGGTGAGTGTAGTTAGTATGTCTGAATACTCAGTAGTAAATCAGTAGGTGAGTGTGGTTAGTATGTCTGAATACTCAGTAGTAAATCAGTAGGTGAGTGTGGTTAGTATGTCTGAATACTCAGTAGTAAATCAGTAGGTGAGTGTAGTTAGTATGTCTGAATACTCAGTAGTAAATCAGTAGGTGAGTGTAGTTAGTATGTCTGAATACTCAGTAGGAAATCAGTAGGTGAGTGTAGTTAGTATGTCTGAATACTCAGTAGTAAATCAGTAGGTGAGTGTGGTTAGTATGTCTGAATACTCAGTAGTAAATCAGTAGGTGAGTGTAGTTAGTATGTCTGAATACTCAGTAGTAAATCAGTAGGTGAGTGTAGTTAGTATGTCTGAATACTCAGTAGTAAATCAGTAGGTGAGTGTAGTTAGTATGTCTGAATACTCAGTAGTAAATCAGTAGGTGAGTGTGGTTAGTATGTCTGAATACTCAGTAGTAAATCAGTAGGTGAGTGTGGTTAGTATGTCTGAATACTCGGTAGGTATTGAGTAGTAGGTGAGTGTGGTTAGTATGTCTGAATACTCAGTAGTAAATCAGTAGGTGAGTGTGGTTAGTATGTCTGAATACTCAGTAGTAAATCAGTAGGTGAGTGTAGTTAGTATGTCTGAATACTCAGTAGTAAATCAGTAGGTGAGTGTAGTTAGTATGTCTGAATACTCAATAGGAAATCAGTAGTTGAGTGTAGTTAGAATGTCTGAATACTCAGTAGTAAATCAGTAGGTGAGTGTGGTTAGTATGTCTGAATACTCAGTAGTAAATCAGTAGGTGAGTGTAGTTAGTATGTCTGAATACTCAGTAGTAAATCAGTAGGTGAGTGTAGTTAGTATGTCTGAATACTCAGTAGTAAATCAGTAGGTGAGTGTGGTTAGTATGTCTGAATACTCAGTAGTAAATCAGTAGGTGAGTGTGGTTAGTATGTCTGAATACTCGGTAGGTATTGAGTAGTAGGTGAGTGTGGTTAGTATGTCTGAATACTCAGTAGTAAATCAGTAGGTGAGTGTGGTTAGTATGTCTGAATACTCAGTAGGTATTGAGTAGTAGGTGAGTGTGGTTAGTATGTCTGAATACTCAGTAGTAAATCAGTAGGTGAGTGTGGTTAGTATGTCTGAATACTCGGTAGGTATTGAGTAGTAGGTGAGTGTGGTTGGTATGTCTGAATACTCAGTAGGTATTAAGTAGTAGGTGAGTGTGGTTAGTATGTCTGAATACTCAGTAGTAAATCAGTAGATGAGTGTGGTTAGTATGTCTGAATAATCGGTAGGTATTGAGTAGTAGGTGAGTGTGGTTAGTATGTCTGAATACTCAGTAGTAAATCAGTAGGTGAGTGTGGTTAGTATGTCTGAATACTCGGTAGGTATTGAGTAGTAGGTGAGTGTGGTTGGTATGTCTGAATACTCAGTAGTAAATCAGTAGGTGAGTGTGGTTAGTATGTCTGAATACTCAGTAGGTATTGAGTAGTAGGGGAGTGTGGTTAGTATGTCTGAATACTCAGTAGGTATCGAGTAGTAGGTGAGTGTGGTTAGTATGTCTGAATACTCAGTAAGTATTGAGTAGTAGGTGAGTGTGTTTAGTATGTCTGAATACTCAGTAGGTATTGAGTAGTATGTGAGTGTGGTTAGTATGTCTGAATACTCAGTAGTAAATCAGTAGGTGAGTGTGGTTAGTATGTCTGAATACTCGGTAGGTATTGAGTAGTAGGTGAGTGTGGTTAGTATGTCTGAATACTCAGTAGTAAATCAGTAGGTGAGTGTGGTTAGTGTGTCTGAATACTCAGTAGGTATTGAGTAATAGGTGAGTGTGGTTAGTATGTCTGAATACTCAGTAGTAAATCAGTAGGTGAGTGTGGTTAGTATGTCTGAATACTCGGTAGGTATTGAGTAGTAGGTGAGTGTGGTTGGTATGTCTGAATACTCAGTAGGTATTAAGTAGTAGGTGAGTGTGGTTAGTATGTCTGAATACTCGGTAGGTATTGAGTAGTAGGTGAGTGTGGTTAGTATGTCTGAATACTCGGTAGGTATTGAGTAGTAGGTGAGTGTGGTTAGTATGTCTGAATACTCAGTAGGTATTGAGTAGTAGGTGAGTGTGGTTAGTATGTCTGAATACTCAGTAGTAAATCAGTAGGTGAGTGTGGTTAGTATGTCTGAATACTCAGTAGGTATTGAGTAGTATGTGAGTGTGGTTAGTATGTCTGAATACTCAGTAGTAAATCAATAGGTGAGTGTGGTTAGTATGTCTGAATACTCAGTAGTAAATCAGTAGGTGAGTGTAGTTAGTATGTCTGAGTACTCAGTAGTAAATCAGTAGGTGAGTGTGGTTAGTATATCTGAATACGCAGTAGTAAATCAGTAGGTGAGTGTAGTTAGTATGTCTGAATACTCAGTAGTAAATCAGTAGGTGAGTGTAGTTAGTATGTCTGAATACTCAGTAGTAAGTCAGTAGGTGAGTGTGGTTAGTATGTTTGAATACTCAGTAGTAAATCAGTAGGTGAGTGTAGTTAGTATGTCTGAATACTCAGTAGTAAATCAGTAGGTGAGTGTAGTTAGTATGTCTGAATACTCAGTAGGAAATCAGTAGGTGAGTGTGGTTAGTATGTCTGAATACTCAGTAGTAAATCAGTAGGTGGGTGTAGTTAGTATGTCTGAATACTCAGTAGTAAATCAGTACGTGAGTGTGGTTAGTATGTCTGAATACTCAGTAGTAAATCAGTAGGTGAGTGTGGTTAGTATGTCTGAATACTCAGTAGTAAATCAGTAGGTGGTTGTGGTTAGTATGTCTGAATACTCAGTAGTAAATCAGTAGGTGTATGTAGTTAGTATGTCTGAATACTCGGTAGGTATTGAGTAGTAGGTGAGTGTGGTTGGTATGTCTGAATACTCAGTAGTAAATCAGTAGGTGAGTGTGGTTAGTATGTCTGAATCCTCGGTAGGTATTGAGTAGCAGGTGAGTGTGGTTGGTATGTCTGAATACTCAGTAGTAAATCAGTAGGTGAGTGTGGTTAGTATGTCTGAATACTCAGTAGTAAGTCAGTAGGTGAGTGTGGTTAGTATGTTTGAATACTCAGTAGTAAATCAGTAGGTGAGTGTAGTTAGTATGTCTGAATACTCAGTAGTAAATCAGTAGGTGAGTGTAGTTAGTATGTCTGAATACTCAGTAGGAAATCAGTAGGTGAGTGTGGTTAGTATGTCTGAATACTCAGTAGTAAATCAGTAGGTGGGTGTAGTTAGTATGTCTGAATACTCAGTAGTAAATCAGTACGTGAGTGTGGTTAGTATGTCTGAATACTCAGTAGTAAATCAGTAGGTGAGTGTGGTTAGTATGTCTGAATACTCAGTAGTAAATCAGTAGGTGGTTGTGGTTAGTATGTCTGAATACTCAGTAGTAAATCAGTAGGTGTATGTAGTTAGTATGTCTGAATACTCGGTAGGTATTGAGTAGTAGGTGAGTGTGGTTGGTATGTCTGAATACTCAGTAGTAAATCAGTAGGTGAGTGTGGTTAGTATGTCTGAATACTCGGTAGGTATTGAGTAGCAGGTGAGTGTGGTTGGTATGTCTGAATACTCAGTAGTAAATCAGTAGGTGAGTGTGGTTAGTATGTCTGAATACTCAGTAGGTATTGAGTAGTAGGTGAGTGTGGTTAGTATGTCTGAATACTCAGCAGGTATCGAGTAGTAGGTGAGTGTGGTTAGTATGTCTGAATACTCAGTAAGTATTGAGTAGTAGGTGAGTGTGGTTAGTATGTCTGAATACTCAGTAGGTATTGAGTAGTAGGTGAGTGTGGTTAGTATGTCTGAATACTCAGTAGGTATTGAGTAGTAGGTGAGTGTGGTTAGTATGTCTGAATACTCAGTAGTAAATCAGTAGGTGAGTGTGGTTAGTATGTCTGAATACTCGGTAGGTATTGAGTAGTAGGTGAGTGTGGTTGGTATGTCTGAATACTCAGTAGGTATTAAGTAGTAGGTGAGTGTGGTTAGTATGTCTGAATACTCAGTAGTAAATCAGTAGGTGAGTGTGGTTAGTATGTCTGAATACTCGGTAGGTATTGAGTAGTAGGTGAGTGTGGTTAGTATGTCTGAATACTCAGTAGTAAATCAGTAGGTGGGTGTGGTTAGTATGTCTGAATACTCGGTAGGTATTGAGTAGTAGGTGAGTGTGGTTGGTTTGTCTGAATACTCAGTAGTAAATCAGTAGGTGAGTGTGGTTAGTATGTCTGAATACTCAGTAGGTATTGAGTAGTATGTGAGTGTGGTTAGTATGTCTGAATACTCAGTAGTAAATCAATAGGTGAGTGTGGTTAGTATGTCTGAATACTCAGTAGTAAATCAGTAGGTGAGTGTGGTTAGTATATCTGAATACTCAGTAGTAAATCAGTAGGTGAGTGTAGTTAGTATGTCTGAATACTCAGTACTAAATGAGTAGGTGAGTGTAGTTAGTATGTCTGAATACTCAGTAGTAAGTCAGTAGGTGAGTGTGGTTAGTATGTTTGAATACTCAGTAGTAAATCAGTAGGTGAGTGTAGTTAGTATGTCTGAATACTCAGTAGTAAATCAGTAGGTGAGTGTAGTTAGTATGTCTGAATACTCAGTAGTAAATCAGTAGGTGAGTGTGGTTAGTATGTCTGAATACTCAGTAGTAAATCAGTAGGTGGGTGTAGTTAGTATGTCTGAATACTCAGTAGTAAATCAGTACGTGAGTGTGGTTAGTATGTCTGAATACTCAGTAGTAAATCAGTAGGTGGTTGTGGTTAGTATGTCTGAATACTCAGTAGTAAATCAGTTGGTGGTTGTGGTTAGTATGTCTGAATACTCAGTAGTAAATCAGTAGGTGTATTTAGTTAGTATGTCTGAATACTCAGTAGTAAGTCAGTAGGTGAGTGTGGTTAGTATGTCTGAATACTCAGTAGTAAATCAGTACGTGAGTGTGGTTAGTATGTCTGAATACTCAGTAGTAAATCAGTAGGTGAGTGTGGTTAGTATGTCTGAATACTCAGTAGTAAATCAGTAGGTGGTTGTGGTTAGTATGTCTGAATACTCAGTAGTAAATCAGTAGGTGTATGTAGTTAGTATGTCTGAATACTCGGTAGGTATTGAGTAGTAGGTGAGTGTAGTTAGTATGTCTGAATACTCAGTAGGTATTAAGTAGTAGGTGAGTGTAGTTAGTATGTCTGAATACTCAGTAGTAAATCAGTAGGTGAGTGTGGTTAGTATGTCTGAATACTCAGTAGTAAATCAGTAGGTGAGTGTGGTTAGTATGTCTGAATACTCAGTAGTAAATCAGTAGATGAGTGTAGTTAGTATGTCTGAATACTCAGTAGTAAATCAGTAGGTGAGTGTAGTTAGTATGTCTGAATACTCAGTAGGAAATCAGTAGGTGAGTGTAGTTAGTATGTCTGAATACTCAGTAGTAAATCAGTAGGTGAGTGTGGTTAGTATGTCTGAATACTCAGTAGTAAATCAGTAGGTGAGTGTAGTTAGTATGTCTGAATACTCAGTAGTAAATCAGTAGGTGAGTGTAGTTAGTATGTCTGAATACTCAGTAGTAAATCAGTAGGTGAGTGTGGTTAGTATGTCTGAATACTCAGTAGTAAATCAGTAGGTGAGTGTGGTTAGTATGTCTGAATACTCAGTAGTAAATCAGTAGGTGAGTGTGGTTAGTATGTCTGAATACTCAGTAGGTATTGAGTAGTAGGTGAGTGTGGTTAGTATGTCTGAATACTCAGTAGGAAATCAGTAGGTGAGTGTAGTTAGAATGTCTGAATACTCAGTAGTAAATCAGTAGGTGAGTGTAGTTAGTATGTCTGAATACTCAGTAGTAAATCAGTAGGTGAGTGTGGTTAGTATGTCTGAATACTCAGTAGTAAATCAGTAGGTGAGTGTGGTTAGTATGTCTGAATACTCAGTAGTAAATCAGTAGGTGGTTGTGGTTAGTATGTCTGAATACTCAGTAGTAAATCAGTAGGTGTATGTAGTTAGTATGTCTGAATATTCGGTAGGTATTGAGTAGTAGGTGAGTGTGGTTGGTATGTCTGAATACTCAGTAGTAAATCAGTAGGTGAGTGTGGTTAGTATGTCTGAATACTCGGTAGGTATTGAGTAGCAGGTGAGTGTGGTTGGTATGTCTGAATACTCAGTAGTAAATCAGTAGGTGAGTGTGGTTAGTATGTCTGAATACTCAGTAGGTATTGAGTAGTAGGTGAGTGTGGTTAGTATGTCTGAATACTCAGTAGGTATCGAGTAGTAGGTGAGTGTGGTTAGTATGTCTGAATACTCAGTAAGTATTGAGTAGTAGGTGAGTGTGGTTAGTATGTCTGAATACTCAGTAGGTATTGAGTAGTAGGTGAGTGTGGTTAGTATGTCTGAATACTCAGTAGTAAATCAGTAGGTGAGTGTGGTTAGTATGTCTGAATACTCAGTTGGTATTGAGTAGTAGGTGAGTGTGGTTAGTATGTCTGAATACTCAGTAGTAAATCAGTAGGTGAGTGTGGTTAGTATGTCTGAATACTCGGTAGGTATTGAGTAGTAGGTGAGTGTGGTTGGTATGTCTGAATACTCAGTAGGTATTAAGTAGTAGGTGAGTGTGGTTAGTATGTCTGAATACTCAGTAGTAAATCAGTAGGTGAGTGTGGTTAGTATGTCTGAATACTCGGTAGGTATTGAGTAGTAGGTGAGTGTGGTTAGTATGTCTGAATACTCAGTAGTAAATCAGTAGGTGGGTGTGGTTAGTATGTCTGAATACTCGGTAGGTATTGAGTAGTAGGTGAGTGTGGTTGGTTTGTCTGAATACTCAGTAGTAAATCAGTAGGTGAGTGTGGTTAGTATGTCTGAATACTCAGTAGGTATTGAGTAGTATGTGAGTGTGGTTAGTATGTCTGAATACTCAGTAGTAAATCAATAGGTGAGTGTGGTTAGTATGTCTGAATACTCAGTAGTAAATCAGTAGATGAGTGTAGTTAGTATGTCTGAATACTCAGTAGTAAATCAGTAGGTGAGTGTGGTTAGTATATCTGAATACTCAGTAGTAAATCAGTAGGTGAGTGTAGTTAGTATGTCTGAATACTCAGTACTAAATGAGTAGGTGAGTGTAGTTAGTATGTCTGAATACTCAGTAGTAAGTCAGTAGGTGAGTGTGGTTAGTATGTTTGAATACTCAGTAGTAAATCAGTAGGTGAGTGTAGTTAGTATGTCTGAATACTCAGTAGGAAATCAGTAGGTGAGTGTGGTTAGTATGTCTGAATACTCAGTAGTAAATCAGTAGGTGGGTGTAGTTAGTATGTCTGAATACTCAGTAGTAAATCAGTACGTGAGTGTGGTTAGTATGTCTGAATACTCAGTAGTAAATCAGTAGGTGAGTGTGGTTAGTATGTCTGAATACTCAGTAGTAAATCAGTAGGTGGTTGTGGTTAGTATGTCTGAATACTCAGTAGTAAATCAGTAGGTGTATGTAGTTAGTATGTCTGAATACTCGGTAGGTATTGAGTAGTAGGTGAGTGTAGTTAGTATGTCTGAATACTCAGTAGGTATTAAGTAGTAGGTGAGTGTAGTTAGTATGTCTGAATACTCAGTAGTAAATCAGTAGGTGAGTGTGGTTAGTATGTCTGAATACTCAGTAGTAAATCAGTAGGTGAGTGTGGTTAGTATGTCTGAATACTCAGTAGTAAATCAGTAGATGAGTGTAGTTAGTATGTCTGAATACTCAGTAGTAAATCAGTAGGTGAGTGTAGTTAGTATGTCTGAATACTCAGTAGGAAATCAGTAGGTGAGTGTAGTTAGTATGTCTGAATACTCAGTAGTAAATCAGTAGGTGAGTGTGGTTAGTATGTCTGAATACTCAGTAGTAAATCAGTAGGTGAGTGTAGTTAGTATGTCTGAATACTCAGTAGTAAATCAGTAGGTGAGTGTAGTTAGTATGTCTGAATACTCAGTAGTAAATCAGTAGGTGAGTGTAGTTAGTATGTCTGAATACTCAGTAGTAAATCAGTAGTGAGTGTGGTTAGTATGTTTGAATACTCAGCAGTAAATCAGTAGGTGAGTGTGGTTAGTATGTCTGAATACTCAGTAGTAAATCAGTAGGTGAGTGTGGTTAGTATGTCTGAATACTCAGTAGGTATTGAGTAGTAGGTGAGTGTGGTTAGTATGTCTGAATACTCAGTAGTAAATCAGTAGGTGAGTGTAGTTAGTATGTCTGAATACTCAGTAGTAAATCAGTAGGTGAGTGTAGTTAGTATGTCTGAATACTCAGTAGTAAATCAGTAGGTGAGTGTGGTTAGTATGTCTGAATACTCAGTAGTAAATCAGTAGGTGAGTGTAGTTAGTATGTCTGAATACTCAGTAGTAAATCAGTAGGTGAGTGTGGTTAGTATGTCTGAATACTCAGTAAGTATTGAGTAGTAGGTGAGTGTGGTTAGTATGTTTGAATACTCAGTAGGTATTGAGTAGTAGGTGAGTGTGGTTAGTATGTTTGAATACTCAGTAGGTATTGAGTAGTAGGTGAACGGTACGTGGATGACCTCCACGTTAGTGTAAATGGTGAACAGAGAGGGTGGAGGAGAGAGTGACACAGTGCTGGAGTTGTTGTGAAGCTGTGTGTTGGTGTTGACGGAGAAGGAGAGTGTCTGTTAAAGGAGCTCCGCTTTCTAGC
This sequence comes from Megaleporinus macrocephalus, assembly GCA_021613375.1. NCBI lineage: Eukaryota > Metazoa > Chordata > Actinopteri > Characiformes > Anostomidae > Megaleporinus > Megaleporinus macrocephalus. Next base: position 38,046,221 of record CM038727.1, read on the forward strand.
AGGAAACATTCACTCTCAGTAAACAGCTAGATACACTGAACGGGAGTGTCTCTGAGCTTCACACTCCTTTATTAGTGAGTAGTATGTTCACTACTAAGACTGAACTTTCACCTTCAGGATCCACAAACGAGGAGAAGCAGCTGACGCTAACGCTAAACGTTCTCAGGAGAGAGTCCAGCGCATGTTCACGTTCACGGTTCTTCTCGCGGTTCTCCATAATCTGGAGCTTCTGGACTTCCTGTGTGGAGAAACTGTGGCACTGCATTGTGTTTTAGTCTGAGCTTAAAACCAACAGCCTCCGTCAAGTCTCTCACCAGTGGTGGTCTACTGAACCACTCACACTCATCCAGACTGAAGTGAGGAGAGCAGAGCGGGGGTCTTTGGGTGGCTGTGTTGGTCCACACGCTGCTTCACTAACTGTTCTCCTTGTTTATGTTTGTGAAGCTGTTTAGACTAATATCAGTCTTTCACTGCCTTTCACTGAAACAACATCAACAACACAATGTACATGGTTTTCTTTAAGCTAGATTAGTAACTGTAAGGAGAGTGAGGAGAGTGAGGAGTGGTGAGGAGAGTGAGGAGTGGTGAGGAGAGTGAGGAGTGGTGAGGAGAGTGAGGAGTGGTAAGGAGAGTGAGGAGAGTGAGGAGAGGTAAGGAGAGTGAGGAGAGTGAGGAGAGGTAAGGAGAGTGAGGAGAGTGAGGAGTGGTGAGGAGAGTGAGGAGTGGTGAGGAGAGTGAGGAGTGGTAAGGAGAGTGAGGAGAGTGAGGAGTGGTAAGGAGAGTGAGGAGAGTGAGGAGAGGTAAGGAGAGTGAGGAGAGTGAGGAGTGGTAAGGAGAGTGAGGAGAGGTAAGGAGAGTGAGGAGAGTGAGGAGTGGTAAGGAGAGTGAGGAGTGGTAAGGAGAGTGAGGAGAGTGAGGAGAGGTAAGGAGAGTGAGGAGAGTGAGGAGTGGTAAGGAGAGTGAGGAGAGTGAGGAGAGGTAAGGAGAGTGAGGAGAGTGAGGAGAGGTAAGGAGAGTGAGGAAAGTGAGGAGAGGTAAGGAGAGTGAGGAGAGTGAGGAGAGTGAGGAGTGGTGAGGAGAGTGAGGAGTGGTGAGGAGAGTGAGGAGTGGTAAGGAGAGTGAGGAGAGTGAGGAGAGGTAAGGAGAGTGAGGAGAGTGAGGAGAGGTAAGGAGAGTGAGGAGAGTGAGGAGTGGTGAGGAGAGTGAGGAGTGGTGAGGAGAGTGAGGAGTGGTAAGGAGAGTGAGGAGAGTGAGGAGTGGTAAGGAGAGTGAGGAGAGTGAGGAGTGGTAAGGAGAGTGAGGAGAGTGAGGAGAGGTAAGGAGAGTGAGGAGAGTGAGGAGTGGTAAGGAGAGTGAGGAGAGTGAGGAGAGGTAAGGAGAGTGAGGAAAGTGAGGAGAGGTAAGGAGAGTGAGGAGAGGTAAGGAGAGTGAGGAGAGTGAGGAGAGGTAAGGAGAGTGAGGAGTGGTAAGGAGAGTGAGGAGTGGTAAGGAGAGGGAGGAGAGTGAGGAGAGTGAGGAGAGTGAGGAGAGTGAGGAGAGGTAAGGAGAGTGAGGAGAGTGAGGAGAGGTAAGGAGAGTGAGGAGAGTGAGGAGAGGTAAGGAGAGTGAGGAGAGGTAAGGAGAGTAAGGAGTGGTAAGGAGAGTGAGGAGAGTGAGAAGTGGTAAGGAGAGGGAGGAGAGTGAGGAGAGGTAAGGAGAGTGAGGAGAGTGAGGAGAGGTAAGGAGAGTGAGGAGAGTGAGGAGAGGTAAGGAGAGTGAGGAGAGTGAGGAGTGGTAAGGAGAGTGAGGAGAGTAAGGAGTGGTAAGGAGAGTGAGGAGAGTGAGGAGATGTAAGGAGAGTGAGGAGAGTGAGGAGAGGTAAGGAGAGTGAGGAGAGTGAGGAGAGGTAAGGAGAGTGAGGAGAGTGAGGAGTGGTAAGGAGAGTGAGGAGAGTGAGGAGTGGTAAGGAGAGTGAGGAGAGGTAAGGAGAGTGAGGAGAGGTAAGGAGAGTGAGGAGTGGTAAGGAGAGTGAGGAGAGGTAAGGAGAGTGAGGAGAGTGAGGAGTGGTAAGGAGAGTGAGGAGAGTGAGGAGTGGTAAGGAGAGTGAGGAGAGTGAGGAGATGTAAGGAGAGTGAGGAGAGTGAGGAGAGGTAAGGAGAGTGAGGAGAGTGAGGAGAGGTAAGGAGAGTGAGGAGAGGTAAGGAGAGTGAGGAGAGTGAGGAGAGGTAAGGAGAGTGAGGAGAGTGAGGAGAGTGAGGAGAGGTAAGGAGAGTGAGGAGAGTGAGGAGAGGTAAGGAGAGTGAGGAGAGTGAGGTGAGGTAAGGAGAGTGAGGAGAGTGAGGAGTGGTAAGGAGAGTGAGGAGAGTGAGGAGAGGTAAGGAGAGTGAGGAGAGTGAGGTGAGGTAAGGAGAGTGAGGAGAGTGAGGAGTGGTAAGGAGAGTGAGGAGAGGTAAGGAGAGTGAGGAGAGTGAGGAGTGGTAAGGAGAGTGAGGAGAGGTAAGGAGAGTGAGGAGAGTGAGGAGAGGTAAGGAGAGTGAGGAGAGTGAGGAGAGGTAAGGAGAGTGAGGAGAGTGAGGAGTGGTAAGGAGAGTGAGGAGAGGTAAGGAGAGTGAGGAGAGTGAGGAGTGGTAAGGAGAGTGAGGAGAGTGAGGAGAGGTAAGGAGAGTGAGGAGAGTGAGGAGAGGTAAGGAGAGTGAGGAGAGGTAAGGAGAGTGAGGAGAGTGAGGAGTGGTAAGGAGAGTGAGGAGAGTGAGGAGAGGTAAGGAGAGTGAGGAGAGTGAGGAGAGTGAGGAGAGGTAAGGAGAGTGAGGAGAGTGAGGAGTGGTAAGGAGAGTGAGGAGAGGTAAGGAGAGTGAGGAGAGTGAGGAGTGGTAAGGAGAGTGAGGAGAGGTAAGGAGAGTGAGGAGAGTGAGGAGTGGTAAGGAGAGTGAGGAGAGTGAGGAGTGGTAAGGAGAGAGAGGAGAGGTAAGATTTGAGTTCTATATTTTGTTCTTCTTTTCAGAAATCAGTCTGGATATTTTAAGATATAATAAAGTCAGTCTTAGTTTTTCTTGGTCTACCAGTGCTCCACTCTAAACCTACCTCACACACTAACACTGACTCCTACCTCACACTAACACTGACTCCTACCTCACACTAACACTGACTCCTACCTCACACTAACACTGACTTCTACCTCACACACTAACACTGACTCCTACCTCACACACTAACACTGACTCCTACCTCACACTAACACTGACTTCTACCTCACACACTAACACTGACTCCTACCTCACACTAACACTGACTTCTACCTCATACACTAACACTGACTCCTACCTCACACTAACACTGACTCCTACCTCACACTAACACTGACTCCTACCTCACACACTAACACTGACTCCTACCTCACACTAACACTGACTTCTACCTCATACACTAACACTGACTCCTACCTCACACTAACACTGACTCCTACCTCACACTAACACTGACTTCTACCTCACACTAACACTGACTCCTACCTCACACACTAACACTGACTCCTACCTCACACTAACACAGACTTCTACCTCACACTAACACTGACTTCTACCTCACACACTAACACTGACTCCTACCTCACACTAACACTGACTCCTACCTCACACTAACACTGACTTCTACCTCACACTAACACTGACTCCTACCTCACACACTAACACTGACTCCTACCTCACACTAACACAGACTTCTACCTCACACTAACACTGACTTCTACCTCACACTAACACAGACTTCTACCTCACACTAACACTGACTCCTACCTCACACTAACACTGACTCCTACCTCACACTAACACTGACTCCTACCTCACACACTAACACTGACTCCTACCTCACACTAACACTGACTCCTACCTCACACACTAACACTGACTCCTACCTCACACTAACACAGACTTCTACCTCACACTAACACAGACTTCTACCTCACACTAACACTGACTCCTACCTCACACTAACACTTACTTCTACCTCACACACTAACACTGACTCCTACCTCACACTAACACAGACTTCTACCTCACACACTAACACTGACTCCTACCTCACACTAACACTGACTTCTACCTCACACTAACACTGACTCCTACCTCACACTAACACTGACTTCTACCTCACACTAACACTGACTCCTACCTCACACTAACACTGACTCCTACCTCACACTAACACTGACTCCTACCACACACTAACACTGACTCCTACCTCACACTAACACTGACTTCTACCTCACACTAACACTGACTCCTACCTCACACTAACACTGACTTCTACCTCACACTAACACTGACTCCTACCTCACACTAACACTGACTTCTACCTCACACTAACACAGACTTCTACCTCACACACTAACACTGACTCCTACCTCACACTAACACTGACTTCTACCTCACACTAACACTGACTCCTACCTCACACTAACACTGACTTCCTACCTCACACTAACACTGACTCCTACCTCACACTAACACTGACTCCTACCTCACACTAACACTGACTCCTACCACACACTAACACTGACTCCTACCTCACCACTAACACTGACTTCTACCTCACACTAACACTGACTCCTACCTCACACTAACACTGACTTCTACCTCACACTAACACTGACTCCTACCTCACACTAACACTGACTTCTACCTCACACACTAACACTGACTCCTACCTCACACTAACACTGACTCCTACCTCACACTAACACTGACTCTACCTCACACACTAACACTGACTCCTACCTCACACTAACACTGACTCCTACCTCACACTAACACTGACTCCTACCTCACACACTAACACTGACTCCTACCTCACACTAACACTGACTTCTACCTCACACTAACTTCTACCTCACACACTAACACTGACTTCTACCTCACACTAACACTGACTCCTACCTCACACTAACACTGACTTCTACCTCACACACTAACACTGACTCCTACCTCACACTAACACTGACTCCTACCTCACACTAACACTGACTCCTACCTCACACTAACACTGACTCCTACCTCACACTAACACTGACTTCTACCTCACACACTAACACTGACTCCTACCTCACACACTAACACTGACTCCTACCTCACACTAACACAGACTTCTACCTCACACTAACTTCTACCTCACACACTAACACTGACTCCTACCTCACACTAACACTGACTCCTACCTCACACTAACACTGACTTCTACCTCACACACTAACACTGACTCCTACCTCACACTAACACTGACTCCTACCTCACACTAACACTGACTCCTACCTCACACACTAACACTGACTCCTACCTCACACTAACACTGACTCCTACCTCACACTAACACTGACTCCTACCTCACACTAACACTGACTTCTACCTCACACACTAACACTGACTCCTACCTCACACTAACACTGACTTCTACCTCACACTAACACTGACTCCTACCTCACACTAACACTGACTCCTACCTCACACTAACACTGACTCCTACCTCACACTAACACTGACTCTACCTCACACTAACACTGACTCCTACCTCACACTAACACTGACTTCTACCTCACACTAACACTGACTCCTACCTCACACTAACACTGACTTCTACCTCACACACTAACACTGACTCCTACCTCACACTAACACTGACTTCTACCTCACACTAACACTGACTCCTACCTCACACTAACACTGACTTCTACCTCACACTAACACTGACTCCTACCTCACACTAACACTGACTCCTACCTCACACTAACACTGACTCCTACCTCACACTAACACTGACTCCTACCTCACACTAACACTGACTTCTACCTCACACTAACACTGACTCCTACCTCACACTAACACTGACTTCTACCTCACACTAACACTGACTCCTACCTCACACTAACACTGACTTCTACCTCACACTAACACTGACTCCTACCTCACACTAACACTGACTTCTACCTCACACTAACACTGACTCCTACCTCACACACTAACACTGACTCCTACCTCACACTAACACTGACTTCTACCTCACACTAACACTGACTCCTACCTCACACACTAACACTGACTCTACCTCACACTAACACTGACTCCTACCTCACACTAACACTGACTCCTACCTCACACTAACACTGACTTCTACCTCACACACTAACACTGACTCCTACCTCACACTAACACTGACTTCTACCTCACACTAACACTGACTCCTACCTCACACTAACTCCTACCTCACACTAACACTGACTTCTACCTCACACTAACACAGACTTCTACCTCACACTAACACTGACTCCTACCTCACACTAACACTGACTTCTACCTCACACACTAACACTGACTCCTACCTCACACTAACACAGACTTCTACCTCACACACTAACACTGACTCCTACCTCACACTAACACTGACTTCTACCTCACACTAACACTGACTCCTACCTCACACTAACACTGACTTCTACCTCACACTAACACTGACTCCTACCTCACACTAACACTGACTCCTACCTCACACTAACACTGACTCCTACCACACACTAACACTGACTCCTACCTCACACTAACACTGACTTCTACCTCACACTAACACTGACTCCTACCTCACACTAACACTGACTTCTACCTCACACTAACACTGACTCCTACCTCACACTAACACTGACTCTACCTCACACTAACACTGACTCCTACCTCACACTAACACTGACTTCTACCTCACACACTAACACTGACTCCTACCTCACACACTAACACTGACTCCTACCTCACACTAACACAGACTTCTACCTCACACTAACTTCTACCTCACACACTAACACTGACTCCTACCTCACACTAACACTGACTCCTACCTCACACTAACATTGACTTCTACCTCACACACTAACACTGACTCCTACCTCACACTAACACTGACTCCTACCTCACACTAACACTGACTCCTACCTCACACACTAACACTGACTCCTACCTCACACTAACACTGACTCCTACCTCACACTAACACTGACTCCTACCTCACACTAACACTGACTTCTACCTCACACACTAACACTGACTCCTACCTCACACTAACACTGACTTCTACCTCACACTAACACTGACTCCTACCTCACACTAACACTGACTCCTACCTCACACTAACACTGACTTCTACCTCACACTAACACAGACTTCTACCTCACACTAACACTGACTTCTACCTCACACACTAACACTGACTCCTACCTCACACTAACACTGACTTCTACCTCACACTAACACTGACTCCTACCTCACACTAACACTGACTTCTACCTCACACTAACTCCTACCTCACACACTAACACTGACTCCTACCTCACACTAACACAGACTTCTACCTCACACACTAACACTGACTTCCACCTCACACACTAACACTGACTCCTACCTCACACTAACACTGACTCCTACCTCACACTAACACAGACTTCCACCTCACACACTAACACTGACTCCTACCTCACACTAACACTGACTCCTACCTCACACACTAACACTGACTCCTACCTCACACACTAACACTGACTTCTACCTCACACTAACACTGACTTCTACCTCACACACTAACACTGACTTCTACCTCACACTAACACTGACTTCTACCTCACACACTAACACTGACTCCTACCTCACACTAACACTGACTTCTACCTCACATCTCACCTGTACCTGCAGGTACCTACACTCTCCTGAGCAGCACAAACACGAGGAGAACGTTCAGATGATAAAAGTGTATTTAAATTCAGAACAAAAACAAAAACACAAACAACACGAGTCACCAGCAGGACGATGAGGCTGGAGAGGACTCAGCTCTGACTCGATCTGCCTCCAGCAGGTTCAGCTGTAGCCCCGGCGGGTTCCTGGATGGAGAGTCTAACAGAAGCTGAGAAGAAAGGAATGACGATGCGGTAAATACTGTCCAGCGCGCGTCGCCTGGTGACCGTCAGCTCCGTACAGGAAGTGTGCTGAGCTGCTAGGTTGGACTGGTGGTCTCCGTGAGCTGCTGGTCTTCACGCCGGAGGGCCGGTTCTCTCGGTGGGGTCTCCTGTGATGTGATGGCGTGTAGAGGTGTAATTAACACGGAGGTACTTGAAACTAGTGTTCAGCCTCGTTTGCCGCAGGGCTGGAGCGCCCCCCGATGGTGACCCTGTGCCGTATCCCCCGTCCTATCCGCTGTGGTTCATGGTGTCCAGCGTTGCTGATTGGAGCTTGAAGGCCAGCGTGACGGTGACGACGATGCCGCAGATCATGAGGAAGGGCAGCCACGTCTTCAGGAAGCCGACAAAGCTGAAACACAAACATCAGCTGTGAACATCACGTACGCCTTCAAGACCACCCCACCACCCACCACCCACCAGCTACCAGAGTCTCCTCCACTAACCTCAGACCTCACCATCATCTCCAAACAGCACCAGCAACCAGAACGGTGGAGGAGAAATCCAGCGTTCCCACAAACAACCCCACTGTCAGAGCTCCATGTTCATCTTCAAACCAGCCTGAAGTTCCTCTTCTCCACATTCTTCATCTAACGCTCCACCTTAAACACTGCAGCTCCTACAGACTCCACATTCTTCATCTAACGCTCCACCTTAAACACTGCAGCTCCTACAGACTCCACATTCTTCATCTAACGCTCCACCTTAAACACTGCAGCTCCTACAGACTCCACATTCTTCATCTAACTCTCCACCTTAAACACTGCAGCTCCTACAGACTCCACATTCTTCATCTAACGCTCCACCTTAAACACTGCAGCTCCTACAGACTCCACATTCTTCATCTAACGCTCCACCTTAAACACTGCAGCTCCTACAGACTCCACATTCTTCATCTAACGCTCCACCTTAAACACTGCAGCTCCTACAGACTCCACATTCTTCATCTAACGCTCCACCTTAAACACTGCAGCTCCTACAGACTCCACATTCTTCATCTAACGCTCCACCTTAAACACTGCAGCTCCTACAGACTCCAGATTGGAACCACAGCAGCGTTTAAGGTGGAACGGAGAATTCCCAAAACCAGCTGCTGAACTTCCAACATCTTTAACAGAATCCTGAACAACTTTAACTCTGCAGTCTGTACGTTTCACTCCGGACAGTTTCTCCAACACTCGGACACCATGGAGCAGCTTCAGCTCAGCGTTCAACACTGAAGAGACTGAAGAGACGAGCAGCTCCACCTTTATTAGCACCACAACCTCAACAGTGACTGGAAGTAGCAGCCATGCTGTGTGAGTGGATCACTGTGTGCTGGTTGAAGCAGATCATCTTCAACTGAAAGTTCCACAGAGACACCTTTCATCTACTTTGTGTTTGATGTCCAGATCAAAGAGAGTAGCTAGTACAGGTAACATTAGAGACCAGCTCCCTCTGAGAAACTAGCATAGCTAAGTAAATAGTATGTGGGCGGAGCTTATTTACACAGTGGCTCAGTTTATTTGGTCTGTGTAGCTTCTGTGTGATCATCATCGCTGTAAACCAGCCAATCAGAGTGGAGCTCATTAAATATTCATGAGCTCAACAAAGAAAGAGAAACAGTGTTTTATTCTAGAAGATCAAAGAGAGTAAACAAATACACACACACCTGTAGGTCATCAAATGAATATATATATATATAATATATCAGCTTTGATAAATTAACCTGTGATGCAGGTGTAGATTCCACTGGAGGGACGGATCCAGACGTCAGAATCAGAATCAGAACACAGACTGATTCATAAACACCCATCTGAAGTTCATCACCCATATATAGATCAGGAGGCTATACCCGTTGCCATGGCTACGCTAGAGGAGGATGATATGGCAAAACGCAACATCACTTGTTCTTTATGATGTCACACGATATTAAAACGTTCTGCTCTCCGGACCACCCAGAGGATAGCTTGAGCCGTCGCCAAGCCCGGAGCTCCCACACGGCGGTAGAGCCGGATCCAGGTTCTGTTTGGGATCCAGTGCCGGTCTGTGAGGCCTCGTTGTGATGCTTCAGTCGTGTATTTGCTGTGGTGGGACACGCTGACTGACCCACCTGCTGGTGTGATGATCTGAGGAGCATCGCTACGACAGGAGGTCCACATGTGTTTCCTCCAACTGACAGCCTGACAGTCTGACAGTTCCTCCAACTGACAGTGTCCAGCAGGATGATGTTCCACACACAGCGAGGGTCTCCCAAGAACTTCTCCACCAGATCCCAACCCTTCCTGGTCCGGCCCATTCACCAGATTCATCAGCATTTATGGGTCCAGCTGGAACTCCAACTTCAGGATCTACAGGACCAGCTGCAGCATCTGTGGTTAACATGTACATCTCCAACCGGATCTCATCTTCTATCCAGACTGGAGAACCAACACCTTCATATACACATACATCATCACTAGGTCCACACAAGAACGTCTGTGAGTGGGCTCACCTGACGTGTTTGCTGTAGATGAAGGACAGCAGGCAGAGGTTCACCATGTTCCAGGAGGTGCTGTTTTCGTAGCGCATCAGGTTCAGCGCCATGGCTACGTGGGAGTGGCAGTTATCACAGCACAGGTTATGCTGAGATGGAGAGAAGAAGAAGAGGAGGAGAAGAGGAGGAGTCACTCACAGTCAGGTACGGCTACAGTACACCAGCTCGTGTTGGTCGTATGTGTTTACCATGCGGTGCTTGTACTCCTCGGAGGCGTCGTGCACCGCCGCGTCCCAGGCGCTCGAGCCCCCCGCGTACACCTTGTTCCTGTCCAGCTTCCAGAACCTGAACACCACCACCACCACCACCACCACCACAAACAGAACGTCAGCTCCACGCCAGCTCCACACACACCCACACAGCCGCACCTCCTCCCTTTACTTACTTGGTGGGTTTCCCGAAAGCCATGTTGTCCTCCTGCACACAGGACAGGGGTCAGTCAGCAGGGGGCAGCACAACCAGAGCACAGCTTTTGTTTAATACAGCATGCAAACACTTACGGACACGAAGTAGGGCCCTGCGAAGTCTCGGATCACACCTGTGGAGGTGCAGATCCCCATGTGACCGATGAAAGGCAGGAACCACCTGTGACGTCACGGTTAGGGTATTAATAGTCCAGTATGGTCTAATATTATGTATAAATAATAATGATACTGATCTGTATTTATGATAAAGTGCTCTATGGTTAAAATACAGCATTTTTACAGCATTTATTTAATCTTTTATTCCATAAAATATGCTTTAATACGCCTTTAAAACTGGCTTCTTATTAGAATGTTCCGCCTCAGGCGCCAGACTGTACCTGCTGCACCGGTTAAGGTGGAACGGAAAATTCGAATAAAAAGCTAAAGAATCAGATTCCTCGCGATTAAATAGTTTTATAAGCTTTAACAGATCTAAACTCCCTCCGGACATCAGACACAGGACCGTATCACCCAAATCTGACTTTTACCTCAGCTACACGGCTGAGCGCGGCATTCCAGCGCGATTAAAAAGCGAATTGAGCGACTACAGCACTCACGTCAGGCCGGGAATTGGTGTCCAGACGATGCAGTAGGGATATCTGCTCTGCTCTCGGTCTATTTTGTCGAAAGCGCCCTGGAAATTCTGATAATTCTTCATGTTGTCCACCGCGGACACATCCGCCATTACAGTAAACAGTGACGCAGTGCGCATGCGCAGTCCCAGCCGCCGATTCGACTACAGTCGTTAGCGCTACATGCTAACAGGACTTTACTGTTTACTCACACGATATAACTCACCGCTTTTATTAACAAACCCCTCGCGAGGTTTATTAATATTAATATTAATAACCCCTCACAACAACAACAACAAGAGTTGAGAAGTAAAAATAAATCCCGTCAGGTTTGTAAGCATTTAAGCGTTAAAGGGCCCATACCACGGAAAAACGTCCTCCACGTTGTGACGTAGTAGGCACAGTGTATACAAGCCATACATATCATTCCATTCAGTTTATACATGGAACTGAAATAGAAATAGAAAAGAACAGATTACTGCTCGTGTGATGTCACAAACAGCTCATTTGCATATATTTGTCCTGTTACTATTGGAGTTCTTTATTCTTCTTTATATACCGTATTGTTTTTGTACTGTGTAACTGCTACTGGCTGCTAAATTTCCTTCGGGATCAATAAATTATCTATCTATCTATCTATCTATCTGTCTGTCTGTCTGTCTGTCTGTACCAATAGAAATGCTCCAAAATAGATTGGAAATATTTCTGGTTCCACTGACTTACATTAAAGGTACACAAATTTTTTAGTTCTCTCCTTTAAACTTGAGACTTTTTTTATTATACAATATAATAATAATAATAATAATAATATTTATTATGTACTTATTTACTATGAACAGACTGAAGCACGTCCTTGTTGTTGCTGGCGTGCTGGACGCAGGTGCGCCGCAGGCAGGTGGGCCGGCGCTGCAGGACTGCGAGGGTGCTCCATTAAAAAGGTGACATTCGCAGTCTCTGGGCGGACGGTCATGTGGGTCACCCTCTCCTGTAGCCCAGATAAGCCGGGGGTGGATCATTAGCGGATGTGGGGCAGGTGGCACCTCCTGTCTGGCTCAGCTGCACCGCACATAAATCACTGCAGGCCCTAAAACTACTAGTCAGCACAACAGGGACAGTGAGGAACGATCCGGAGCCAGCACCGCTCCTCCGGGCCAGCTGTGGAGGAGATTACGGGCCGGGATACTGTAACTGTACCGGCTTTAAGATTCCGAGGAGATCATCAGAGTGGAGGTGAATGGAACCAGACGTCCACCTCTAAAAGCTGTTCTAGATACAGTCAGATCTGTTCACAGTGGTGGTGAATGGAACCAGACGTCCACCTCTAAAAGCTGTTCTAGATACAGTCAGATCTGTTCACAGTGGTGGTGAATGGAACCAGGCGTCCACCTCTAAAAGCTGTTCTAGATACAGTCAGATCTGTTCACAGTGGTGGTGAATGGAACCAGACATCCTCCTCTAAAAGCTCCTCACAGAAAGTTCTTACAGTAGATGTTATAAATACACTGTCTGATTCTGAGACGCT
>CM038727.1:38064253-38084253 GCA_021613375.1 Megaleporinus macrocephalus
CTCTAATTAAACACTCCTGCTCTAACTGGACCGTACTGACTCTAGTTAAACACTCCTGCCCTAACTGGACCGTACTGAACTCTAATTAAACACTCCTGCTCTAACTGGACCGTACTGACTCTAATTAAACACTCCTGCTCTAACTGGACCGTACTGACTCTAATTAAACACTCCTGCTCTAACTGGACCGTACTGACTCTAGTTAAACACTCCTGCCCTAACTGGACCGTACTGAACTCTAATTAAACACTCCTGCTCTAACTGGACCGTACTGACTCTAATTAAACACTCCTGCTCTAACTGGACCGTACTGACTCTAATTAAACACTCCTGCCCTAACTGGACCGTACTGAACTCTAATTAAACACTCCTCTAACTGGACCGTACTGACTCTAATTAAACACTCCTGCTCTAACTGGACCGTACTGACTCTAATTAAACACCCCTGCTCTAACTGGAGCTTACTGAAATCTAATTAAACACTCCTGCTCTAACTGGACCGTACTGACTCTAATTAAACACTCCTGCTCTAACTGGACCGTACTGACTCTAATTAAACACTCCTGCCCTAACTGGACCGTACTGAACTCTAATTAAACACTCCTCTAACTGGACCGTACTGACTCTAATTAAACACTCCTGCTCTAACTGGACCGTACTGACTCTAAACACTCCTGCTGTAACTGGACCGTACTGACTCTAATTAAACACCCCTGCTCTAACTGGAGCATACTGAAATCTAATTAAACACTCCTGCTCTAACTGGACCGTACTGACTCTAATTAAACACCCCTGCTCTAACTGGACCGTACTGACTCTAATTAAACACTCCTGCTCTAACTGGACCGTACTGAGTCTAATTAAACACTCTTGCTCTAACTGGACCGTACTGACTCTAATTAAACACCCCTGCTCTAACTGGACCGTACTGACTCTAATTAAACACTCCTGCTCTAACTGGACCGTACTGACTCTAATTAAACACTCCTGCTCTAACTGGACCGTACTGACTCTAATTAAACACCCCTGCTCTAACTGGACCGTACTGAACTCTAATTAAACACCCCTGCTCTAACTGGACCGTACTGAACTCTAATTAAACACCCCTGCTCTAACTGGACCGTACTGAACTCTAATTAAACACTCCTGCTCTAACTGGACCGTACTGACTCTAATTAAACACCCCTGCTCTAACTGGACCGTACTGAACTCTAATTAAACACTCCTGCTCTAACTGGACCGTACTGACTCTAATTAAACACTCCTGCTCTAACTGGACCGTACTGACTCTAATTAAACACCCCTGCTCTAACTGGACCGTACTGAACTCTAATTAAACACCCCTGCTCTAACTGGACCGTACTGACTCTAATTAAACACTCCTGCTCTAACTGGACCGTACTGACTCTAATTAAACACTCCTGCTCTAACTGGACCGTACTGACTCTAATTAAACACCCCTGCTCTAACTGGACCGTACTGACTCTAATTAAACACCCCTGCTCTAACTGGACCATACTGAACTCTAATTAAACACCCCTGCTCTAACTGGACCGTACTGACTCTAATTAAACACTCCTGCTCTAACTGGACCGTACTGACTCTAATTAAACAACCGTGCTCTAACTGGACCATACTGAACTCTAATTAAACACCTCTGCTCTAATTGGACCGTACTGAACTCTAATTAAACACCCCTGCTCTACACCGTACTGACTCTAATTAAACACCCCTGCTCTAACTGGACCGTACTGACTCTAATTAAACACCCCTGCTCTACACCGTACTGACTCTAATTAAACACCCCTGCTCTAACTGGACCGTACTGACTCTAATTAAACACCCCTGCTCTAACTGGACCGTACTGACTCTAATTAAACACCCCTGCTCTAACTGGACCGTACTGACTCTAATTAAACACCCCTGCTCTAACTGGACCGTACTGACTCTAATTAAACACTCCTGCTCTAACTGGACCGTACTGACTCTAATTAAACACTCCTGCTCTAACTGGACCGTACTGACTCTAATTAAACACTCCTGCTCTAACTGGACCGTACTGACTCTAATTAAACACTCCTGCTCTAACTGGACCGTACTGAACTCTAATTAAACACCCCTGCTCTACACCGTACTGACTCTAATTAAACACCCCTGCTCTAACTGGACCGTACTGACTCTAATTAAACACTCCTGCTCTACACCGTACTGACTCTAATTAAACACCCCTGCTCTACACCGTACTGACTCTAATTAAACACACCTGCTCTAACTGGACCGTACTGACTCTAATTAAACACCCCTGCTCTAACTGGACCGTACTGACTCTAATTAAACACCCCTGCTCTAACTGGACCGTACTGACTCTAATTAAACACTCCTGCTCTAACTGGACCGTACTGACTCTAATTAAACACTCCTGCTCTAACTGGACCGTACTGACTCTAATTAAACACTCCTGCTCTAACTGGACCGTACTGACTCTAATTAAACACTCCTGCTCTAACTGGACCGTACTGACTCTAATTAAACACTCCTGCTCTAACTGGACCGTACTGACTCTAATTAAACACTCCTGCTGTAACTGGACCGTACTGACTCTAATTAAACACTCCTGCTGTAACTGGACCGTACTGACTCTAATTAAACACCCCTGCTCTAACTGGACCGTACTGACTCTAATTAAACACTCCTGCTGTAACTGGACCGTACTGACTCTAATTAAACACCCCTGCTCTAACTGGAGCTTACTGAAATCTAATTAAACACTCCTGCTCTAACTGGACCGTACTGACTCTAATTAAACACCCCTGCTCTAACTGGACCATACTGACTCTAATTAAACACCCCTGCTTTAACTGGACCGTACTGACTCTAATTAAACACTCCTGCTCTACACCGTACTTAACTCTAATTAAACACCCCTGCTCTAACTGGACCGTACTGACTCTAATTAAACACTCCTGCTCTACACCGTACTGACTCTAATTAAACACCCCTGCTCTAACTGGACCGTACTGACTCTAATTAAACACTCCTGCTCTAACTGGACCGTACTGACTCTAATTAAACACTCCTGCTCTAACTGGACCGTACTGACTATAATTAAACACTCCTGCTCTAACTGGACTATACTGAACTCTAATTAAACACCCCTGCTCTAACTGGAGCTTACTGAAATCTAATTAAACACCCCTGCTCTAACTGGACCGTACTGACTCTAATTAAACACCCCTGCTCTAACTGGACCGTACTGACTCTAATTAAACACCCCTGCTCTAACTGGACCGTACTGACTCTAATTAAACACCCCTGCTCTAACTGGACCGTACTGACTCTAATTAAACACTCCTGCTCTACACCGTACTTAACTCTAATTAAACACCCCTGCTCTAACTGGACCGTACTGACTCTAATTAAACACTCCTGCTCTACACCGTACTGACTCTAATTAAACACCCCTGCTCTAACTGGACCGTACTGACTCTAATTAAACACTCCTGCTCTAACTGGACCGTACTGACTCTAATTAAACACTCCTGCTCTAACTGGACCGTACTGACTCTAATTAAACACTCCTGCTCTACACCGTACTGACTCTAATTAAACACCCCTGCTCTAACTGGACCGTACTGACTCTAATTAAACACTCCTGCTCTACACCGTACTGACTCTAATTAAACACCCCTGCTCTAACTGGACCGTACTGACTCTAATTAAACACTCCTGCTCTAACTGGACCGTACTGACTCTAATTAAACACTCCTGCTCTAACTGGACCGTACTGACTCTAATTAAACACTCCTGCTCTACACCGTACTGCTCTGTCTCCTGTATGTGGGTGGAATGTTATGAATTGTGATGTAATGAACTACAGAGGATGTGCTGAATGTGATTGATGAATCTGATCTGGGGTAACAGACCTCCCGAAGAAGTTGGCCTCTTTAATATCGGTGGTGGTGTTACAGTGACCGCAGTAACGGTGCTTATAGTCGAAGCTTCGCTCTCTCAGGATCATCTCGTCCTCAGGAATGGACTCCTTCCGGTTGAAGTTGTGGAAGCGGATCGAGCTGTTTCCTTTCTTCTCATCAGCTGCTCCACACAAATAAACAAATCCTCTTATAAACATGTTATAAACAGACCCTCTTATAAACAAATCCTCTTATAAACATGTTATAAACAGACCCTCTTATAAACAAATCCTCTTATAAACATGTTATAAACAGACCCTTTAAACCACCTTTTAAACATGTGGTGAGGTGTTGTGAGGAGGTGGTGAGGAGTTATGAGGAGGTGGTGAGGAGTTATGAGGAGGTGGTGAGGAGTTGTGAGGAGGTGGTGAGGAGTTATGAGGAGGTGGTGAGGTGTTATGAGGAGGTGTTGAGGTGTTATGAGGAGGTGGTGAGGAGTTGTGAGGAGGTGGTGAAGTGTTATGAGGAGGTGGTGAAGTGTTATGAGGAGGTGGTGAGGAGTTGTGAGGAGGTGGTGAGGAGTTATGAGGAGGTGGTGAGGTGTTGTGAGGAGGTGGTGAGGAGTTGTGAGGAGGTGGTGAGGTGTTGTGAGGAGGTGGTGAGGTGTTGTGAGGAGGTGGTGAGGAGTTGGTGAGGAGTCTGTGAGGAGTTATGAGGAGGTGGTGAGGTGTTATGAGGAGGTGGTGAGGAGTTATGAGGAGGTGGTGAGGTGTTATGAGGAGGTGGTGAGGAGTCTGTGAGGAGGTGGTGAGGAGTTATGAGGAGGTGGTGAGGAGTCTGTGAGGAGGTGGTGAGGAGTTATGAGGAGGTGGTGAGGAGTTGTGAGGAGGTGGTGAGGAGTTGTGAGGAGGTGGTGAGGTGTTGTGAGGAGGTGGTGAGGTGTTGTGAGGAGGTGGTGAGGTGTTGTGAGGAGGTGGTGAGGAGTTGTGAGGAGGTGGTGAGGTGTTGTGAGGAGGTGGTGAGGTGTTGTGAGGAGGTGGTGAGGTGTTGTGAGGAGGTGGTGAGGAGTTATGAGGAGGTGGTGAGGAGTTATGAGGAGGTGGTGAGGTGTTGTGAGGAGGTGGTGAGGAGTCTGTGAGGAGGTGGTGAGGTGTTGTGAGGAGGTGGTGAGGTGTTGTGAGGAGGTGGTGAGGAGTTGTGAGGAGGTGGTGAAGTGTTATGAGGAGGTGGTGAGGAGTTATGAGGAGGTGGTGAGGAGTCTGTGAGGAGGTGGTGAGGAGTTATGAGGAGGTGGTGAGGAGTTGTGAGGACGTGGTGAGGAGTTATGAGGAGGTGGTGAGGAGTTGTGAGGAGGTGGTGAGGTGTTGTGAGGAGGTGGTGAGGTGTTGTGAGGAGGTGGTGAGGAGTTGTGAGGAGGTGGTGAGGTGTTGTGAGGAGGTGGTGAGGTGTTGTGAGGAGGTGGTGAGGAGGTGGTGAGGAGTTATGAGGAGGTGGTGAGGAGTTATGAGGAGGTGGTGAGGAGTTGTGAGGAGGTGGTGAGGAGTTGTGAGGAGGTGGTGAGGAGTTGTGAGGAGGTGGTGAAGTGTTATGAGGAGGTGGTGAGGAGTCTGTGAGGAGGTGGTGAGGAGTCTGTGAGGAGGTGGTGAGGAGTCTGTGAGGAGGTGGTGAGGAGTTATGAGGAGGTGGTGAGGAGTTGTGAGGAGGTGGTGAGGAGTTATGAGGAGGTGGTGAGGAGTCTGTGAGGAGGTGGTGAGGAGTTATGAGGAGGTGGTGAGGAGTTATGAGGAGGTGGTGAGGAGTTGTGAGGAGGTGGTGAAGTGTTATGAGGAGGTGGTGAGGAGTTATGAGGAGGTGGTGAGGAGTTATGAGGAGGTGGTGAGGAGTTGTGAGGAGGTGGTGAGGAGTTATGAGGAGGTGGTGAGGAGTCTGTGAGGAGGTGGTGAGGAGTTATGAGGAGGTGGTGAGGTGTTATGAGGAGGTGGTGAGGTGTAAGGAGGAGGTGGTGAGGAGTTGTGAGGAGGTGGTGAGGAGTTATGAGGAGGTGGTGAGGAGTTGTGAGGAGGTGGTGAGGTGTTGTGAGGAGGTGGTGAGGTGTTGTGAGGAGGTGGTGAGGAGTTATGAGGAGGTGGTGAGGAGTTGGTGAGGAGTCTGTGAGGAGTTATGAGGAGGTGGTGAGGTGTTATGAGGAGGTGGTGAGGAGTTGTGAGGAGTCTGTGAGGAGTCTGTGGACGCTGTAAGGTGAGGCGTTAGCTCCTACCTGCGTCTGTTTTGGAGAATAAAGCTGCTTTGATGTCTTTGTCCAGGGCGTGGCAGGCGCTGCTGTGGGCCTGCTCGGGGAACTTCCCCTTAAAGTCGTCCAGACACTCCAGAGCCTCGGCCACGTACTTCAGCTCAAACAGGCAGCGCGCCAGCCGGAAGTGGGCCTTCAGGTGACCCGGGTTCAGAGTCAGAGCCTTCAGACAGTCTCTCAGAGCGTCGTAATGATCTCCATCCCTACAGGACCACACACAGCAGCTCAGAGACCGAGAGACCGAGAGACTGATCAACCTCAACTTTAAACACACACAGCAGCTCAGAGACCGAGAGACCGAGAGACTGAGAGACTGATCAAACTCAACTTTAAACACACACAGCAGCTCAGAGAGACCGAGAGACTGAGAGACTGAGAGACTGATCAAACTCAACTTTAAACACACACAGCAGCTCAGAGAGACCGAGAGACTGAGAGACTGATCAACCTCAACTTTAAACACACACAGCAGCTCAGAGAGACCGAGAGACTGAGAGACTGATCAACTGATCAAACTCAACTTTAAACACACACAGCAGCTCAGAGAGACTGAGAGACTGATCAACTGATCAAACTCAACTTTAAACACACACAGCACTTACCCTGATTTACACTGATATTAATATTACAGCACTAACACACACAGCTGATCTCAGAACAGCACAGACTGCTGCTGAGGAGTAATCAATCCTGAGTACTGGTTGGCTGTATTTATTAGGGGCGGTGCTTTAAAGGACACACTGAAGGGAGGGTCTGTATTTGTTTAGTGGTGGGGGTTGGATTGACCACTGAGGGTAGGGGCTATGTTTATTTGGGGCGGGGCTTTGAAGGACACACTGAGGGGATGGTCTGTATTTATTAGGGGAGGGGCTTTGAAGGACATACTGAAGGGAGGGTCTGTATTTGTTTGGGGCGGGGCTTTGAAGGACATACTGAAGGGAGGGTCTGTATTTGTTTGGGGCGGGGCTTTGGAGGACACACTGAAGTGAGGGTCTGTATTTGTTTGGGGAGGGGCTTTGGAGGACACACTGAGGGGAGGGTCTGTATTTGTTTGGGAAGGGGCTTTGGAGGACACACTGAGGGGAGGGTCTGTATTTGTTTGGGGAGGGGCTTTGGAGGACACACTGAAGGGAGGGTCTGTATTTGTTTGGGGAGGGGCTTTTGGAGGACACACTGAAGGGAGGGTCTGTATTTGTTTGGGGCAGGGGCTTTTGGAGGACACACTGAAGGGAGGGTCTGTATTTGTTTGGGGAGGGGCTTTGGAGGACACACTGAAGGGAGGGTCTGTATTTGTTTGGGGAGGGGCTTTTGGAGGACACACTGAAGGGAGGGTCTGTATTTGTTTGGGGAGGGGCTTTGGAGGAAACACTGAGGGGAGGGTCTGTATTTATTAGGGGAGGGGCTTTGGAGGACATACTGAGGGGAGGGTCTGTATTTGTTTGGGGAGGGGCTTTGGAGGACATACTGAGGGGAGGGTCTGTATTTATTAGGGGGTGGGGGGGTTGGATAAACCACTGAGGGGAGGGTCTGTATTTGTTTGGGGAGGGGCTTTGGAGGACATACTGAGGGGAGGGTCTGTATTGATTAGGGGAGGGGCTGTATTGATTAGGGGAGGGTCTGTATTGATTAGGGGAGGGGCTGTATTGATTAGGGGAGGGTCTGTATTGATTAGGGGAGGGTCTGTATTGATTAGGGGAGGGTCTGTATTGATTAGGGGAGGGTCTGTATTGATTAGGGGAGGGTCTGTATTGATTAGGGGAGGGTCTGTATTGATTAGGGGAGGGTCTGTATTGATTAGGGGAGGGTCTGTATTGATTAGGGGAGGGTCTGTATTGATTAGGGGAGGGTCTGTATTGATTAGGGGAGGGTCTGTATTGATTAGGGGAGGGGCTGTATTGATTAGGGGAGGGGCTGTATTGATTAGGGGAGGGGCTGTATTGATTAGGGGAGGGTCTGTATTGATTAGGGGAGGGTCTGTATTGATTAGGGGAGGGTCTGTATTGATTAGGGGAGGGGCTTTAGGAGAGAAGTGCTTTAACACACGTACCACTTGCGCTTCATGTACGCGGCGGCCCGGTTCCCGTACAGCATGGCGCTGTGTCCGGCGGCGCGGATGCCCAGACTGTACAGCTGGATGGCCTGAGTCCACTGCTGCCTGGCAAACGCATCATTAGCCTGCTGCTTAATCCGCTCCAGCTGAGGGGGCAGCTCAGTGGCACTAGAGAGAGAGAGAGAGAGAGAGAGAGAGAGAGAGAGAGAGAGAGAGAGAGAGAGAGAGAGAGAGAGAGAGAGAGAATAGAGAGAGAGAGAGAGAGAGAATAGAGAGAGAGAATAGAGAGAGAGAGAGAGAGAATAGAGAGAGAGAGAGAGAGAGAGACAGAATAGAGAGAGAGAGAATAGAGAGAGAGAGAGAGAGAGAGAGAGAGAGAGAGAGATAATAGAGAGAGAGAGGGAGAGAGAGAGAGAGAGAGAGAGAGAGAGAGAGAGAGAATAGAGAGAGAGAGAGAGAATAGAGAGAGAGAGAGAGAGAGAGAATAGAGAGAGAGAATAGAGAGAGAGAATAGAGAAATAGAGAGAGAGGGAGAGAGAGAGAGAGAATAGAGAGAGAGAGAGAGAGAGAGAATAGAGAGAGAGAGAGAGAGAATAGAGAGAGAGAGAGAGAAAATAGAGAAATAAAGAGAGAGAGAGAGAGAAAATAGAGAAATAGAGAGAGAGAGAATAGAGAAATAGAGAGAGAGAGAGAGAGAGAGAGAGAATAGAGAAATAGAGAGAGAGAGAGAAAATAGAGAAATAGAGAGAGAGAGAGAAAATAGAGAAATAGAGAGAGAGAGAATAGAGAAATAGAGAGAGAGAAAATAGAGAAATAGAGAGAGAGAGAATAGAGAAATAGAGAGAGAGAGAGAGAGAGAGAGAGAATAGAGAAATAGAGAGAGAGAGAGAAAATAGAGAAATAGAGAGAGAGAGAGAAAATAGAGAAATAGAGAGAGAGAGAATAGAGAAATAGAGAGAGAGAAAATAGAGAAATAGAGAGAGAGAGAGAGAGAGAGAGAGAATAGAGAAATAGAGAGAGAGAGAGAAAATAGAGAAATAGAGAGAGAGAGAATAGAGAAATAGAGAGAGAGAGAGAGAGAGAGAGAGAATAGAGAAATAGAGAGAGAGAGAGAAAATAGAGAAATAGAGAGAGAGAGAGAAAATAGAGAAATAGAGAGAGAGAGAATAGAGAAATAGAGAGAGAGAAAATAGAGAAATAGAGAGAGAGAGAATAGAGAAATAGAGAGAGAGAGAGAGAGAGAGAGAGAGAGAGAGTGTTAGGGATAATAAATGGGATTTAATTGGTGACAGGTCAACTAATCTATCACCGCACGCTGCTGATGGCTGTTGGATCTACCTGGAGGTCTTGCGGGTGGTCAGTCTGAGGCGGCTGGAGGGCAGATGGATTCCGTTGGCCACTCCGTTGGTGGTCTTCCCGTTCTGCAGCTCTGGAGGAGAGTTAACCTCTGGTCAGATTACAGCCACAACACACCAGCATACCTGGGACTCGGGATCAGGACGATACCAGTGCTCCCAGTTAGCTGCTGTGGAAAACGTTGTGTCCCACCATGAAGGGCACAGTGCAGTCAGCGCAGCTGCTCAGTACTCGGCGCACAGCGTGTTACTTTAGAACCTGCTTTACTTTAAACTGTGTGAACACAGAGCTGTGCTGTCTGCAGAGCAGAGTGTTTCTAAAATCACTCTTTACAGAGCACTCCTCTACAGCTGTAATGACAGTACGGTATCAGACTGGTTATCAGACAGGGCTGAAGAAGACTCTGGTTAACGCTGAGACTGAAGGCTGTATGGTCTGAGCGAGTGTGAAGGCTGTACCTGGCGAGGGATGACACTTCTTGGGCAGCAGGAAGGTGTACGGCCTCTGTTTGAACGTCAGATCAAACAGATACACCTGCAGACGCACGAGCAGAACGTTAGTGTGTAGAACAGACAGCAGAACCAAAACAACAGAACCAAAACAACACACATCCACTAATCATAAGCACTCAATCCATTTCTCCTCAGCTGGGAGTCTGTGCCCTAACGCAGACCCTCTGGTGCTGAGGTTCAGGGTCACAGGTCAGTGAAGCAGCAGGTGTGCGTTAATTCCAGAACTCTGGATCCTCTGCTGTCAGGACTGGAAGCTAGAACCGCGCGTTAAAGCTGTATTTACTGTAGAGGAACATTATTTCACTGTACTGAGGCTGCTCTGGACTCTGTGGACTCTGGTCTGCAGTAAACATCTAAACGAACTTCCCCACCTGCTCTCCACCCATGTTCACCAGCAGCTCCGTCCCGTCTGGACTGAAGGTGACGTACGTGGCCACCAGCACCCGCAACCGGTTATTGTAGTCTGGAAGTTTCACTGGCAGGTGACCTGCAGAGAGACAGCGGTCAGACTGGTGGAGGGGAAGTCCACTACACTCCAAACATCTGCTCAATTACACAGCTGAGATACAAGCTTGGGTTCTGTGTGGAACTCTCTGTTCTAGATACAGTCAGATCTGTTCAACGTGGTGGTGAATGGAACCAGACGTCCACCTCTAAAAGCTGTTCTAGATACAGTCAGATCTGTTCAACGTGGTGGTGAATGGAACCAGACGTCCACCTCTAAAAGCTGTTCTAGATACAGTCAGATCTGTTCACAGTGGTGGTGAACGGAACCAGACGTCCATCTCTAAAAGCTGTTCTAGATACAGTCAGATCTGTTCACAGTGGAGGTGAATGGAACCAGACGTCCACCTCTAAAAGCTGTTCTAGATACAGTCAGATCTGTTCACAGTGGAGGTGAATGGAACCAGACGTCCACCTCTAAAAGCTGTTCTAGATACAGTCAGATCTGTTCACAGTGTTACTGAATGGAACCAGACGTCCACCTCTAAAAGCTGTTCTAGGTACAGTCAGATCTGTTCACAGTGGAGGTGAAGGTAACCAGACGTCCACCTCTAAAAGCTGTTCTAGATACAGTCAGATCTGTTCACAGTGTTACTGAATGGAACCAGACGTCCACCTCTAAAAGCTGTTCTAGATACAGTCAGATCTGTTCACAGTGGAGGTGAAGGTAACCAGACGTCCACCTCTAAAAGCTGTTCTAGATACAGTCAGATCTGTTCACAGTGGTGGTGAATGGAACCAGACGTCCACCTCTAAAAGCTGTTCTAGATACAGTCAGATCTGTTCACAGTGCAGGTGAATGGAACCAGACGTCCACCTCTAAAAGCTGTTCTAGATACAGTCAGATCTGTTCACAGTGGAGGTGAATGGAACCAGACGTCCACCTCTAAAAGCTGTTCTAGATACAGTCAGATCTGTTCACAGTGGTGGTGAATGGAACCAGACGTCCACCTCTAAAAGCTGTTCTAGATACAGTCAGATCTGTTCACAGTGGAGGTGAATGGAACCAGACGTCCACCTCTAAAAGCTGTTCTAGATACAGTCAGATCTGTTCACAGTGGAGGTGAAGGTAACCAGACGTCCACCTCTAGAAGCTCCTCACAGAAAGTTCTTACAGTAGATGTTATAAATACACTGTCTGATTCTGAGACGCTGTTTATGATAGTTTAGAGAAGATCTCAGTCTTAAACTCCATTCATGGTGGAGGGATACATGCAGGACGCTGTGAGGTTCAAATAGTCCCCAAACAATATAAACAACAATGTGAACATCATCTACGTTATAAGTAGAAGTTCTGATGTGTCTGATTATCAGAAATGTCCACTCTGTACCTGCTACATAGTACTGTCCGGCTCCGTCTGGGATGGGCTTCTGTTTGTCGCAGAAGGTGTGAACTCCAGCAGACGTGCTCTGACTCAGAGACTTCCTGAGGAACAGGAGAACATCATCACAGCTTCATGAGCTCCGACCACGCCCACTCAGCAAAGCAGAACAGGCACTGGACGTTACCCAGCAGCAGAAGCTCCGCCCCTTAACGGAGCACTCGATTAAAAGACGTGTGGTCTCGACAGAGAGAGCGCCCCCTGAGGCGGAGACCTGCCGGCGCGAGACCGTACCTGTGGTTGTGGATCATTCGGATGTCGTACAGACGGACGAACGGACCGTTGGCTCCCACCGCCAGGTAGTTGTTGTCCCGCGGATTCACGGCCAGACACTTCGCCTCCACCAGCTGACCACAGTACTCGGTCAGATCTATCAGCACCTCAGAGCGCTTACTGCTCTCCCTCAGATCATACTGCCTGTAGAGGAACCACACACACCTCCATCACTCCTCCAACCTTCTCACTCCTCCTCCAACCTTCTCACTCCTCCTCCAACCTTCTCACACTCACTATACACACACACACACACACCTCCATCACTCAGTCCTCACCTACAACCTTCTCACTCCTCCTCCAACCTTCTCACTCCTCCTCCAACCTTCTCACACTCACTATACACAAACACACACACACGACACCTCCATCACTCCTCCAACCTTCTCACTCCTCCTCCAACCTTCTCACTCCTCCTCCAACCTTCTCACACTCACTACACACACACACCTCCATCACTCAGTCCTCACTTCCAACCTTCTCACTCCTCCTCCAACCTTCTCACACTCACTACACACACACCTCCATCACTCAGTCCTCACCTCCAACCTTCTCACTCCTCCTCCAACCTTCTCACACTCACTACACACACACACCTCCATCACTCAGTCCTCACCTCCAACCTTCTCACTCCTCCTCCAACCTTCTCACACTCACTATACACACACCTCCATCACTCCTCTAACCTTCTCACTCCTCCTCCAACCTTCTCACTCCTCCTCCAACCTTCTCACTCCTCCTCCAACCTTCTCACTCTCACTATACACACACACACACACACACACAACACCTCCATCACTCCTCCAACCTTCTCACACTCACTCCTCCTCCAACCTTCTCACACTCACTATACACACACACACAACACCTCCATCACTCCTCCAACCTTCTCACACTCACTCCTCCTCCAACCTTCTCACTCACTATACACACACAACACCTCCATCACTCCTCCAACCTTCTCACTCCTCCTCCAACCTTCTCACACTCACTCCTCCTCCAACCTTCTCACACTCACTCCTCCTCCAACCTTCTCACACTCACTCCTCCTCCAACCTTCTCACACTCACTATACACACACACAACACCTCCATCACTCAGTCCTCCTCCAACCTTCTCACTCCTCCTCCAACCTTCTCACTCCTCCTCCAACCTTCTCACACTCAATATCTATACACACACACACAACACCTCCATCACTCAGTCCTCACCTCCAACCTTCTCACTCCTCCTCCAACCTTCTCACACTCACTATACACACACACACACACACACACACACACACCTCCATCACTCAGTCCTCACCTCCAACCTTCTCACTCCTCCTCCAACCTTCTCACTCCTCCTCCAACCTTCTCACACTCACTATACACACACACACACACAACACCTCCATCACTCAGTCCTCACCTCCAACCTTCTCACTCCTCCTCCAACCTTCTCACTCCTCCTCCAACCTTCTCACTCCTCCTCCAACCTTCTCACACTCACTATACACACACACACACCTCCATCACTCAGTCCTCACCTCCAACCTTCTCACTCCTCCTCCAACCTTCTCACACTCACTCCTCCTCCAACCTTCTCACACTCACTATACACACACACACAACACCTCCATCACTCAGTCCTCACCTCCAACCTTCTCACTCCTCCTCCAACCTTCTCACTCCTCCTCCAACCTTCTCACACTCACTCCTCCTCCAACCTTCTCACACTCACTATACACACACACACAACACCTCCATCACTCAGTCCTCACCTCCAACCTTCTCACTCCTCCTCCAACCTTCTCACACTCACTATACACACACACACACACACCTCCACCACTCAGTCCTCACCTCCAACCTTCTCACTCCTCCTCCAACCTTCTCACACTCACTATACACAAACTATACACCTGTAAAAGTGAACATGGAGTGAACATTCACACTCATTCTGGACTGACATCTGACCCCACATCCCGGAATAAAGGTGAGGTGTTCCCGCTGACCTACCTGATGACGCCGTCCTCCGCCGCACTCCAGAATGTGTTTGGCCACATGGGGGCAGTAGCGATGCGCTTGACCCGGTTGGTGTGGTCAGAGAACATGTGGATGGTCTCCTTGGCGGTCAGGTCGTGGACGTGTACTTTGGTATCTGCAGCTCCGGTCACCAGTATCCGATCTCCGGAGTGCGGCAGGAACTGGAAGTCAGGAGTAACAGAGAGAGGCAGAGTTACGACACACACAGTCACAGTAATGACATCACAGCACTCCCAGAGAGGACACCAGCACGGAGCACACAGAGATCAATAACCCAAAACCAAACAATTACAGAGCACACAGAGATCAATAACCAATAACCAAACCATCACAGAGCACACAGAGATCAATAACCAATAACCAAACCATCACAGAGCACACAGAGATCAATAACCAATAACCAAACCATCACCCACACCAGCACGGAGCACACAGAGATCAATAACCCAAAACCAAACAATTACAGAGCACACAGAGATCAATAACCAATAACCAAACCATCACAAAGCACACAGAGATCAATAACCAATAACCAAACAATCACAGAGCACACAGAGATCAATAACCAATAACCAAACCATCACAGAGCACACAGAGATCAATAACCAATAACCAAACCATCATCCACACCAGCAGCACAGCTACCAGCCTACAAGTGATCATAAACAGGGGTGGAGCTAAACTGCTGAACAGGCCCAACGGGTGGAGCTAAACAGGCCCAACGGGTGGAGCTAAACAGGCCCAACGGGTGGAG
Source organism: Megaleporinus macrocephalus (assembly GCA_021613375.1). Classification (NCBI taxonomy): domain Eukaryota; kingdom Metazoa; phylum Chordata; class Actinopteri; order Characiformes; family Anostomidae; genus Megaleporinus; species Megaleporinus macrocephalus. Next base: position 38,079,313 of record CM038727.1, read on the forward strand.
CTAAACAGGCCCAATGGGTGGAGCTAAACGGCTAAACCGGCTCAATGGGTGGAGCTAAACGGCTAAACAGGCCCAATGGGTGGAGCTAAACAGGCCCAATGGGTGGAGCTAAACAGGCCCAATGGGTGGAGCTAAACAGGCCCAATGGGTGGAGCTAAACGGCTAAACAGGCCCAATGGGTGGAGCTAAACAGGCCCAATGGGTGGAGCTAAACAGGCCCAATGGGTGGAGCTAAACGGCTAAACAGGCCCAATGGGTGGAGCTAAACGGCTAAACAGGCCCAATGGGTGGAGCTAAACGGCTAAACAGGCCCAATGGGTGGAGCTAAACGGCTAAACAGGCCCAATGGGTGGAGCTAAACTGTCAAACAGGCCCAATGGGTGGAGCTAAACTGTCGAACAGGCCCAATGGGTGGAGCTAAACTGCTAAACAGGCCCAATGGGTGGAGCTAAACTGCTAAACAGGCCCAATGGGTGGAGCTAAACTGCTAAACAGGCCCAATGGGTGGAGCTAAAAAAACCTGAACTTTAGTCCAGGCCCAGACTTAAACAGAGGCCAGCCAATCCGGACACAGCTTATTTCCATATGTGTACGTTTTCCAGACGCAGTAAGCCGGTCCGAGCGAACCGGCCCTTTAAAAAAAACACTCCTTATACAGTCTGCAGCTAATCAGACCTATCAGACGTTCTACAGACCAGGGCACTTCACCGAGACAGGACGAGGGCCGGCGCCGGGCTGATCGATCAGCTCGTTAATTTGGACCTCGCCTCCACCGGACCGGAGCAGGCTGCTGCAGATGTTACGTAAGAGCAAAGGAAGTCCAGTCAGCGGGGTGGATCAGACTGTACCTTCACGGAGAAGATGTTCGCTGCGTGGCCCGTGTGCATAGTAATGAGCTTCTTGTGTCGGAGGGGGTCCCACACTATGGCGTGCTGGTCATCAGAGCCAGAGGCCAGCAGACTGGAACAAACAGGAGCACAGAGAACACAGAGATCAATAACCCAACCAGTACACACCCACACCAGCACACACCGATCAATAACCCAACCAGTACACACCCACACCAGCACACACCGATCAATAACCCAACCAGTACACACCCAAACCAGCACACACCGATCAATAACCCAACCAGTACACACCCACACCAGCACACACCGATCAATAACCCAACCAGTACACACCCACACCAGCACACACCGATCAATAACCCAACCAGTACACACCCACACCAGCACACACCAATCAATAACCCAACCAGTACACACCCAAACCAGCACACACCGATCAATAACCCAACCAGAACACAGTCATCCACACCAGCACACACCGATCAATAACCCAACCAGTACACACCCACACCAGCACACACCAATCAATAACCCAACCAGTACACACCCACACCAGCACACACCAATCAATAACCCAACCAGTACACACCCACACCAGCACACACCGATCAATAACCCAACCAGTACACACCCACACCAGCACACACCGATCAATAACCCAACCAGTACACACCCACACCAGCACACACCGATCAATAACCCAACCAGAACACAGTCATCCACACCAGCACACACCGATCAATAAACTGCTAAACTGCTGTAGGGCTGAGTGGGTGGAGCTAAACTGCTGTAGACTGAGTGGGTGGGGCTAAACTGCTGTAGACTGAGTGGGTGGGGCTAAACTGCTGTAGACTGAGTGGGTGGAGCTAAACTGCTGTAGACTGAGTGGGTGGAGCTAAACTGCTGTAGACTGAGTGGGTGGGGCTAAACTGCTGTAGACTGAGTGGGTGGGGCTAAACTGCTGTAGACTGAGTGGGTGGAGCTAAACTGCTGTAGACTGAGTGGGTGGAGCTAAACTGCTGTAGACTGTACTTACTCTCCTCTCTCATTCCATTCCAGACAGTTCACACATCCAGAGTGACCCTGAAAGCAGAGAGAGGGTTAGTGGGGCTCCTGTGGGGAGCGACTGGGGCTCCTGTGGGGAGCGACTGGGGTTCCTGTGGGGAGCGACTGGGGCTCCTGTGGGGAGAGACAGGGGCTCCTGTGGGGAGCGACAGGGGCTCCTGTGGGGAGAGACAGGGGCTCCTGTGGGGAGCGACTGGGGCTCCTGTGGGGAGAGACAGGGGTTCCTGTGGGGAGCGACTGGGGTTCCTGTGGGGAGAGACAGGGGCTCCTGTGGGGAGCGACTGGGGCTCCTGTGGGGAGCGACTGGGGTTCCTGTGGGGAGAGACAGGGGCTCCTGTGGGGAGCGACTGGGGCTCCTGTGGGGAGCGACTGGCTCCGTCCCGCGTGGTCATTAGGAGGAGTTATCGGTTCTAGACTGCAGTTTGAGAACCTGGAGTAACATTTCATATTGATTTATTAATATTTTATTATTTTATTATTTTAATAGAGCAACAATTAAGAGACTGGAACTGATTTGATTTATATATGTTGTTTTACAGCCTTCAGAAAAAATAAAAACATTATTAAAAATAAATCTTTAAATCACTAACGCTCCACTCACCAGCTGATCTATGATCTAACGAGCTGATCAGAGGGTGTGCTACGCTCTGATGTAATACAGGGGGATGTGATGCTACACTGATTTAGTGTACACCAGCGTTCACTCAGGTTTAGTTTTCACCCCAGTTCCAGCTTCTCCCCGCAGCTCCTTCTCCCTCCGTCTCACAACAGGAGCCGTCAGGAGCCAGCGACCCACCCACAGCGAGAGAGACCCCCTATAGTCTACAGACTCAATTACAGACGGCTGTAGAATCACCGGGGGTCAAACTCAGGACCCCTGATGATGGTGTTGATGCTCACCTGTAGCTCCGCCTCCAGGCCGAGGCGCTTTATAAACGGGTCGGTCACATGGTAATGTCTCTGAAAGCCCAGAGCCCGGTTCTCCTGCAGCAGAACACAAAACATCAACGCAACCTTCAGATCAGCACCTCCAACAGACCTGCTCCCTCTCAGCCCCCCCACAAACCGGCTCCTTAACGAGTCAGTTCACATCATCACACCCCCACCTCCTCATATTCATATCTAATTATCAGAAACCACAACAGACCGCGTTATAATCCACATCAGCAGCTCAGAATCTGATTTTATTACTTCTAAACTTTCCACTGTTTATTTACAGGCTTACATGAATCCCACCGCACGGTCGGACCCCACTGAACGTTCCTCCCACAGACACATTTATCCAAACCGTGGACTCCAAAGACGAGACCTTCAACTTCTGGCAGAGCGGAGAGCAAAGCTACATCAGAACTAACAGTAACGTGACTGCAATCTAGCACCGGACCAAACAGGGTACGAGGAACTCCAGAACAGGGGTATAAGAAAATATTAAAATATCAAATATCGTGATATTATATTTAGTGATACTGTATCGATTCTCAAAAACACAGTATTGATTATCCATTAACAGTTCATATGCAGACATTCCTGGCAGACAGTGATTCATTGTGTGTTGTGTTTAAACCTCTGACCACTAGATGGCAGTGTTGTAATCCATTTTCAGCTCCTCTCCAACATTAACAAGCAGCACAAGGACGCAGTGCCGCTGTAAGTAGAGATGGGCTGATGAGTGTTTTTGAGGCCAATACCGACTGCCAATCACCTTTTAACGTGATCGGCCGATAGACGATACTAATTAAGGGCGGGGCTAAACGTAGTTATTCGCACAAGTAAGTCATGAAACATGGTCTAAACTGGTTTATTACCATTTTTAACGAGCTTATGTGAAGCAGTATAATATTTTTAACTAAATTAACAGTAAATAAACAAAGTAAATCCAAAACATATCACCAAAACTGCAATCATAAAATTTAAACCCTTAATTTAAAACAAAAAAAGATAATTAAATAAATACAGTACAAACTGCAGTCATTAAACTCAGACTCTGTTATTTTAAACTAAATCTGTAATCATTAAATGTAGAATATTGAATTTTTGCTGCTGTTCTGTTGGTACCGGTCAGATCTGGTCTGTACGGGTTTCTGGGTTGTTTGTTTTGTGCTAGCTGTGCATGCTAGCTCTGCTGTTACTGATACTCACTGTATTCAAATTAGGTTCATTTGTTTAACGCCACCGATCGGTTCTCGGGATCGGCTGAATTGGAGAAATATCAGTTGATCACCGATCACATATTTTGATGAAAAATCAGCCGAAACCGATGCATAGCCGATCGATCCTTCCATCTGTAGTTGTAAACGTTGGCAAACCTGTTCATATAGTGGTGTGTGTTTACAGTACAAAACACAATATATCACTTTCCTTACTATATCACACCACACTGAATCGAGACCCCCGTATCACGATACGTATCACACCGCCAGGTACTTGCCCATACACAGCCCTACTCCAGAGGAGCGTAGTCCAGCCAGCATCGGCCAGCACAGACTCTCAGTTCCTCTGTTTGGACTGTCCAGAGCGAGAAGGACTTCACGGTTGTGACATAGACGTAATATAATCGTATACAATCATCTGCTCACCCGGATCTGTCGGTGCAGGATCTCCCCGGTGATGTTCCTCTGAGCCATGACTTCACAGCTCATCACCAAGCATGGCCTCAAGGTGGACAAAGCAGTGGTCAGAGCTCATCTGGCATCTAGACAGTATCTCCCACTGCCAGCTGGACTAAAGCCTTAAGAAGGAACACACACACACATCAACACACACACACACACACACACACACAAATACAAATAAACACACATATATACACATATACACAAATAAATAAACACACACAAAAAAATAAACACACACAAATAAATACACACACGCACACACATCAACACACAGAAATAAATAAACACACACACACAAATAAACACACACACACAAATAAATAAACACACACAAATAAATACACACACACACACACACAAATAAATAAACACACACAAACACACACAAATAAATACACACACGCACACAC
>CM038727.1:38086753-38146753 GCA_021613375.1 Megaleporinus macrocephalus
CAGATCCCACCTGCTCTCTTTAAACCTAAACCCCGCCCCCTCGTCACAGGTAACATAAACACAAACATATATATATATATAAACAATAAACATTAATCATTACACCAGACTATTATAATATATATACAGTACCTGATCAAAGGAAATTAAACTGATTTATACATTTAATATTTTTAAAGCTGTATAATAAAAGTTAGTAAAAAAATAATAGAACAATAACAACAACAAAAATAATTATTAAAATAATGATAACAACAAAGCAATAATAATAATTATGCTCGTTATTATTATTATATTATTATAGTTCGTTTTGTAAGTATTTTTATTAGTATAATTATTTTTATAATCAGTTTTGTAAGTATTATTTGTAGTATTATTTGTGGTGTTATTATTATAGTCAGTTGTTGTAAGTGCTGTTATTATTATTATTATTATTATTATTATTATTATTATTATTATTATTATTATTATAGTCAGTCGTTGTGTAGTTGGCTGAATAAATTAATAATCAATTGAAGATGGTAAAACTTTAGAGCTACAACATCTCTGAATTTCCTAAAGTATGTTTTGCGCTTCCAGGTTTAATAAATTAAAAAATAATAAATAAATAAATAAATAAACGGAGGGAAAGAAAGACACTAAATATTTAGACTAAACAAAGTTTAAAAGGAACCCGCGTGCGCGAACACTGAACACCTGGCAACAAGGAGCATTACACACGCACTTCCGGTCTGATTCAAACTTCAGAATAAAAGTGTCAAAATCTTCAATAAATGTTAAAAAGAGAGAAAATCAGAAAAAACTGTAGAATCTGTTTGTGTTTCTGTTTTAATGACTTTACTCTGATTTACTCACGGCTCTGTGTGGACACCTGTACAAACACGCTACAGTCATACCGGCTCCGAGTAATGTGGGCGGAGCTTATTTACACAGAGGCTCTGTGTTGCTTCTGTGTGAGCGTCACTGCTGTAAACCAGCCAATCAGAACAAAGCTCATTAATTATTAATAAGCTCATCAACAACAACAAAAAAGAAACAGTGTTTTATTCTAGAACCAGATCAAAGAGTGTAAATGGTTGTAGAACCAAATATGGGCCACCAAATACACATATTTAAATACTGAATATATACTGAATACATACTGAATATACTCTAAATAAATTCTGAACAAATACTGAATAAATTCTTAATGTTTACTCAAAATATACTGAATAAATTCAGAATAAATACTGAGTATGTACTGAATAAATACTAAATAAATAGTAAATAAATGCTGAATATGTATATTATATATTATATATATGATATAAAGTCTTTGACCCGCGTGGTTTATTGTACTCTATTGACACAGACACTGTAAAGACTTGCAGATGAATATATTGATTGATGTTTAATTGATTATGAAAATAGGAACATACAGTAAGTTTTACATGTAAAGCAGTAAAACAGAGAGAGAGAGTTTCTGCAGCTCCTCATCAGTCTTTCCTGATCTGAGCCACTTCCTGCAGGTACGCGATGAACAGCTTGGTTCCCTCGATGTAGTTATACCTGAGAAACGTGAGAACATCAACAGTCCGAGAAGATCAACTATCTGCTGATCAATACTCCAGTTATCAGTCCAGAACACGTAACAGAGAAAAAACTAGAATAAAGTCGAATACAGTTACACATTTACATATCAGTTAGTACATCCTGTTAGAGTAAATCCAGTACTTTAGTATTAGAAGTTACTTTTCAGTACTCTGAACTACATTTTAGAATAGTGAGTCAGATTTTAATCACACTGCAGTAAAATACACTGGTTTTAATGAATAAACCTCATTTAATACATTAATCCACATTTTAGTTTAAACTTAAGTAAGTTTCAGTAGTTCTTAGTTCCACTTCGTTAAGTTTCCAGCTCTGGGTCTCAGGACGTCAGTTACCTGCTCATCTTCTCGTTCTGAGAGTGAAGGCCGTCGTCGAAGCCTCCAATAGGGAGCATGATGATGCTCTTCCCCGTCACGTCCTGGAAGGTCCTGGCGATGGGAATCGTGCCCCCCTCTCGGATCAGGTCCGGGTCCATGTTAAACACTGCATCAGTACACAAAGATCCCATCATAACTCACACTGCAACACTGGAACACTGCAACACTGTAACACTGGAACACTGCAACACTGTAACACCAGATCACTGAAACACTGTACCACTGTAACACTGCACCACTAACACTGCAACACTTCACCACTATAACACTGTAACACTGCACCACTATAACACTGTAACACTGCACCACTAACACTGCAACACTTCACCACTATAACACTGTAACACTGCACCACTAACACTGCAACACTTCACCACTATAACACTGTAACACTGCACCACTAACACTGCAACACTGCACCACTAAAACACTGCAACACTGCACCACTAACACTGCAACACTTCACCACTATAACATTGTAACACTGCACCACTATAACACTGTAACACTGCACCACTAACACTGCAACACTTCACCACTATAACACTGCAACACTGCACCACTAACACTGCAACACTTCACCACTATAACACTGTAACACTGCACCACTATAGCACTGTAACACTGCACCACTAACACTGCAACACTTCACCACTATAACACTGTAACACTGCACCACTAACACTGCAATACTTCACCACTATAACACTGTAACACTGCACCACTAACACTGCAACACTGCACCACTAAAACACTGTAACACTGCACCACTAACACTGCAACACTGCACCACTAAAACACTGTAACACTGCACCATTAAGACTGTAACACTGCAACACTGTAACACTGCAACACCAGATCACAGAAACACTGTACCACTGTAACACTGCACCACTAACACTGCAACACTGCACCACTATAACACTGTAACACTGCACCACCAAGACTGTAACACTGTAACACTGCACCACTGTAACACTGTAACACTGCACCACCAAGACTGTAACACTGTAACACTGCACCACTGTAACACTGCAACACTGCACCACTATAACATTGTAACACTGCACCACTATAACATTGTAACACTGCACCACTATAACATTGTAACACTGCAACACTGCACCACTATAACACTGTAACACTGCAACACTACACCACTATAACACTGTAACACTGAATCACCATAACATTGTAACACTGCAATACTGTACCACTATAACACTGCAACACTGCACCACTATAACACTGTAACACTGCAACACTGCAACACTACACCACTATAACACTGTAACACTGAACCACCATAACACTGCAACACTACACCACTATAACACTGTAACACTGAACCACCATAACATTGTAACACTGCACCACTATAACACTATAACACTGTAACACAGTAACACTGCACCACTATTACACTGTAACAATGTAACACTGCACCACTATAACACTGTAACACAGTAACACTGCACCACTATAACACTGTAACACTGCACCACTATAACACTGTAACACAGTAACACTGCACCACTATAACACTGCACCACTATAACACTGCACCACTGCACCACTATAACACTGCACCACTAAAACACTGCACCACTATAACACTGTAACACTGAACCACCATAACATTGTAACACTGCACCACTATAACACTATAACACTGTAACACAGTAACACTGCACCACTATTACACTGTAACAATGTAACACTGCACCACTATAACACTGTAACACAGTAACACTGCACCACTATAACACTGTAACACTGCACCACTATAACACTGTAACACAGTAACACTGCACCACTATAACACTGCACCACTATAACACTGCACCACTGCACCACTATAACACTGCACCACTAAAACACTGCACCACTATAACACAGCACCACTATAACACAGCACCACTGCACCACTATAACACTGCACCACTATAACACTGCATCACTATAAAACTGCACCACTATAACACTGCACCACTGTAACACTGCACCACTATAACACTGCACCACTATAACACAGCACCACTGCACCACTATAACATTGTAACACTGCACCACTATAACATTGTAACACTGCAACACTGCACCACTATAACATTGTAACACTGCAACACTGCACCACTATAACACTGTAACACTGCAACACTGCAACACTGCAACACTATAACACTGTAACACAGTAACATAGTAACACTGCACCACTATAACACTGTAACACTATAACACTGTAACACTGCACCAATATAACACTGTAACACTGTAACACTGCACCACCATAACATTGTAACACTGCAACACTGCAACACTATAACACTGTAACACTGCACCACTATAACACTGTAACACAGTAACACTGCACCACTATAACACAGTAACACAGTAACATAGTAACACTGCACCACTATAACATTGTAACACTGCACCACTATAACATTGTAACACTGCACCACTATAACATTGTAACACTGCACCACTGCACCACTATAACACTGTAACACTGCAACACTGCAACACTACACCACTATAACACTGTAACACTGAATCACCATAACATTGTAACACTGCAATACTGTACCACTATAACACTGCAACACTGCACCACTATAACACTGTAACACAGTAACACTGCACCACTATAACACAGTAACACAGTAACATAGTAACACTGCACCACTATAACATTGTAACACTGCACCACTATAACATTGTAACACTGCACCACTATAACATTGTAACACTGCAACACTGCACCACTATAACACTGTAACACTGCAACACTGCAACACTACACCACTATAACACTGTAACACTGAATCACCATAACATTGTAACACTGCAATACTGTACCACTATAACACTGCAACACTGCACCACTATAACACTGTAACACTGCAACACTGCAACACTACACCACTATAACACTGTAACACTGAACCACCATAACATTGTAACACTGCACCACTATAACACTATAACACTGTAACACAGTAACACTGCACCACTATAACACTGTAACAATGTAACACTGCACCACTATAACACTGTAACACAGTAACACTGCACCACTATAACACAGCACCACTATAACACTGTAACACAGTAACACTGCACCACTATAACACTGTAACACTGCACCACTATAACACTGTAACACAGTAACACTGCACCACTATAACACTGCACCACTATAACACTGCACCACTGCACCACTATAACACTGCACCACTAAAACACTGCACCACTATAACACAGCACCACTATAACACAGCACCACTGCACCACTATAACACTGCACCACTATAACACTGCATCACTATAAAACTGCACCACTATAACACTGCACCACTGTAACACTGCACCACTATAACACAGCACCACTGCACCACTATAACATTGTAACACTGCACCACTATAACATTGTAACACTGCAACACTGCACCACTATAACATTGTAACACTGCAACACTGCACCACTATAACACTGTAACACTGCAACACTGCAACACTATAACACTGTAACACAGTAACATAGTAACACTGCACCACTATAACACTGTAACACTATAACACTGTAACACTGCACCAATATAACACTGTAACACTGTAACACTGCACCACCATAACATTGTAACACTGCAACACTATAACACTGTAACACTGCACCACTATAACACTGTAACACTGCACCACTATAACACTGTAACACAGTAACATAGTAACACTGCACCACTATAACACTGTAACACTATAACACTGTAACACTGCACCACTATAACACTGTAACACAGTAACACTGCACCACTATAACACTGCAACTCTATAACACTGCACCACTATAACACTGCACCACTATAACACAGCACCACTGCACCACTATAACACAGCACCACTGCACCACTATAACACTGCACCACTATAACACAGCACCACTGCACCACTATAACACAGCACCACTATAACACAGCACCACTGCACCACTATAACACTGCACCACTATAACACTGCAACACTATAACACTGCACCACTATAACACAGCACCACTGCACCACTATAACACAGCACCACTGCACCACTATAACATTGTAACACTGCACCACTATAACATTGTAACACTGCACCACTGTAACACTGCAACACTGCACCACTGTAACACTGCAACACTGCACCACTATAACATTGTAACACTGCAACACTGCACCACTATAACATTGTAACACTGCACCACTATAACATTGTAACACTGCAACACTATAACATTGTAACACTGCACCACTATAACATTGTAACACTGCACCACTGTAACACTGCACCACTGCAACACTGCACCACTGTAACATTGTAACACTGCAGCACTATAACATTTTAACACTGCACCACTGTAACACTGCAACACTGCACCACTGTAACACTGCAACACTGCACCACTATAACATTGTAACACTGCACCACTATAACATTGTAACACTGCACCACTGTAACACTGCAACACTGCACCACTGTAACACTGCAACACTGCACCACTATAACATTGTAACACTGCACCACTGTAACACTGCAACACTGCACCACTGTAACATTGTAACACTGCACCACTATAACATTGTAACACTGCACCACTGTAACACTGCAACACTGCACCACTGTAACACTGCAACACTGCACCACTATAACATTGTAACACTGCACCGCTATAACATTGTAACACTGCACCACTGTAACACTGCAACAGAGCACCACTATAACATTGTAACACTGCACCACTATAACATTGTAACACTGCACCACTGTAACACTGCAACACTGCACCACTATAACATTGTAACACTGCACCACTATAACATTGTAACACTGTAACACTGCAACACTGCACTACTATAACATTGTAACGCTGCACCACTGTAAAACTGCAACACTGCACCACTGTAACACTGCCACACTGCACCACTGGAACAGGGCAACACAGGCTCTCTGCAACAATAAAACTGGATCACTGTAACACTGTAACACTGGATCACTGTAACACTGAAACACTGGATCACTGGATCACTGTAACACTGTAACACTGGATCACTGGAACACTGGAACACTGGATCACTGTAACACTGGAACACTGGATCACTGGAACACTGGAACACTACAGCCCAGTACGGGACAGAGACAGGACTGGAATTTGTAAGTGGGCGTGTCCAGGAAGTGTAGATGACCTCTCTTCACTGCGGCCTTTCCTGCCTCGTACAGCGGGTGCTGGATGTCGGCGAGCCACGGCTTAGCTCCGATTATCATCTTCACCTTCAGCTTGTTTGGGCTTTTCCGCTTGGAAAACACGGAGTGCAGGTGTTCAGTTACCTGTAGCCGAGACGGACAGGTACACTTATACCACCACACCAGGACACAGGCAGTTCTGAACAGTGATCCTGATCCTTTTACACTTAATACAGGAGTGTTTGATCTGATCAGGAATGTTTGATCTAAAAGGGGAAAGTTTGATCTGATCAGGAATGTTTGATCTGATCAGGAATGTTTGATTTGATCAGGAATGTTTGATCTGATCAGGAATATTTGGTCTGATCAGGAATGTCTGGTCTGATTGGGAATGTTTGGTCTGATTGGGAATGTTTGGTCTGATTGGGAATGTTTGGTCTAACCAGGAATGTTTGATCAGGAATGTTTGATCAGGAGTGTTCGGTCTGATCAGGAATGTTTAGTCTGAACGGGAACGTTTGATCTGATCAGGAATGTTTGATCTGATCAGGAATGTTTGATTTAATCAGGAATGTTTAGTCTGAACGGGAATGTTTGATCAGGAATGTTTGATCTGATCAGGAATGTTTGATCTGATCAGGAATGTTTGATCTAATCAGGAATGTTTAGTTTGAACGGGAATGTTTGATCAGGAATGTTAAGTCTGAACGGGAATGTTTAATCAGGAACCTTTGATCAGGAATGTTTGATCAGGGGTGTTTGGTCTGATCAGGAATGTTTACTCTGAACGGGAACGTTTGGTCTGATCAGGTGAGCTGACCTGTTTCTCCACCACCGCAGGGTCCATGTCCGGCACCTGGCGTATGGAGAACTTTCCCGTGACTTTAGCAGGTATGACGGTTTTTGATCCGGGGGCAGAGAAAGCCCCCTCGATACCGTGGATGGAGACGGTGGGGTGACGCCAGCGATGGGCCAACAGCTCCACCTGCAGGCGGAGAGCAGATTTACAATAAAAGATGATGTGTTATAGTTATGTGTAGTGATGATGTGTTATAGTGATGTGTAGTGATGATGTGTTATAGTGATGTGTAGTAATGATGTGTTATAGAGATGTGTAGTAATGATGTGTTATAGTGATGTGTAGTGATGATGTGTTATAGTGATGTGCAGTGATGATGTGTTATAGTGATGTGTAGTGATGATGTGTTATAGTGAAGTGCAGTGATGATGTGTTATAGTGATGTGTAGTGATGATGTGTTATAGTGATGTGTAGTAACGATGTGTTATAGTGATGTGTAGTGATGATGTGTTATAGTGATGTGCAGTGATGATGTGTTATAGTGATGTGTAGTGATGATGTGTTATAGTGAAGTGCAGTGATGATGTGTTATAGTGATGTGTAGTGATGATGTGTTATAGTGATGTGTAGTGATGTATAGTGATGTATAGTGATGTGTTATAGTGATGTGTAGTGATGATGTGTTATAGTGAAGTGCAGTGATGATGTGTTATAGTGATGTGTAGTGATGATGTGTTATAGTGATGTGTAGTGATGATGTGTTATAGCGATGTGTAGTGATGATGTGTTATAGTGATGTGTAGTGATGACGTGTTATAGCGATGTGTAGTAACGATGTGTTATAGTGATGTGTAGTGATGATGTGTTATAGTGATGTGCAGTGATGATGTGTTATAGTGATGTGTAGTGATGATGTGTTATAGTGAAGTGCAGTGATGATGTGTTATAGTGATGTGTAGTGATGATGTGTTATAGTGATGTGTAGTGATGTATAGTGATGTATAGTGATGTGTTATAGTGATGTGTAGTGATGATGTGTTATAGTGAAGTGCAGTGATGATGTGTTATAGTGATGTGTAGTGATGATGTGTTATAGTGATGTGTAGTGATGATGTGTTATAGCGATGTGTAGTGATGATGTGTTATAGTGATGTGTAGTGATGACGTGTTATAGCGATGTGTAGTGATGATGTGTTATAGTGAAGTGCAGTGATGATGTGTTATAGTGATGTGTAGTGATGATGTGTTATAGTGATGTGTAGTGATGTATAGTGATGTATAGTGATGTGTTATAGTGATGTGTAGTGATGATGTGTTATAGTGATGTGTAGTGATGATGTGTTATAGTGATGTGTAGTGATGATGTGTTATAGTGATGTGTAGTGATGATGTGTTATAGTGATGTGTAGTGATGACGTGTTATAGCGATGTGTAGTGATGATGTGTTATAGTGATGTGTAGTGATGATGTGTTATAGTGATGTGTAGTGATGATGTGTTATAGTGATGTGTAGTGATGTATAGTGATGTGCAGTGATGATGTGTTATAGTGATGTGTAGTGATGATGTGTTATAGTGATGTGCAGTGATGATGTGTTATAGTGATGTGTAGTGATGTATAGTGATGTATAGTGATGTGTTATAGTGATGTGCAGTGATGATGTGTTATAGTGATGTGCAGTGATGATGTGTTATAGAGATGTGTAGTGATGATTTGTTATAGCGATGTGTAGTGATGATGTGTTATAGAGATGTGTAGTGATGATGTGTTATAGTGATGTGCAGTGATGATGTGTTATAGTGATGTGTAGTGATGATGTGTTATAGTGATGTGTAGTGATGATGTGTTATAGTGATGTGTAGTAATGATGTGTTATAGTGATGTGTAGTGATGATGTGTTATAGTGATGTGTAGTGATGATGTGTTATAGTGATGTGTAGTGATGATGTGTTATAGTGATGTGCAGTGATGATGTGTTATAGTGATGTGTAGTGATGATGTGTTATAGTGATGTGCAGTGATGATGTGTTATAGTGATGTGTAGTAATGATGTGTTATAGTGATGTGTAGTGATGATGTGTTATAGTGATGTGTAGTGATGATGTGTTATATTGATGTGTAGTGATGATGTGTTATAGTGATGTGTAGTGATGATGTGTTATAGTGATGTGCAGTGATGATGTGTTATAGTGATGTGTAGTGATGTGTTATAGTGATGTGCAGTGATGATGTGTTATAGTGATGTGTAGTGATGATGTGTTATAGTGATGTGTAGTGATGATGTGTTTATAGTGATGTGTAGTGATGTGTTATAGTGATGTGCAGCGATGATGTGTTATAGTGATGTGTAGTGATGATGTGTTATAGTGATGTGTAGTGATGTATAGTGATGTATAGTGATGTGTTATAGTGATGTGTAGTGATGATGTGTTATAGTGAAGTGCAGTGATGATGTGTTATAGTGATGTGTAGTGATGATGTGTTATAGTGATGTGTAGTGATGATGTGTTATAGAGATGTGTAGTGATGATTTGTTATAGTGATGTGCAG
Organism: Megaleporinus macrocephalus; assembly: GCA_021613375.1. Lineage (NCBI taxonomy): Eukaryota > Metazoa > Chordata > Actinopteri > Characiformes > Anostomidae > Megaleporinus > Megaleporinus macrocephalus. The sequence continues at coordinate 38,097,289 of CM038727.1, forward strand.
TGATGATGTGTTATAGTGATGTGTAGTGATGATGTGTTATAGTGATGTGTAGTGATGATGTGTTATAGTGATGTGTGGTAATGATGTGTTATAGTGATGTGTAGTGATGATGTGTTATAGTGAGTGTAGTGATGATGTGTTATAGTGATGTGCAGTGATGATGTGTTATAGTGATGTGTAGTGATGATGTGTTATAGTGATGTGCAGTGATGATGTGTTATAGTGATGTGTAGTATAATGATGTGTTATAGTGATGTGTAGTGATGATGTGTTTATAGTGATGTGTAGTGATGATGTGTTATATTGATGTTGTAGTGATGATGTGTTATAGTGATGTGTAGTGATGATGTGTTTATAGGTGATGTGCAGTGATAATGTGTTATAGTGATGTTAGTGATGTGTTATAGTGATGTGCAGTGATGATTGTTTATAGTGATGTGTAGTGATGATGTGTTATAGTGATTGTAGTGATGTATAGTGATGTATAGTGATGTGTTATAGTGATGTGTAGTGATGATGTGTTATAGTGAAGTGCAGTTATGATGTGTTATAGTGAAGTGCAGTGATGATGTGTTATAGTGATGTGTAGTGATGATGTGTTATAGTGATGTGTAGTGATGATGTGTTATAGTGATGTGTAGTGATGTGTTATAGTGAGTGTAGTGATGATGTGCTATAGTGATGTGTAGTGATGATGTGTTATAGTGATGTGTAGTAATGATGTGTTATAGTGATGTGTAGTGATGATGTGTTATAGTGATGTGTAGTGATGTATAGTGATGTATAGTGATGTGTTATAGTGATGTGTAGTGATGATGTGTTATAGTGATGTGCAGTGATGATGTGTTATAGTGATGTGTAGTGATGATGTTATAGTGATGTGTAGTGATGATGTGTTATAGTGTTGTGTAGTGATGATGTGTTATAGTGATGTGCAGTGATGATGTGGTTATAGTGATGTTAGTGATGATGTGTTATAGTGATGTGCAGTGATGATGTGTTATAGTGATAGTGTAGTGATGATGTGTTATAGTGATGTGTAGTAATGATGTGTTATAGCGATGTGTAGTGATGATGTGTTATAGTGATGTGTAGTAATGATGTGTTATAGAGATGTGTAGTGATGATGTGTTATAGTGATGTGTAGTGATGATGTGTTATAGTGATGTGTAGTGATGATGTGTTATAGTGATGTGCAGTGATGATGTGGTTATAGTGATGTGTAGTGATGATGTGTTATAGAGGATGTGTAGTGATGATTTGTTATAGTGATGTGTTAGTGATGATGTGTTATTAGAGATGTGTAGTGATGATGTGTTTATAGTGATGTGCTGTGATGATGTGTTATAGTGATGTGTAGTGATTATAGTGTGTATAGTGATGTGTAGTGATGATGTGTTATAGTGAAGTGCAGTGATGATGTTTATAGTGATGTGTAGTGATGATGTGTTATAGTGATGTGTAGTGATGATGTTTTATAGTGAGGTGTAGTGGATGATGTGTTATTGTGCTAGGTGCAGTGATGATGTTGTTATAGTGATGACTGTAGTTAGATGATGTTTTATTGTGATGTGTAGTGATGATGAGTTATAGTGATGTGTAGTGATGATGTGTTATAGTGAAGTGTGCAGGTGGATGATGTGTTATACGTGATGTGATAGAGTGATGATGTGTTATAGTGAGGTGTAGTGATGTATAGTGATGTATAGTGATGTGTTATAGTGATGTGTAGTGATGATGTGTTATAGTGATGTGCAGTGATGATGTGTTATAGTGATGTGTAGTGATGATGTGTTATAGTGATGTGTAGTGATGACGTGTTATAGCGATGTGTTGTGATGATGTGTGTTATAGTGATGATGGTTATAGTGATGTGTAGTGATGATGTGTTATAGTGATGTGTAGTGATGATGTGTTATAAGCGATGTGTAGTGATGATGTGTTATAGTGATGTGTAGTGATGATGTGTTATAGTGATGTGTAGTGATGATGTGTTATAGTGATGTGTAGTGATGATGTGTTATAGTGATGTGTAGTAATGATGTGTTATAGAGATGTGTAGTGATGATGTGTTATAGTGATGTGTAGTGATGATGTGTTATAGTGATGTGTAGTGATGATGTGTTATAGTGATGTGTAGTGACGATGTGTTATAGTGATGTGTAGTAATGATGTGTTATAGTGATGTGTAGTGATGATGTGTTATAGTGATGTGTAGTGATGATGTGTTATAGTGATGTGTAGTGATGATGTGTTATAGTGATGTCGCAGTGATGATGTGTTATAGTGATTGTGCAGTGATGAGTGTTTATAGTGATATGTTAGTATGATGTGTTATAGTGAAGTGAAGTGATGATGTGTTATAGTGATGTGTAGTGATGATGTGTTATATGAGATGTGTAGTGACGATGTGTTATCGTGATGTGTAGTAATGATGTGTTATAGAGATGGTGTGATGATGTGTTATAGTGATGTGTAGTGAAGATGTGTTATAGTGATGTGTAGTGATGATGTGTTATAGTGATGTGTAGTGATGATGTGTTATAGTGATGTGTAGTGATGATGTGTTATAGTGATGTGCAGTGATGATGTGTTATAGTGATATGTAGTAATGATGTGTTATTGTGATGTGTAGTGATGATGTGTTATAGTGATGTGTAGTGATGATGTGTTATAGTGAGGTGTAGTGATGTATAGTGATGTATAGTGATGTGTTATAGTGATGTTGTAGTGATGATGGTGTATAGTGATGTGCAGTGATGATGTGTTATAGTGATGTGTTAGTGATGATGTGTTATAGTGATGTGTAGTGATGACGTGTTATAGGCGATGTGTTGTGATGATGTTTTATAGTGATGATGTGTTATAGTGATGTGTATTGATGATGTGTTAATAGTGATGTGTAGTGATGATGTGTTATAGCGATGTGTAGTGATGATGTTGTTATAGTGATGTGTTTTGATGATGTGTTATAGTGATGTGTAGTGATGATGTGTTATAGTGATGGTTAGTGATGATGTGTTATAGTGATGTGTAGTAATGAATGTGTTATAGAGATGTGTAGTGATGAGTGTTATAGTGATGTGTAGTGATGATGTGTTTATAGTGATGTGTAGTGATGAGTGTTATAGTGATGTGTAGTGACGATTGTTTATAGTGATTGTGTAGATAATGATGTGTTATAGAGATGTGTAGTGATGATGTGTTTATAGCGATGTGTAGTGATGATGTGTTATAGTGATGTGTAGTGATGATGTGTTATAGAGATGTGTAGTGATGATGTGTTATAGTGATGTGCAGTGATGATGTGTTATAGTGATGTGTAGTGATGTATAGTGATGTATAGTGATGTGTAGTGATGATGTGTTATAGTGAAGTGCAGTGATGATGTGTTATAGTGATGTGTAGTGATGATGTGTTATAGTGATGTGCAGTGATGATGTGTTATAGTGATGTGTAGTGATGATGTGTTATAGTGATGATGTGTTATAGTGATGTGTAGTGATGATGTGTTATAGTGATGTGTAGTGATGATGTCTTATAGTGATGTGTAGTGATGTATAGTGATGTGCAGTGATGATGTGTTATAGTGATGTGTAGTGATGATGTGTTATAGTGATGTGCAGTGATGATGTGTTATAGTGATGTGTAGTGATGTATAGTGATATAGTGATGTGTTATAGTGATGTGCAGTGATGATGTGTTATAGTGATGTGCAGTGATGATGTGTTATAGAGATGTGTAGTGATGATTTGTTATAGTGATGTGTAGTGATGAGTGTTATAGAGATGTGTAGTGATGAAGTGTTATAGTGATGTGCAGTGATGAGTGTTATAGTGATGTGTAGTGATGATGTGTTATAGTGATGTGTAGTGGATGATGTGTTATAGTGGATGTGGTAGTAATGATGTGTTATAGTGATGTGTAGTGATGATTGTTATAGTGATGTATAGTGATGATGTGTTATAGTGATGTGCAGTGATGATGTGTTATAGTGATGTGCAGTGATGATGTGGTTATAGTGATGTGTAGTGATGATGTGTTATAGTGATGTGCAGTGATGATGTGTTATAGTAGATGTGTAGTGATGATGTGTTATAGTGATGTGTAGTGATGTATTGATGTATATTGAGTGTTTAGTGATGTGTAGATGATGATGTGTTATAGTGAAGTGCAGTTATGATGTGTTATAGTGATGTGTAGTGATGATGTGTTATAGTGATGTGTAGTGATGATGTGTTATAGTGATGTGTAGTGATGTGTTATAGTGATGTGTAGTGATGATGTGCTATAGTGATGTGTAGTGATGATGTGTTATAGTGATGTGTAGTAATGATGTGTTATAGTGATGTGTAGTGATGATGTGTTATAGTGATGTGTAGTGATGTGTTATAGTGATGTGCAGCGATGATGTGTTATAGTGATGTGTAGTGATGATGTGTTATAGTGATGTGTAGTGATGTATAGTGATGTATAGTGATGTGTTATAGTGATGTGTAGTGATGATGTGTTATAGTGAAGTGCAGTGATGATGTGTTATAGTGATGTGTAGTGATGATGTGTTATAGTGATGTGTAGTGATGATGTGTTATAGTGATGTGTAGTGATGATGTGTTATAGTGGTGTGTAGTGATGATGTGTTATAGTGATGTGCAGTGATGATGTGTTATAGTGATGTGTAGTGATGATGTGTTATAGTGATGTGCAGTGATGATGTGTTATAGTGATATGTAGTGATGATGTGTTATAGTGATGTGTAGTAATGATGTGTTATAGCGATGTGTAGTGATGATGTGTTATAGTGAAGTGCAGTGTGATGTGTTATAGTGATGTGTAGTGATGGATGGTGTTATAGTGATGTTAGTGATGTATAGTGATGTATAGTGATGTGTTATAGAGTGATGTGTAGTGATGATGTGTTTATAGTGATGTGCAGGTGATGATGTGTTATAGTGATGTGTAGTGATGATGTGTTATAGTGATGTGTAGTGATGACGTGTTATAGCGATGTGTATTGATGTTGTGTTATAGTATGATGTGTTATAGTGATGTGTAGTGATGATTTGTTATATTGATATGTAGTGATGATGTGTTATAGCGATGTGTAGTGATGATGTGTTATAGTGCTGTGTAGTGATGATGTGTTATAGTGATGTGCAGTGATGATGTGTTATAGTGATGTGTAGTGATGATGTGTTTATAGTGATGTTAGTGATGTATAGAGATGTGCAGTGATGATAGTGTTTATAGTGATGTGTAGTGAGATGTGTTATAGTGATGTGCAGTGATGATGTGTTATAGTGATGTGTAGTGATGTATAGTGATGTATAGTGATGTGTTATAGTGATGTGCAGTGATGATGTTTATAGTGATGTGCAGTGATGATGTGTTATAGAGATGTGTAGTGATGATTTGTTATAGTGATGTGTAGTGATGATGTGTATAGAAATGTGTAGTGATGATGTGTTATAGTGATGTGCAGTGATGATGTGTTATAGTGATGTGTAGTGATGATGTGTTATAGTGATGTGTAGTGATGATGTGTTATAGTGATGTGTAGTAATGATGTGTTATAGTGATGTGTAGTGATGTATAGTGATGTGTAGTGATGATGTGTTATAGTGATGTGTAGTGATGATGTGTTATAGTGATGTGCAGTGATGATGTGTTATAGTGATGTGTAGTGATGATGTTTATAGTGATGTGCAGTGATGATGTGTTATAGTGATGTGTAGTAATGATGTGTTATAGTGATGTGTAGTGATGATGTGTTTATAGTGATGTGTAGTGATGATGTGTTATAGTGATGTGTATGATGATGTGTTTATAGTGATGTGCAGTGATGAGTGTTATAGGTGATGTGTAGTGATGTGTTATAGTGATGTGTAGTGAAGATAGGCTATAGTGATGTGTAGTGATGATGTGTTATTAGTGATGTGTAGTAATGATGTGTTATAGTGATGTGTAGTGATGATGTTTATAGTGATGTGTAGTGATGATGTGTTTATAGTGATGTGTAGTGATGATGTTTATAGTGATGTGTAGTGATGTATTGTGATGTATACGTGATGTGTAGTGATGATGTGTTTAGTAGTGAAGTGCAGTGATGATGTTGTTATAGTGATGTGTAGTGATGATGTGTTATAGTGCTGTGCATGATGATGTGTTATAGTGATTGTATGAAGATGTGTTATAGTGATGTGCAGTGATGATGTGTATAGTGATGTGTAGTGATGATGTGTTATAGTGATGTGTAGTGATGATGTGTTTATAGTGATGTGTAGTGATGATGTGTAATAGTGATGTGTAGAGGATGATGTGTTATAGTGATTTGTAGTGATGATGTGTTATAGTGATGTGTAGTGATGTATAGTGATGTGGGTAGTGAAGATGTGTTATAGTGATGTGTAGTGATGATGTGTTATAGTGATGTGCAGTGATGATTGTGTTATAGTGATTGTGTAGTGATGTATAGTGATGTATAAGTGATGTGTTATAGTGATGTGCAGTGATGATGTGTTATAGTGATGTGCAGTGATGATGTGTTATAGAGATGTTAGTGATGATTTGTTATAGTGATGTGTAGTGATGATGTGTATAGAGATGTGTAGTGATGATGTGTTATAGTGATGTGCAGTGATGATGTGTTATAGTGATGTGTAGTGATGATGTGTTATAGTGATGTGTAGTGATGATGTGTTATAGTGATGTGTAGTATGATGTGTTATAGTGATGTGGTAGTGATGATGTGTTATAGTGATGTGTAGTAATGATGTTTTATAGTGATGTGTAGTGATGATGTGTTATAGTGATGTGTAGTGATGATGTGTTATAGTGATGTGGTAGTGATGATGTTTTATAGTGATTGTAGTGATGATGTTTATAGGTGATGTGCAGTGATGATGTGTTAAGTGAGATGTGTAGGTGATGATGTGTTATGTGTATGTGCATGTGATGAGTGTTATAGTGATGTGTAGTAAAGAAGTGTTATAGTGATGTGTAGTGAAGATGTGTTATAGTTGATGTGTAGTGATGATTGTTATAGTGGATTGCAGTGATGATGTGTTATAGTGATGTGTAGTGATGATGTGTTATAGTGATGTGCAGTGATGATGTTGTTATAGTGATGTTGTAGTAGATGAAGTGTTATAGTGATGTGTAGTGATGATGTGTTATAGTGATGTGTAGTGATGAAGTGTTTAGAGTGATGTGTAGTGATGATGTGCTATAGGTGATGTGTAGTGATTGATGTTTTTATAGTGATGTGTAGTAATGATAGTGTTATAGTGATGTGTAGTGATGATGTGTTATAGTGATTTGTAGTGAAGATGTGTTATAGTGATGTGCAGTGATTGATGTTTATAGTGATGTGTATTGATGATGTGTTATAGTGAGTGTGTAGTGATGTATAGTGATGTATAGTGATGTTGTTATAGTGATGTGTAGTTGAAGATGTGTAATAGTGAAGTTGCAGTTATGATGTGTTATAGTGATGTGGATAGTGATGATGTGTTATAGTGATGTGTAGTGAAGATGTGTTATAGTGAAGTGCTGTTATGATGTGTTATAATGATGTGTAGGATGATGTTTATAGTGAAGTGTAGTGATGATGTGCTATAGTAGATGTGTAGTGATGATGTGTTATAGTGATGTTATAATGATGTGTTATAGTGATGTGTAGTGATGATGTGTTATAGTGATGTGTAGTGGGATGATGTGTTATAGTGATATGCAGTTGATGAATGTGTTATAGTGATGTGTAGTGATGAAGTGTTATAGTTGATGTGTAGTGATGTATAGTGATGTATCGTGATGTGTTATAGTGATGTGTAGTGATGATGTGTTATAGTGATGTGCAGTGATGATGTGTTATAGTGATGTGTAGTGATGATGTGTTATAGTGATGTGTAGTGATGACGTGTTAGTGATGTGTAGTGATGATGTTTTTATAGTGATGCAGTGATGATGTGTTATAGTGATGTGTAGTGATGATGTGTTATAGAGATGTGTAGTGATGATTTGTTATAGTGATGTGTAGTGATGATGTGTTATAGTGATGTGTAGTGATGATGTGTTATAGTGATGTGTAGTGATGATGTGTTATAGTGATGTGTAGTGATGATGTGTTATAGTGATGTGTAGTGATGATGTGTTATAGTGATGTGTAGTGATGACGTGTTATAGTGATGTGTAGTGATGATGTGTTATAGTGATGTGCAGTGATGATGTGTTATAGTGATGTGTAGTGATGATGTGTTATAGAGATGTGTAGTGATGATTTGTTATAGTGATGTGTAGTGATGTATAGTGATGTATAGTGATGTGTTATAGTGATGTGCAGTGATGATGTGTTATAGTGATGTGTAGTGATGATGTGTTATAGAGATGTGTAGTGATGATTTGTTATAGTGATGTGTAGTGATGATGTGTTATAGTGATGTGTAGTGATGATGTGTTATAGTGATGTGTAGTGATGATGTGTTATAGTGATGTGTAGTGATGATGTGTTATAGTGATGTGTAGTGATGATGTGTTATAGTGATGTGTAGTGATGTATAGTGATGTGCAGTGAATGTGTTATAGTGATGTAGTGATGATGTGTTATAGTGACGTGCAGTGATGATGTGTTATAGTGATGTGTAGTGATGTATAGTGATGTATAGTGATGTGTTATAGTGATGTGCAGTGATGATGTGTTATAGTGATGTGCAGTGATGATGTGTTATAGAGATGTGCAGTGATGATGTGTTATAGTGATGTGTAGTGATGATGTGTTATAGTGATGTGTAGTGATGATGTGTTATAGAGATGTGTAGTGATGATTTGTTATAGTGATGTGTAGTGATGTGTTATAGTGAAGTGCAGTGATGATGTGTTATAGTGATGTGTAGTGATGATGTGTTATAGTGATGTGTAGTGATGATGTGTTATAGTGATGTGTAGTGATGTGTTATAGTGATGTGTAGTGATGATGTGCTATAGTGATGTGTAGTGATGATGTGTTATAGTGATGTGTAGTAATGATGTGTTATAGTGATGTGTAGTGATGATGTGTTATAGTGATGTGTAGTGATGTGTTATAGTGATGTGCAGCGATGATGTGTTATAGTGATGTGTAGTGATGATGTGTTATAGTGATGGTAGTGATGTATAGTGATGTATAGTGATGTGTTATAGTGATGTGTAGTGATGATGTGTTATAGTGAAGTGCAGTGATGATGTGTTATAGTGATGTGTAGTGATGATGTGTTATAGTGATGTGTAGTGATGATGTGTTATAGTGATGTGTAGTGATGATGTGTTATAGTGATGTGTAGTGATGATGTGTTTATAGTGATGTGCAGTGATGATGTGTTATAGTGATGTGTAGTGATGATGTGTTATAGTGATGTGCAGTGATGATGTGTTTATAGTGATATGTAGTGATGATGTGTTATAGTGATGTGTAGTAATGATGTGTTATAGCGATGTGTAGTGATGATGTGTTATAGTGAAGTGCAGTGATGATGTGTTATAGTGATGTGTAGTGATGATGTGTTATAGTGATGTGTAGTGATGTATAGTGATGTGTTATAGTGATGTGTAGTGATGATGTGTTATAGTGATGTGCAGTGATGATGTGTTATAGTGATGTGTAGTGATGATGTGTTATAGTGATGTGTAGTGATGACGTGTTATAGCGATGTGTAGTGATGATGTGTTATAGTGATGATGTGTTATAGTGATGTGTAGTGATGATGTGTTATAGTGATATGTAGTGATGATGTGTTATAGCGATGTGTAGTGATGATGTGTTATAGTGATGTGTAGTGATGATGTGTTATAGTGATGTGCAGTGATGATGTGTTATAGTGATGTGTAGTAATGATGTGTTATAGAGATGTGTAGTGATGATGTGTTATAGTGATGTGAAGTGATGATGTGTTATAGTGATGTGTAGTGATGATTTGTTATAGTGATGTGTAGTGATGATGTGTTATAGTGATGTGCAGTGATGATGTGTTATAGTGATGTGTAGTGATGATGTGTTATAGTGATGTGTAGTGATGATGTGTTATAGTGATGTGTAGTGATGATGTGTTATAGTGATGTGTAGTGATGATGTGTTATAGTGATGTGTAGTGATGTATAGTGATGTGCAGTGATGATGTGTTATAGTGATGTGTAGTGATGATTGTTATAGTGATGTGCAGTGATGATGTGTTATAGTGATGTGTAGTGATGTATAGTGATGTATAGTGATGTGTTATAGTGATGTGCAGTGATGATGTGTTATAGTGATGTGCAGTGATGATGTGTTATAGAGATGTGTAGTGATGATTTGTTATAGTGATGTGTAGTGATGATGTGTTATAGAGATGTGTAGTGATGATGTGTTATAGTGATGTGCAGTGATGATGTGTTATAGTGATGTGTAGTGATGATGTGTTATAGTGATGTGTAGTAATGATGTGTTATAGTGATGTGTAGTGATGATGTGTTATAGTGATGTGTAGTGATGATGTGTTATAGTGATGTGCAGTGATGATGTGTTATAGTGATGTGTAGTGATGATGTGTTATAGTGATGTGCAGTGATGATGTTATAGTGATGTGTAGTAATGATGTGTTATAGTGATGTGTAGTGATGATGTGTTATAGTGATGTGTAGTGATGATGTGTTATAGTGATGTGTAGTGATGATGTGTTATAGTGATGTGCAGTGATGATGTGTTATAGTGATGTGTAGTGATGTGTTATAGTGATGTGTAGTGATGATGTGCTATAGTGATGTGTAGTGATGATGTGTTATAGTGATGTGTAGTAATGATGTGTTATAGTGATGTGTAGTGATGATGTGTTATAGTGATGTGTAGTGATGATGTGTTATAGTGATGTGCAGTGATGATGTGTTATAGTGATGTGTAGTGATGATGTGTTATAGTGATGTGTAGTGATGTATAGTGATGTATATTGATGTGTTATAGTGATGTGTAGTGATGATGTGTTATAGTGAAGTGCAGTTATGATGTGTTATAGTGATGTGTAGTGATGATGTGTTATAGTGATGTGTAGTGATGATGTGTTATAGTGATGTGTAGTGAGTGATGTGTTATAGTGTGATGTGTAGTGATGTGTTATTGTGATGTGTAGTGATGATGTGTTATAGGGATGTGTAGTGATGATGTGTTATAGTGAAGTGCAGTGATGATGTGTTATAGTGATGTGTAGTGATGATGTTATAGTGATGTGTAGATGTATAGTGATGTATAGTGATGTGTTATAGTGATGTGTAGTGATGATGTGTTATAGTGATGTGTAGTGATGATGTGTTATAGTGATGTGCAGTGATGATGTGTTATAGTGATGTGTAGTGATGATGTGTTATAGTGATGTGTAGTGATGATGTGTTATAGTGATGTGTAGTGATGATGTGTTATAGTGATGTGTAGTGATGATTGTTATAGTGATGTGTAGTGATGTATAGTGATGTGTGTGATGATGTGTTATAGTGATGTGTAGTGATGATGTGTTATAGTGATGTGCAGTGATGATGTGTTATAGTGATGTTGTAGTGATGTATAGTGATGTATAGTGATGTGTTATAGTGATGTGCAGTGATGATGTGTTATAGTGATGTGCAGTGATGATGTGTTATAGTGATGTGTAGTGATGATGTGTTATAGTGATGTGCAGTGATGATGTGTTATAGTGATATGTAGTGATGATGTGTTATAGTGATGTGTAGTAATGATGTGTTATAGCGATGTGTAGTGATGATGTGTTATAGTGAAGTGCAGTGATGATGTGTTATAGTGATGTGTAGTGATGATGTGTTATAGTGATGTGTAGTGATGTATAGTGATGTATAGTGATGTGTTATAGTGATGTGTAGTGATGATTGTTATAGTGATGTGCAGTGATGATGTGTTATAGTGATGTGTGTATGATGATGTGTTATAGTGATGTGTAGTGATGACGTGTTATAGCGATGTGTAGTGATGATGTGTTATAGTGATGATGTGTTATAGTGATGTGTAGTGATGATGTGTTATAGTGATGTGTAGTGATGACGTGTTATAGCGATGTGTAGTGATGATGTGTTATAGTGATGATGTGTTATAGTGATGTGTAGTGATGATGTGTTATAGTGATATGTAGTGATGATGTGTTATAGCGATGTGTAGTGATGATGTGTTATAGTGATGTGTAGTGATGATGTGTTATAGTGATGTGCAGTGATGATGTTTATAGTGATGTGTAGTAATGATGTGTTATAGAGATGTGTAGTGATGATGTGTTATAGTGATGTGTAGTGATGATGTGTTATAGTGATGTGTAGTGATGATGTGTTATAGTGATGTGCAGTGATGATGTGTTATAGTGATGTGTAGTGATGATGTGTTATAGAGATGTGTAGTGATGATTTGTTATAGTGATGTGTAGTGATGATGTGTTATAGTGATGTGCAGTGATGATGTGTTATAGTGATGTGTAGTGATGATGTGTTATAGTGATGTGTAGTGATGATGTGTTATAGTGATGTGTAGTGATGATGTGTTATAGTGATGTGTAGTGATGATGTGTTATAGTGATGTGTAGTGATGTATAGTGATGTGCAGTGATGATGTGTTATAGTGATGTGCAGTGATGATGTGTTATAGAGATGTGTAGTGATGATTTGTTATAGTGATGTGTAGTGATGATGTGTTATAGTGATGTGCAGTGATGATGTGTTATAGTGATGTGTAGTAATGATGTTATAGTGATGTGTAGTGATGATGTGTTATAGTGATGTGTAGTGATGATGTGTTATAGTGATGTGTAGTGATGATGTGTTATAGTGATGTGCAGTGATGATGTGTTATAGTGATGTGTAGTGATGTGTTATAGTGATGTGTAGTGATGATATGCTATAGTGATGTGTAGTGATGATGATGTGTTATAGTGATGTGTAGTAATGATGTGTTATAGTGATGTGTAGTGATGATGTGTTATATGATGTAGTGATGTATAGTGATGTATATTGATGTGTTATAGTGATGTGTAGTGATGATGTGTTATAGTGAAGTGCAGTTATATGTGTTATAGTGATGTGTAGTGATGATGTGTTAGTGATGTGTAGTGATGATGTGTTATAGTGATGTGTAGTGATGATGTGTTATAGTGATGTGTAGTGATGTGTTATTGTGATGTGTATGATGATGTGTTATAGGGATGTGTAGTGATGATGTGTTTAGTGAAGTGCAGTGATGATGTGTTATAGTGATGTGTAGTGATGATGTGTTATAGTGAGTGTAGTGATGTATAGTGATGTATAGTGATGTGTTATAGTGATGTGTAGTGATGATGTGTTATAGTGATGTGTAGTGATGATGTGTTATAGTGATGTGTAGTGATGATGTGTTATAGTGATGTGTAGTGATGACGTGTTATAGCGATGTGTAGTGATGATGTGTTATAGTGATGATGTGTTATAGTGATGTGTAGTGATGATGTGTTATAGCGATGTGTAGTGATGATGTGTTATAGTGATGTGTAGTGATGATGTGTTATAGTGATGTGTAGTGATGATGTGTTACAGTGATGTGTAGTAATGATGTGTTATAGAGATGTGTAGTGACGATGTGTTATAGTGATGTGTAGTGATGATGTGTTATAGTGATGTGTAGTGATGATGTGTTATAGTGATGTGCAGTGATGATGTGTTATAGTGATGTGTAGTGATGATGTGTTATAGAGATGTGTAGTGATGATTTGTTATAGTGATGTGTAGTGATGATGTGTTATAGAGATGTGTAGTGATGATGTGTTATAGTGATGTGCAGTGATGATGTGTTATAGTGATGTGTAGTGATGTATTGTGATGTATAGTGATGTGTAGTGATGATGTGTTATAGTGAAGTGCAGTGATGATGTGTTATAGTGATGTGTAGTGATGATGTGTTATAGTGATGTGCAGTGATGATGTGTTATAGTGATGTGTAGTGATGATGTGTTATAGTGATGTGCAGTGATGATGTGTTATAGTGATGTGTAGTAATGATGTGTTATAGTGATGTGTAGTGATGATGTGTTATAGTGATGTGTAGTGATGATGTGTTATAGTGATGTGTAGTGATGATGTGTTTTAGTGATGTGCAGTGATGATGTGTTATAGTGATGTGTAGTGATGATGTGTTATAGTGATGTGCAGTGATGATGTGTTATAGTGATGTGTAGCAATGATGTGTTATAGTGATGTGTAGTGATGATGTGTTATAGTGATGTGTAGTGATGATGTGTTATAGTGATGTGTAGTGATGATGTGTTATAGTGATGTGCAGTGATGATGTGTTATAGTGATGTGTAGTGATGTGTTATAGTGATGTGTAGTGATGATGTGCTATAGTGATGGTGTAGTGATGATGTGTTATAGTGATGTGTAGTAATGATGTTTATAGTGATGTGTAGTGATGATGTGTTATAGTGATGTGTAGTGATGATGTGTTATAGTGATGTGCAGTGATGATGTGTTATAGTGATGTGTAGTGATGATGTGTTATAGTGATGTGTAGTGATGTATAGTGATGTATAGTGATGTGTTATAGTGATGTGTAGTGATGATGTGTTATAGTGAAGTGCAGTTATGATGTGTTATAGTGATGTGTAGTGATGATGTGTTATAGTGATGTGTAGTGATGATGTGTTATAGTGATGTGTAGTGATGATGTGTTATAGTGATGTGTAGTGATGTGTTATTGTGATGTGTAGTGATGATGTGTTATAGGGATGTGTAGTGATGATGTGTTATAGTGAAGTGCAGTGATGATGTGTTATAGTGATGTGTAGTGATGATGTGTTATAGTGATGTGTAGTGATGTATAGTGATGTATAGTGATGTGTTATAGTGATGTGTAGTGATTGATGTGTTATAGTGATTGTAGTGATGATGTTTATGTGATGTGTAGTGATGATGTGTTATAGTGATGTGTAGTGATGACGTGTTATAGCGATGTGTAGTGATGATGTGTTATAGTGATGATGTGTTATAGTGATGTGTTGATGATGTGTTTATAGTGATGTGTATGATGATGTGATGTGTTATAGTGATGTGTAGTGATGACGTGTTATAGCGATGTGTAGTGATGATGTGTTATAGTGATGATGTGTTATAGTGATGTGTAGTGATGATGTGTTTATAGTGATGTGTAGTGATGATGTTTATAGCGATGTGTAGTGATGATGTGTTATAGTGATGTGTATATGTGATGTGTTATAGTGATGTGTAGTGATGATGTGTTACAGTGATGTGTATTAATGATGTGTTATAGAGATGTGTAGTGATGATGTGTTATAGTGATGTGTAGTGATGGTGTTATAGTGATGTGTAGTGATGATGTGTTATAGTGATGTGTAGTGATGATGTGTTATAGTGATGTGCAGTGATGATGTGTTATAGTGATGTGTAGTGATGATGTGTTATAGAGATGTGTAGTGATGATTTGTTATAGTGATGTGTAGTGATGATGTGTTATAGTGATGTGTAGTGATGATGTGTTATAGTGATGTGCAGTGATGATGTGTTATAGTGATGTGTAGTGATGTATTGTGATGTATAGTGATGTGTAGTGATGATGTGTTATAGTGAAGTGCAGTGATGATGTGTTAGTATGATGGTAGTGATGATGTGTTTATAGGATGTGCAGTGATGATGTGTTTAGTGATGTGTAGTGATGATGTGTTATAGTGATGTGCAGTGGAGATTGTGGTTTATAGTGATGTGTAGGGTGATGAGTGTTATAGGTGATGTGTATTGATGTGTGGTTTATTTGCTGTGTAGTGATGATGTGTTAATAGTGATGTGTAAGTGATGATGTTTTCATAGTGATGTGGTAGTTGATGATGAGTTAACGGGATGTGTAGTTGGGAACTGGTCTCCCGGTGCAGATGTCCGTAAGAGCAGCACTAGATAAACATACGTGCTGAGAAAGAGGTACTGACGTATGATTCAACGTTCATTAGCCGCTGAAAGATGAGTATTATCTGATGTTGTCGATGATGTATAGATGGATGACTATGATGGTGTTAAGTGGCAATTAGCAGTGATGATGAGTTATCAAGTGCTGTGCATATACTGAAGTGTTATAGCGATGTGTCGTGCCACTTGGATTGATTCTAGTGCTGTAGTAGTTATGCATGTGCTATTTCAGACGATGTTTTGTGATGATGTGTTTAAAGTCGCAGTGCAGTGCATGACTGAGTTTATAGTTTGCTGTTAGAGATCAGTGTTCTAGTAGACTGTATGTACGAGACTGACATGATTTTATAGTGAATTAACGATACAATGACTTTGAGTTAACGTGCTGTGCGTAGCAAGATAACATGCATGTGTAGTGATGCATGTTTATAGTGATGTTAGGATGAATTTATCGTGAAGAGCCAGATGCAAGTGAATCTCGTGCTGGATGACTAGAAGACACTTGCAGTAGTCTCGAGCTCGTGTATCTCGTAGCTGTGCAGTGATATGAATGTGTTATATTGATGGCAAGTGATGATGTGAACTACGATCTGTGAAGTGAAGCTTTGAACACGTGCTAGCCTTGCTGCTGTGAACACGATCACATACGATCAGCTGTGATACTCGTTCTTGTGAACGAACTACTGTGTACATATCTATGAGGACTTGATTGCACTGAGTAACTCTTAGCCTTTCCGTGCAGCATGAGTTCACGTGCCATGAGTATCAGAGCACATGTGATACTATCAGCAGATTCGTGCTGACACCGAGCTTACTCTGATCATTGTACTCGAGCTGATGTCAGAGATGCTGATTACCAACGATCAGAGCCCGAGCTGTCTTGTAGGAAACATCGAGAGAGACGTATGCAGCAGATGATTCAAGTAGATGAGTACTCAGAATGACTTTTTAACGCGCTTTGTCGTAGCTGACAGTAGATTCACCGATGAAGCATGTGCTTTATAGTGCTGTGAATATGCAGCCAGATAACGACTCTTCTGTGTACGTGCAGCCCGAGATAAAAGCGCGCGAGAGTCGTGATGCTGAAGGTTCTAAGAGTCCATTATTTAGAGATCCGAGCTTATTTGAAGAGATGCAGATATAACACGAGAACAGATCGTGCTGAAGTAACATACGGCGAAGTAGTAGAGCAGCAGTGAACTCGTGCATTGTCAGTGCTGCTGAGGATAACTCGTGCCAGTAGCGTGCAATAGAGTACCTCATGCTTGTGTCGTCAATCAGAGTACACCGCTGATTTCTTGACATCATATATCCGTAGGCATATGTCTAGCTGCAGTTAACACTTTCCTGAGATCGAGCTTGCAGTAGTAACACTATCAGTTCCGAGTAGCAGAGAATCACGAGCTTGGAATAGACCGAGCAGCAGATTTCATGCTCGAGAGTACTAATCTGCTAAAACTCACTTTCTGAGACTAGCTAGCAATGAAACCGAGCTGAGCCGGAGGCAGCATAGATCACAGTCAGTGACGATCATCAGATAATCACGATCAGATACGATGCTTCAGTAGAACACTAGCAAGATGTTCTAGCTGCATAGAACTCTAGCAGATAACCTATCGGCTGATAACTCTAGCAGTGATGTCGAGCATGTACACTATCAGAGGCCGATCAGCACGAGAATCACGTATGCTTATACTGAGCGACATGAGTTAACGACTATCATATCCTATCATCATATTATCATCTAGCTAGAGACGATGCAGACACGATGCAGTACACGATCATGATAACTAAGAGCATATGCCTCGAGCAGCCTTTAGTATCACGAGCATGATCCCGAGCAGCCGGATAACACGCTCATGAACGTATTATCAAATAACACTATCATATACAGCACAGAGATAACACTCCCCAGATACGATCAGTCATAAGAACGACTATCATAGGCCTTTCAGCAGAGAACACTATCGCATACTAGTCTAGCTGTAGAGACACTATCCAAGTTACGTATCATCATGGATAACACGTAGCATTATACTACCATGCAAGAACACGTCTTCAGTAGAGTCGTAAGCTTCATAGAAACACTACATGATACTCATCAGCTAATAACACTAGCAGAGATCGGATCGACATGAAACACTAGCAGTTCATAGCATCTATGTGAAAACGAGCTAAGGACGAGCAGCAGTAGAAGACACTAGCAGGTTGCACCCCAGGCAGTCAGATATACACTAGACGAGTTGTCGACCAGCAGATTAAAACACTAGCCAGAGAATAGCTGCATATAACACGAGCAGATACATCATCATGATGAATCCCCGAGCTGTATTCGACGCAGCAGATTATCTCCTGCATGTGCCGTGCTGCAGTGTTATAAGATGTTGTATGTTGATATTGGTAATAGTGATGTGTAGTGCTGATATGCTATAGTGATGTGTAGTGATGAATGTGTTTATAGTGATGATGTATAATGCGATGTGTTAATTGATGTGAAGATGGTAAGCATGTGGTTAAAGTTATGTGTAGTGATGATGTTTAGTAGTGATGTGTCGTGGGTATGATTGTTATAGATGAAGTGTAATGATGATGAGTTATAGTTATGTTCGTGATGATGTGTTAAAAGAGATGTGCAGTGATGATGTGTTCCAAGTGATGCTGTAGTGATGATGTGTTATAGTTATTTGCAACGTGATGCATGTGTTCATATTGATGTAGAAGAGAAGATGATGTTTAAAGTGATGTGGTAAGTGATGATGTGATCAACGAGATGTGTATAGTGTTGATGGGTTAGAGTGATGTGATATGATGCAAGTGATATTATATTGTGATGTGTATGGATGATGTGATAATAGTGATTGATCGTGATGTATCTTGAATTGTAGTGATGATGTAGATATACGTGATGTTATATGATGACATGTGTTATAGTTGATGTGCAGTGATGCTGAGTCGTTGTTATAGTGATGTGTATTGATGGTCTAGTGCTGTATATAGGATGTTGTTATAGTGGATGTGCAGTGATGATAGGTGTATATAGTGATGTGCAGTGATGATGTGTTTAGAGGATGTGTAGAGGGGTTTATTGATTTTGTATATAGTGATGTGTATGTGGAAGATGTGTTATAGTAGATGTGTAGTGATGATGTTGTTATAGTGATGTGCAGTGATGATGTGTTATAATATGATGAGTAGTGATGATGTGTTTATAGGATGTGTAGTGATGATTGGTTTATAGTGATATGTGTATTAATGATGTGTTATAGTATGTGTAAGAGATGATGTGTTATATGATGTGTAGTGATGATGTGTTATAGTGATGTGTATGACGAAGTGTTATAGTGATGTGCAGTGGAGATAGTGTTATAGTGATGTGTAGTGATGATTTGGTTATAAAGTGATGTGCAGTGATGATGTGTTATAGTTCGTGTAGTAATGAGTGTTATAGTGATGTGTAGTGATATGTGTTATAGTGATGTGAGTGATGATGTGGTTATAGTGGATGTGTAGTGATGAGGTGTATAGTGATGTGCAGTTGATGACTCGTGTTATAGTGATGTGTATTGAAGTTGTAAGTAGTGATGTGTATGGATGATGTGCTAAAGTTGATTGTGAAGTGATTGATTGTTATAGGTGAGTTGTAGTAAGGATGTGTTATAGTGCAGTGTAGTGATGATGGTGTTATATGAGTGTAGTGAGGATGTTGGTTATAGTGATGTGCAATGAATGATGTGTTTATAGTGATGTGTATGATTGATGATAGTTTATCGTGATGTGTAGATGATGTATAGTGATTATGTGATGTGTATAAGATAGTGTGTGTATTGATGCTGTGTTTAAAGTTAAGTGCAGTTATGATGTGTTATAGTGATGTGTAGTATGATGTGTTTATAGTGATGGTATTGATGATGTTTTTATTAGATAGTGCAGATATGATGTGTTTATAATGATGTGTAGTGATGTGTTAAAGTGAGTGTGTAGTAGCTGAGTGTGCTATAAGTGAGGTGGTAGTGATGGATGTGTATAGGTAAGTGAAGTAAGATGTGTTATAGTGATTTTTGGTGTAGTGAAGATGTGTTAATAGTTGATGTGTAACGAGTGATGACATTGTTAATAGTGATAAGTCAGTGATGGGAATGTTGTTCTAGTGACGTGTATTAGATGATGATGTTTTAGTGATTGTAGTGATGTATAGTGAATGTTTAGTTATGGGAATTTTTGTGTTCTAGTGATGTTAGTTATGATGTGTTATAGTGATCTGTGCATGATGATGTGTTAAAGTGATGTGTAGTGATGCTGTTGGTTATATGATGTGTAGTGATGACGTTTATAGTGATGTTGTAGTGATGATGCTGGTTATTAGTGATGTGCAGTGATGAAGTGTTATAGTGAATGTGGAGGTGATGATGTTTATAGAGATGTGTAGTGATGATTTGTTATAGTGAGTGTAGTGATGATGTGTTATAGTGATGGTAGTGATGAAGTGTTATAGTGATGTGTTTGATGATGTGTTAAGGTGATGTGTAGTGATGATGTGGTTAGTAGAGTGATGTGTAATTGATGATGGTTTATAGTGAGTTGTAGTGAAAGACGTTTATAGTGATGTGTAGTGATGATCGTGTTATAGTGATCCTGCAGTGATGATGGTGTTAAGTGAGTGTGTAGTGATGATGTGTAATAGAGAATGTGTAGTGATGATTTTTTATAGTAGATGTGTAGTGATGTATATGATGTAAGAATGATTGTGTTATAGGATGGTCAGTGATAGAAGTGTTTATCAGTGAGTGTATGATGAATGTGTTAATAGAGATGTGTAGTGGATGATTTGTTATAGTGATTTTAGTGATGATGTGTTATAGTGAGTGTAGGGATGATGTTTAACATAGTGATGTGTAGTGATGATGTGTTAATAGTGATGTGTAGTGATGATAGTTTAGGAGTGATGTGTAGTGATATGGGTGTATATAGAGATGTGGTATGGATGTATACGTGATGTGCAGAGTGATGATGTGTTATAGTGATGTGTATGATGATGTTTATAGTGACGGTGCAGTGATGATGTGTTATAGATGATGTGTAGTGAATGTATAGTGATGTATGTGAATGTGTTATAGTGATTTGCAGGATGATGTGTTATCTAGTGATGTGGGCAGGTGATGATGGTTTTGATATGTTGCAGTGATGATGTGTTATAGTGATGTGTAGTGATGATGTGTTATAGTGATGTGAGTGATATTGTTATAGAGATGTGTAGTGGAAGATTTGTTATAGTGATGTGTAGGTGATGATGTGTTTTATAGTGATGTGCAGTTAAGATGTGTTAATAGTGGAGTGTAGTGATGAAAGGTGCTATAGTGATGTGTATGATGATGTTTATAGTGATGTGTAGTGATGTGTTATAGTGATTGTGTAGTGATGATGTGCTATAGTGATGTGTAGTGATGATGTGTTTTAGGATGTGATAATGTGTGTTAGAGTGATGTGTAGTGATGAGTGTGATAGTGAAACGTTAGTGAGTTTTGAATTTAGTGATGTGCAGGCGAGATGTGTTATAGTGATGTGTAGTGATCGATGTGTTATAGTGGATGTGGTAGGTGAAATGTAAAGTGATCGTATAGTGATGTGGTTATAAAGTGATCGTGGAGTATGAAGTGTTATAAGTGAGTGCATTGATGTTGTGTTATAAGTGAATGTGGTAGTGATGATGTTTAATAGTGATGTTAGTGATGAGGTGTTATAGTGATGTGTAGTGATGATGTGTTTATATGGTTTTGTAGTGATGATGTGTTTATTAAGTGAATGTGTAGAATGATGTGTTATAGTGAACGGTAGATGATGATTGTTTATAGTATTGTAGAGATGAGGTGTTATAGTGATGTGCAGTGAATGATGTGTTATAGTGATGTGTAGTGATGATGTGTTGATAGTGATTGTGCAGTGATGATGTGTTAAGTGATGTGATTAATGTAATGCTGTTAAATAGTGATGTGTAGTATGATGTGTTTTAGTGAATGTGTAGTTATGATGTGTTATAAGTGATGTGGTTAGTGATGATGTGTTATAGTGATGTAAGTGAATGATGTGTTATAGTGATGTGTAGTGAATTTTATAGTGATGTGTGTGATCGATGGTGCTATAGTTGAGTTGTAGTGATGATTGTTATAGTGTGTGTAGTAATATGTTTATAGTGATGTGTAATGAATGATTGTTATAGTGATGTGTAGTGATGATGTGTTTAAATAAGTGATGTGCAGAGATGATGTGTTATAGTGAATGTGTATGATGATGTGTTATAGTGATGTGTAGTGATTTATAAGTGATGTTTATATTGATGTGTTATTCAGTGATTGTGTCAATGATGATGTGTTATAGTTGAAGTGCAGTTATGAGGTGTGTAATAGTGCTGTGTAGTGATGGATGTTGTTAATATGATGTGTAGTGATGATGTGTTATAGTGATGTGTTGTGATGATGTGTTATTAGTGAGGTGTAGTATGTGTTTTATTGTGATGTGACGTGATGATGTGTTTATAGGGATGTGTAGTGATGATGTGGTTATAGTGAAGTGCAAGAGGATGATGTTTATAGGTGATGGGTAGATGATGATGTGTTTTATTAGTGATGTGTAGGTGATGTATAGTGAAGTATAGTGAATGTGTTAAACGTGAAGTGTAAGTGGATGATGTATTTTTATATTAGGATGTGTATTGAAGAGGGTGTTATAGTGATTGGCCAAGTGATGATGTGTTATAGTGATTGAGTAGTGAGAGTATGAATGTGTTATAGTGATGAGTAGTGATGAAGTGTTTTATAGTGATGTTAGTGATGAGGTGTTATAGTGATGTGTATTGAATGATGTGTTATAGTGATTGTAGTGATCCCCTCTGACAAGCTGATGTCTGAGTCATGTGTAGTGATGATGTGTTATAGTTGATGTGTAGTGATGATGTGTTGATAGTGATGTGAGTGATGATGTGTTATAGTTATGTGTAGTGATGATGTGTTATAGTGATGTGCAGTGATGATGTGTTATAGTGAATATGTAGTTATGAGTGTTATAAGGTGATGTGTAGTAATGATGTGTTAATAATGGCGATGTGTTGTGAAGAAATGTGTTATAGTGAAAGTGCAGTGATTGGATGTGTTAATAAGTGATGTGGTAAGTGGATAGCTGTGTTATAGTGATGTGTAGTGATGTATAGTGATGTATAGTGATGTGTTATAGTGATGTGAAGTGAGATGAAGTTTATAGTGATGTGCAGTGATGAGTGTTATAGTTGATGTGTAGTGATGAATTGTTTATAGAGATGTGTCAGTGAAGACGTGTTTATCGCGAGTGTGTCATGATGAAGTTTTTACAAGAGCTGAGTGTTATAGTGAGTGTATTCTGATAGATGAATGTGTTCTAGTGATGTGTAGTGATGACGTGTTATAGCGATGTGTAGTGATGATGTGTTTTTCTAGTGATGATGTGTTATTAGTGATGTGTAATTTGATGATGTGTTTAGTGATATGTAGTGATGATGTATTTATAGCGCTGTGTAGTGATGATGTGTTATAGTGTGCAATGTGAAGTGATGATGTGTTATAGTGATGTGCAGTGATGATGTGTGTTCTCGTGATAGTGACGTAAGGATGTGTATAGAAGATTGTAGTGATGATGTGTTATATGATGTTAGTGATGATGTGTTTATAGGTGATGTGTACTGATGAGTGTTATTGTGGATGTGCAGTGATGATGTTTATAGTGATAGTGTAGTGATGAGTTTTTTTTTTTTTTTTTTTTTTTTTTTTTTTTTTTTTTTTTTTTATTGTTTTTTTTTTTTTTTTTTTTTTTTTTTTTTTTTTTTGTTTTTTTTTTTTTTTTATTTTTTGTTTTTTAAATTTTTATAGAGATGTGTAGGTGGATGATTTGTTATAGTGATTGTAGTTGATGATGTGTTTATAGTGATGTGAAGGTGGATGATGTGTTTTATATGATGTGAGTGATGATGTGTTAAGTGATGTGTAGTGATTGATGTTTTATAGTGATGGTAGTGATGATGTTTATAGTATGTTGTAGTGATGATGTTTTATAGTGGAATGTGTTGTGAGTATAGTGTCATTTGCAGTGGATATTGTGGTTATAGTGATGTGTAGTGAGATGTGTTTATAGTATGTGGCATGATGATGTTTATAGTGATGTGTAGTGCTGTACTAGTGATTGTATAGTGATGTGTTATAGTAGATGTGCAAGTGATGATGTGTTTATAGTGATGTGCATGATGATGTGTTATAGATATGTGTAGTGATGTGTTATAGTGATGTGTAGTGATAGATATGCTATATGAGTGTATGATGATTTGTTTATAGTGATGTGTAGTAATGATTGTGTTATAGTGATGTGTGATGATGATGTGTTTTTGTTATAGGATGTGTAGTGATGATGTGTTATAGTGATGTGCAGGTGATGATGTGTTATAGTGATGTGTAGTGATGATGTGTTAGAGTGATGTGTAAGTGACTCGCTAGAGTGATTGTATATTGATGGTAGTTATACAGTGATGTGTAGTGATGATGTGTTTGATAAGTGATGTGTTATAGTAATGATGTGTTATAGGATGATGTGTAGTGAATGATGTGTTAATAGTGAATGTGTGTGATGATGTGGTTATAGTGATAGTGCAGTGATGATGTTTATAGGGGAGGTGTAGTAGTGATATTTGTAAGTAAGTGGTAGTGATGTGAGTGATGTATATTGATGTGTTATAGTGATTTTAGTGATGAAGTTGTTATAGTGAAGTGCAGTTATTGAAGTGATTATAGTGTGATGTTGTAGTGATCGAAAGTGTTTAAAGTGATGTGTAGTGATGATGTGTTATAGTGATGTGTAGTGATTGATGTGTTTATAGTGATGTTGTAGGTGAAGTGTTATTGTGATGGTAGTGATGATGGGGGTTTGTTATAGTGGATGTTGTAGTTGATGATGTGTTATAGTGAATTGCAGGATGAAGTGTTATAGTGATGGTAGTGATAGTGTTATAGTGTTGTGTTAGTTATCGTATAGTGATGTATAGTGATGTGGGGGGTTTATTTTTTTATAAGTGATGTGTAGTGATGATTGTTATAGTGATGTGTAGTGATGATGTGTTTAGTGATGTTTAGTGATGATGTGTTTAAGTGATGTGTAGTGATGACGTGTTTATAGCGATGTGTAGTGGATGATCGTTTATAGTGATGATGTTTATAGTGAGTGTAGTTGGATGAATGTGTTATAGCGATGGTAGTGATGATGTGTTTATAGGTGATGTGTAGTGATGATGTTGTTATTAGTGATGTGAGTGATGAGTGTTACAGGATGTGTAGTAATGATGTGTTATAGAGAATGGGTAGGGGACGAGGTGTTATAGGGATGTTGTAGTGAATGAGGTGTTATAGGATGTGTAGTTATGATGTTTATAGTTGAATTTCAGTGGATGGAGGTTGTTATAGTGAGGTGTAGTGAGGTTGGGTGTATAGAGATGTGGTAGTGAGGATTTGTTTATAGGATGTGGAGTGATCGATGTGGTTATAGAGATGTGTAGTGATGATGTGTTATAGTGATGTGGCAGTGATGATGGGTTATAGTGATGTTAGTGTTGTATTGTGATGTTAGGATGTGTAGTGATGATGTGTTATAGGAAGTGCAGTGATGATGTGTTTTTAGTGAGGTGTAGTGATGATGGTTAATAGGATGTGCAGTGATGATGTGTTATAGTGATGTGTAGTGATATTGTTATATGATGTCCAGTGAGGATTTGTTATAGTGATGTGTATAATAGTGTTATAGTGATGTGTAGTGATGATGTGTTTATAGTGATGTAGTGATATGTGTTATAGTGATGTTTAGTGATGATGTGTTTTAGTGATTGCAGTGATGATGTTTATAGTGATGTGTACGTGAATGATGTGTTATAGTGAGTGCAGTGATGAATGTGTTAGAGTGAGTGTAGCAATGATGTGTTATAGTGATGTTAGTGATGATGTGTTATCGTGATGTTTAGTGATGATGTGTTATCAGTGGATGTGTAGTGATGATGTGTTATAGTGATGTGCAGTGATGATGTGTATATAGTGATGTGTAGTGATGTGTTATAGTTGATGTGTAGTGGATGATGGTGCTATAGTGATGTGTAGTGATGATGTGTTTATAGTGGATGTGTAGTAATGAGTGTTATAGTGATGTGTAGTGATGATGTGTTATAGTGATGTGTAGTGATATGTGTTATAGTGATGTGCAGTGATGATGTGTTTATAGTGATGTGTAGTGATGATGTGTTAATATGATGTGTACTGATGATAGTGATGTATAGTGATGTGTTATAGTGAACGTGTAGTCGATGATGTGTTATAGTGAAGTGCAGTTATGATGTGTTATAGTGATGTGGGTAGTGATGAGGTGTTATAGTGATGGTAGTGAATGAAGTGTTTATAGTGATGTGTAGTGATGATGTGTTATATAGTGATGTTAGTGGATGTGTTATTGTGATGTTTTAGTGATGAGGTGTTATAGGGATGTGTAGTGATGATGTGTTATAGTGAAGTCAGGATGATGTGTTAATAGTGATGTGGCTATGATGATGTGTTATAGTGATCGTGTAGTGATGTATAGTGATGTATAGTGACTGTTTATAGTGATGTGTAGTGATGATGGTGTTATAGGTGAGATGTAGTGATGATGTGTTATAGTGATGTTGTAGTGAGATGTTTACTAGTTGATGTTAGTGAAGACGTGTTATAGCGATGTGTTAGTGATGATGTGTTATAGTGATGAGATGTGTTATAGTGATGGTGTAGTGATGATGTGTTATAGTGATGTTGTAGTGATGAAGTGTTATAGGATGTGTAGTGATGACGTGTTATAGCGATGTGTAAGTGATGATGTGTTATCGTGATGATGTGATTATAGTGATAGTGTAGTGATGATGTGTTATAGTCGATGATGTAGTGATGATGTGTTAAGCGATGTGTAGTGATGATGTGTTATATGTGATGTGTAGTGATGAAGTGGTTATAGTGATGTGTAGGTGATGCTGTGTTACAGTGATGTTAATTAATAATGTGTTTATACGAGATGTGTATGATGCTGCGTGTTATATAGATGTGTATTGATGGTGTTATAGTGATGTGTAAGTGATGATTGTGTTTATAGTGATGTGTAGTGATGAAGTGTTATAGTGATGTGCATGATGATGTTTATAGTGATTGTAGTGATGGATGTGTTCTGAGATGTGTAGTGCTGATTTGTTATAGTGAATGTGTAGTGATGATGTGTTATAGAGATTGTAGTGATGTTTTGTTATCAGGGATGTGCCAGTGATTAGATGGGTTTATAGTGATGTTAGTGATGTATTGTGGATGTATA
This sequence comes from Megaleporinus macrocephalus, assembly GCA_021613375.1. Lineage (NCBI taxonomy): Eukaryota > Metazoa > Chordata > Actinopteri > Characiformes > Anostomidae > Megaleporinus > Megaleporinus macrocephalus. Next base: position 38,124,610 of record CM038727.1, read on the forward strand.
GTGATGTGTAGTGATGATGTGTTATAGTGAAGTGCAGTGATGATGTGTGATAGTGATGGTAGTGATGATGTGTTATAGTGATGTGCTGTGATGATGTGTTTTAGTGATGTTAGTGAATGATGTGGTTATAGTGATGTGCAGTGATGATGTTGTATATGATGTGGTAGTGATTATGTGTTTATAGTGAGGTTAGTGATGATGTGTTAATAGTGTTGTGTAGTGATGATGTGTTTATAGTGATGTGTGTGATGATGTGTTATAGTGGATGTGTAGGATGGATGTGTTTTTATAGTGATGTGTAGTGAGGTATATTGATGTGTATGAGATGGTGTTATAGTGATGTGTAGGAGGAAATGTGTTATTATGATGTGCAGTGATGAGTGTGATGAGTGATTGTGAGAAAGTATAGGTGAGGGATAAGTGATGTGTTATAGTGTTGTGCATGATGATGTGGTTATAGTGATTGCTTGTGAGGGGTTATAGAGATGTGTGAGTGAGATTTTGTTATAGTGATGGTAGTGATGGAGGGTGATAGAGATGATGTATGATGATGTGTTATAGGGGAATGTGCATGATGATGTGTTATAGTGAATTTAAGTGTTGATGTGTTTATATGATGTGTAGGTGATGATGTGTTATAGTGATGTGAGTAAATGAATGTGGTATTGTGATAGTGTAAGTGATGATGTGTTATAGTGATCGTGCTAGTGATGATGTGTTATAGGATTGTAGTGGATGATGTGTTAAAGTGGATGTTGCAGTGATGAGGTGTTATATGATGTTAGTGATGATGTGTTATAGTGATGTGCATGATGATGTGTTATAGTGATGTGTAGTAATGATGTGTTATAGTGATGTGTATGATGATGTGTTTATAGGATGTGTAGTGATGATGTTTTAGTGATGTGGTAGTGGATGCATTGTTATAGTGATGTGCAGTGATGATGTGTTATAGTGATGTGTAGTGATTTGTTATAGGTGATGTGTAGTGATGATGTGCTATAGTGATGTGTAGTGATGAATGTGTTATAGAGTGAAGGTTGTAGTAATGATGTGTTATAGTGATGTGTAGTGATGATGTGTTATAGTGAGTGTAGTGGATGATGTGTTATAGTGATGTGCTGTGATGATGTGTTTTATAGGTGATGTGTATTGATGATGTGTTATAGTGATGTGTAGTGATGTATAGTGGATGTATAGTGATGTGTTATAGTGAGGTGTAGTGAAGATGTGTTATAGTGAAGTGCAGTTATGGATGTTGTATAAGTGATGTGTAGTGATGATGTGTTATAGTGAGTGTGTAGTGATGATGTGTTATAAGTGAAGTGCAGTTATGATGTGGTATAATGCATGTGTAGTGATGTGTTATAGTGATGTGATAGTGATGATGTGCTATATTGATGTGTAGTGATGATGTTGTTATAGTGATGTGTATTAATGAGATGTGGTTTTATAGTGGATGTGTAGTGATGATGTGTTTTTAGTATGTGTAGTGATGATGTGTTATATTGATATGCAGTGATGGAGGTGTTTTAGTGATGTGTAGTGAGGAGTGTGTATAGTGATGTGTAGTGATGTAAAGTGATGTATAGTGATGTGTTATATAGTGATGTGTAGTGAGTGATGTGTTATAGTGATTGTCAGTGTGATGTTGTTTATATGTGATTGTGTATGATGATGTGTTATAGTGATGTGTAGTATGACGTGTTTATATGTGATGTGTATTGATGGTGTGTTATAGGATGTGCCAGTGATGATGTGTTATAATGAGTGTAAGTTGATGATGTGTTTTATAGAGATGTGGAGTTGGATGATTGTGGTTATAGTGATGTGTAGTGATGATGTGGTTATAGTGATGTGTATGATGAGGTGTTATGTGATGGTGTAGTGATGAATGTGTTTATAGTGATGTGTAGCGATGATTGTTATAGTGATTTAGTGATGAGTGTTTATAGTGATGTGTAGTGATGAGACGTGTTATAGTGATGTGTAGTGAGATGTGTTATAGTGAATGTGCAGTGATGAGGTTTTAATAGTGATGTGTAGTGATGAGTGTTATAGAGAGTGTGTAGTGATGATTTGTTTAGTGATTGTGTAAGTGCGGTATAGTGATGTATAGTGATGTGTTATAGAGAAAGGCAGTGGATGATGTGTTATAGTGATGTGTAGTGATGATGTGTTATAGAGATGTGTAGTGAAGATTTGTTTATATTGATGTGTAGTGATGATGTGTTTATAGTGATGTGTAGTGATGAGTGTTTATAGTGACTGTGTAGTGATGATTGTTGTTATAGAGGTGATGTGTAGTTATGATGTGTTATAGTGATGTTAGTGATGTAATAGTGATGTGCAGTGATGATGTGTGAGAGTGATGTGTAAAGTGATGGATGATGTTATAGTGACCGTGCAGTGATGATGTGTTATAGTGATTGTAGTGTTGTATAGTGATGTATAGTATGTTTATAGTGATGTGCAGATGATGAATGTGTTATATGATTGTGCAGTGATGATGTGTTATAGAGATGTGCAGTGATGATGTGTTATAGTGATGTGTAGTGGATGATGGGTTATATGTGATGTGTAGTGATGAGTGTTATAGAGATGTGTAGTGATGATTTGTTATAGTGATGTGTAGTGGATGGAATGTGTTATAGTGATGTGTAAGATGCATGTGTTTATAGGATGTGTAGTGATGATGTGTGTATAGTGAGTGTAGTGCTAAGTGTTATAGTGATTGTGTAGTGAATGATGTGTTATAGTGATGAGTAGTGATGTATATGATGAGGCAAGTGATGATGTGTTTATAGTGATGTGTAGTGATTGATGTGTTATAGGATGTGCAGTGATGATGTGGTTATAGTGATGTGTAGGTGATGTGATAGTGGATGATAGTGATGTGTTATGGTGATGTGCAGTATGAAGTTTATAGTGAGTGCAGTGATGATGTGTTATAGAGATGTGCAGTGATTATGTGTTATAGTGATGTGTAGTGATGAGTGTGTTATTTCGTGATTGTAGTGATGACGTGGTTTATAGCGATGTGTAGGGATGATGTGTTTAGTGATGTGTAGTGATGTATTGTATGTATAGTGATGTGTAGAGATGATGTGTTATAGTGAAGTGCAGTGATGATGTGTTATAGTGATTGTAGTGGATGATGTGTTATAGTGAGTGCATGATGATGTGTGTATAGTGATGTTAGTGATGATGTGTTATAGTGATGTGCAGTGAATGATGGTTATAGTGATGTGTAGGGATGATTGTGTTATAGTGGATGTGTAGTTGATGATGTGTTATAGTGATGTGTAGTGATCTGTGTTATAGTGATGTGTAGTGATGTAAGTGAGGTGTAGTATGATGTGTTATAGTGTAGGTGTAGTGATGATGTGTTATAGTGAGGTGCAGTATGATGTGTTATAGTGGAGTGCAGTGTTGATGTGGTTTAGTGATGTGTAGTTGATGAGGTGTTAAGATTGATGTGTAGTGATGATGTTTATAGAGATGTTAGTGATGATGTGTTATAGTGAATGTGCAGTGATGATGTGTTATAGTTGATGTGGTAGTGATGTGTCTTATAAGTGATTGTAGTGATGATGTGCTATGTGATGGTGTGAGGTGATGATGTGTTAATAGTGATGTGTAGTGATGATGTGTTATAGTGATGTGTAGTGATGATGTGTTATAGTGATGTGCAGTGATGATGTGTTATAGTGATGTAGTAATGATGTGTTATAGTGATGTGTAGTGATGATGTGTTATAGTGATGTGTAGTGATGATGTGTTATAGTGAGTGTAGAGTGATGTGTTATAGTGATGTGTAGTGATGATGTGTTATAGTGATGTGTAGTGATGTATAGTGATGTATGTGATGTGTTATAGTGATGTGTAGTGATGATGTGTTATAGTGATGTGCAGTGATGATGTGTTATAGTGATGTGTAGTGATGATGTGTTATAGTGATGTGTAGTGATGACGTGTTATAGCGATGTGTAGTGATGATGTGTTATAGTGATGATGTGTTATAGTGATGTGTAGTGATGATGTGTTATAGCGATGTGTAGTGATGATGTGTTATAGTGATGTGTAGTGATGATGTGTTATAGTGATGTGTAGTGATGATGTGTTATAGTGATGTGTAGTGATGATGTGTTATAGTGATGTGTAGATGATGTGTTATAGAGATGTGTAGTGATGATGTGTTATAGTGATGTGTAGTGATGATGTGTTATAGTGATGTGCAGTGATGATGTGTTATAGTGATGTGTAGTGATGATGTGTTATAGTGATGTGTAGTGATGATTGTGTTATAGTGATGTGTAGTGATGATGTGTTATAGTGATGTGTAGTGATGATGTGTTATAGTGATGTGCAGTGATGATGTGTTATGTGTGTAGTGATGATGTCTTATAGAGTGTGTAGTGATGATTTGTTATAGTGATGTGTAGTGATGATGTGTTATAGTGATGTGTAGTGATGATGTGTTATAGTGATGTGCAGTGTTGATGTGTTATAGTGATGTGTAGTGATGATAGTGATTATAGTGATGTGTAGTGATGATGTGTTATAGTGATGTGCAGTGATGATGTGTTATAGTGATGTGTAGTGATGATGTGTTATAGTGATGTGCAGTGATGATGTGTTATAGTGATGTGTAGTGATGATGTGTTATAGTGATGTGCAGTGATGATGTGTTATAGTGATGTGTAGTGATGATGTGTTATAGTGATGTGTAGTGATGATGTGTTATAGTGATGTATAGTGATGATGTGTTATAGTGATGTGTAGTGATGATGTGTTATATTGATGTGTAGTGATGTATAGTGATGTGCAGTGATGATGTGTTATAGTGATGTGTAGTGATGATGTGTTATAGTGATGTGCAGTGATTATGTGTTATAGTGATGTGTAGTGATGTATAGTGATGTATAGTGATGTGTTATAGTGATGTGCAGTGATGATGTTTATAGTGATGTGCAGTGATGATGTGTTATAGAGATGTGTAGTGATGATTTGTTATAGTGATGTGTAGTGATGATGTGTTATAGAGATGTGTAGTGATGATGTGTTATAGTGATGTGCAGTGATGATGTGTTATAGTGATGTGTAGTGATGATGTGTTATAGTGATGTGTAGTGATGATGTGTTATAGTGATGTGTAGTGATGATGTGTTATAGTGATGTGCAGTGATGATGTGTTATAGTGATGTGTAGTGATGATTTGTTATAGTGATGTGCAGTGATGATGTGTTATAGTGATGTGTAGTGATGATGTGTTATAGTGATGTGCAGTGATGATGTGTTATAGTGATGTGTAGTGATGATGTTATAGTGATGTGCAGTGATGATGTGTTATAGTGTGATGTAGTGATGATGTGTTATAGTGATGTGTAGTGATGATGTGTTATAGTGTGATAGTGATGTATAGTGATGTGCAGTGATGATGTGTTATAGTGATGTGCAGTGATGATGTGTTATAGTGATGTATAGTGATGATGTTATAGTGATGTGCAGTGATGATGTGTTATAGTGATGTGTAGTGATGATGTGTTATAGAGATGTGTAGTGATGATTTGTTATAGTGATGTGTAGTGATGATGTGTTAAGAGATGTAGGGATGATGTGTTATAGTGATGTGCAGTGATGATGTGTTATAGTGATGTGTAGTGATGATGTGTTATAGTGATGTGTAGTGATGATGTGTTATAGTGATGTGTGTGTAGTGATGATGTGTTATAGTGATGTGTAGTGATGATGTGTTATAGTGATGTGTAGTGATGATGTGTTATAGTGATGTGTAGTGATGATGTGTTATAGTGATGTGCAGTGATGATGTGTTATAGTGATGTGTAGTGATGATGTGTTATAGTGATGTGCAGTGATGATGTGTTATAGTGATGTGTAGTGATGATTTGTTATAGTGATGTGCAGTGATGATGTGTTATAGTGATGTGTAGTGATGATGTGTTATAGTGATGTGTAGTGATGATGTGTTATAGTGATGTGTAGTGATATATAGTGATGTGTAGTGACGTGTAGTGATTGATGTGTTATAGTGATGTGACAGTGATGATGTGTTATAGTGATGTGTAGTGAATGTATAGTGATGTATAGTGATGTGTTATAGTGATGTGCAGTGATGATGTGTTATAGTGATGTGCAGTGATGATGTGTTATAGTGATGTGTAGTGATGATGTGTTATAGTGATGTGCAGTGATGATGTGTTATAGTGATGTGTAGTGATTATGTGTTATAGTGATGTGTAGTGATGATGTGTTATAGTGATGTGTAGTAATGATGTGTTATAGTGATGTGTAGTGATGATGTGTTATAGTGATGTGTAGTATGATGTGTTATAGTGATGTGTAGTGATGATGTGTTATAGTGATGTGGTGATGATGTGTTATAGTGATGTGTAGTGATGATTTGTTATAGTGATGTGCAGTGATGATGTGTTATAGTGATGTGTAGTGATGATGTGTTATAGTGATGTGTAGTGATGATGTGTTATAGTGATGTGTAGTGATGTATAGTGATGTATAGTGATGTGTTATAGTGATGTGTAGTGATGATGTGTTATAGTGAGTGCAGTGATGATGTGTTATAGTGATGTGTAGTGTGATGTGTTCATAGTGATGTGCATGTGATGATGTGTTCTAGTGATGTGTAGTGATGATTTGTTATAGTGATGTGCAAGTGATGATGTGTTATAGTGATGTGTAGTGATGATGTGTATAGTGATGTGTAGTGATGATGTGTTATAGTGATGTGTAGTGATGTATAGTGATGTATAGTGATGTGTTATAGTGATGTGTAGTATGATGTGTTATAGTTGAAGTGCAGTGATGATGTGTTATAGTGATGTGTAGTGCTGATCGTGTTATAGTGATGTGAAGTGATGATGTGTTATAGTGATGTGTAGGTGATTATGTGTTATAGTGATGTGCAGTGATGATGTGTTATAGTGATGTGCAGTGATGATGTGTTATAGTGATGTGCAGTGATGATGTGTTATAGTGATATGTAGTAATGATGTGTTATAGTGATGTGTAGTGATGATGTGTTATAGTGATGTGTAGTGATGATGTGTTATAGTGATGTTTAGTGATGATGTGTTATAGTGATGTTTAGTGATGATGTGTTATAGTGATGTGTAGTGATGATGTGTTATAGTGATGTGTAGTGATGATGTGTTATATTGATGTGTAGTGATGATGTGTTATAGTGATGTGCAGTGATGATGTGTTATAGTGATGTGTAGTGATGATGTGTTATAGTGATGTGCAGTGATGATGTGTTATAGTGATGTGTAGTGATGATGTGTTATAGTGATGTGTAGTGATGATGTGTTATAGTGATGTGTAGTGATGATGTACTAAATGTGTAAGTGTATCTGCTCACCTTGTTGTTGTACATCAGCTGGTCCACTCCGATCTTCTCCCTGTAGCTCTCCACATCAAACTCAATGTCCTGGTACATCTTCCACTCCTCATCAGAGAAATGAGCCACGGCGTCTCTGATTCCAGGGATCAGGATTGTACCGCTGGGGCTAATCAGCGTGTCTGGGGGGGTCGAGGGGGTGTGTTGTGGGGGGGTCGAGGGGTGGTATGTCAGAATCATTGCAAGTTATACACAATACTGAGATTAGAGTAATGATTAGAGTAAATCTTAATTCACCTAAAATCCCAATAAGGTCAGTCATTGGCTCAATCACTGTCCCCCCGTACACTCCAGAGTGTAAGTCCTGCTTTGGACCCTCTACCTGAGTACACAAACACACACACACACACACATACACACACACACACACACACACACACACACATACACACACACAAACGCAAACACATACATACATACACAGAGTGTTTTAAACACTTTATGTTATATCCATATCTGTAAACCATATACACACACACTAGTGAACACACACACTAGTGAACACACACCCTAGTGAACACACACATTAGTGAACACACACACTAGTGAACATACACACTAGGAGGCAGTGAAACACCCACATACACACACTTGTAAATATCAGTGTATTTACTAGAATCTGATAGAATCTTCTGGTCACGAGGCCGGTTTCCTACTGCCAGCCCGCGACTGCCCTACCGTATACTATACCTCAGCGAAGAAGTAGCAGTTGCCTCGGGTGCCGTAGGTGAGAGCGGGTCGTTTACTGAGCCAGCCGCAGTCGGAGATGATGATGTAATCCACATCGGAGAAGAAGGAGTCCTTCTGAGCCTCGATCATGGAGTCCAGTCCGTTAGAGCCCGTCTCCTCCATCCCCTCAATGATATACTTCACATTTACAGGCAGATCCTGAGAACAGAGCCAGAGTCAGAGCAAGAGTCAGAGTCAGTCTCAGAACCAGAGTCAGAGTCAGTCTCAGAGTCAGAGTCGGTCTCAGAGCCAGAGTCAGAATCAGGAGTCAGAATCTGTATGAGAGTCTGGATCAGTGAGTCAGAGTCAGTGTTAATGATGTGCTGATGTTTAGCTGAACTGAGTGTTTCACCATGTTCAGAGCTTTATAGGCCTCCACCGCGTGGATCCACGCCAGAACCGGAGCTTTATTATCAGATGCGCCGCGACCGTACAGATTCCCTACAGAGAGAACACAGCCCCGTTATAACATCCGTTATTACACATTAATACAACACAGCCCCGTTATAACATCCGTTATTACACATTAATACAACTCAGCCCCGTTATAACATCCGTTATTACACATTAATACAACACAGCCCCGTTATAACATTCGTTATTACACATTAATACAACACAGCCCCGTTATAACATCCGTTATTACACATTAATACAACTCAGCCCCGTTATAACATCCGTTATTACACATTAATACAACACAGCCCCGTTATAACATCCGTTATTACACATTAATACAACACAGCCCCGTTATAACATCCGTTATTACACATTAATACAAAACAGCCCCGTTATAACATCCGTTATTACACATTAACACAACACAGCCCCGTTATAACATCCGTTATTACACATTAACACAACTCAGCCCCGTTATAACATCCGTTATTACACATTAATACAACACAGCCCCGTTGTAACATCCGTTATTACACATTAATACAACACAGCCCCGTTATAACATCCGTTATTACACATTAATACAACTCAGCCCCGTTATAACATCCGTTATTACACATTAATACAACACAGCCCCGTTATAACATCCGTTATTACACATTAATTCAACACTCTTGTTATAACATCAGTTATTACACATTAATACAACACAACCCCGTTATAACATCCGTTATTACACATTAATACAACACAGCCAAGTTATAACATCAGCTATTACACATAAATATAACACTCTCGTTATAACATCAGTTATTACACATTAATACACATAAATCACTACAGTTATTACACATTACAACATAGCGTCGTTATAACATCAGTTATTATACAATAATACAACACTGCCTTGTTATAACATCAGTTATTACACATTAATACAACACTGCCTTGTTATAACATCAGTTATTACACATTAATACACATAAATCACTACAGTTATTACACATTACAACATAGCGTCGTTATAACATCAGTTATTATACAATAATACAACACTGCCTTGTTATAACATCAGTTATTACACATTAATACAACACTGCCTTGTTATAACATCAGTTATTACACATTAATACCACACTGCCTCGTTATAACATCCGTTATTACTCATTAATACAACACAGCCAGGTTATAACATCAGTTATTACACATTAATACCACACTGCCTTGTTATAACATCAGTTATTACACATTAATACACATAAATCACTACAGTTATTACACATTACAACATAGCGTCGTTATAACATCAGTTATTATACAATAATACAACACTGCCTTGTTATAACATCAGTTATTACACATTAATACAACACTGCCTTGTTATAACATCAGTTATTACACATTAATACCACACTGCCTTGTTATAACATCCGTTATTACACATTAATACAACACAGCCAGGTTGTAACATCAGTTATTACACATTAATACACATAAATCACTACAGTTATTACACATTACAACATAGCATCGTTATAACATCAGTTATTACACAATAATACAACACTGCCTTGTTATAACATCAGTTATTATACATTAATACCACACTGCCTCGTTATAACATCAGTTATTACACATTAATACAACACTTCCTTTTTACAACGTCAGTTATTACACATTAATACCGTGTACTGACCGTTAATGTCTGTGAGGTTGTACGGTTCAGTAGCCCAGCCGTCCTCTTTCTTGGCGGGCTGGACGTCCACGTGTCCGTAGACGCAGACGGTGGGTTTACTGGCGTCGCTGCCGAACTGCGCGGTGACCACTCTCGGTAAGGCCAGACCACTACCGTCCGGCAACTGGACGAGGAAACAGAGCGCACAGGTAAAGAGAGGCTGTAACATCACTGTGATGTCATCGCTAACAAGACTACTAAAGAAATAAGCAGTGACCTGAGTCTTCATGAAGCCCGCCATTACAATAAGCAGTTATAAACACAGTTATAAACACTGTTATAAACACTGTTATAAGCACTGTTATAATCAGTGCTGTAAACACTGCTATAAACAATGTTATAAACACTGTTATAAACACTGTTATAAACAATGCTGTAAACACTGTCATAAACACTGCTATAAACACAGTTATAGACACTGTTATAAACACTGTTATAAACACTGTTATAAACAATGCTGTAAACACTGTCATAAACACTGCTATAAACACTGTTATAAACACTGCTATAAACACTGTTATGAACAATGCTGTAAACACTGTTATAAACATGGCTATAAACACTGCTATAAATACTGCTATAAACACTGTTATAAACACTGTTATAAACAATGCTGTAAACACTGTTATAAACATGGCTATAAACACTGCTATAAATACTGCTATAAACACTGTTATAAACACTGTTATAAACATGGCTATAAACACTGCTTTAAACACAGCTATAAACACTGTTATAAACAGTCCAGTAAAACACACCATGTTTGTTGATTTGACTTTTTCTGCATCCTCTGGACACGACAGCTGTCATGTACACTGTGTGATGATTCCAGGATGAACACCGTTGGACGGTGATGATGTAATATTTATAGCCTGTATTGTCAGTGTAGTGTAGTATAGTGTAGTATAGTGTAGTGTAGTACAGTGTAGTACAGTGTAGTACAGTGTAGTATAGTGTATAGTGTATAGTGTATAGTGTAGTATAGTGTTGTGTAGTGTAGTATAGTGTATAGTGTAATATACTGTAGTGTAGTATAGTATATAGTGTAGTGTAGTGTAGTATAGTGTATAGTGTAGTATAATGTAGTATAGTGTAGTATAGTGCAGTATAGTGTATAGTGTAGTATAGTGTAGTATAGTGTAGTGTAGTATAATGTATAGTGTAGTATAGTGTAGTATAGTGTATAGTGTAGTATAGTGTATAGTGTAGTATAGTGTATAGTGTTGTATAGTGTAGCATAGTGTAGTATAGTGTAGTATAGTGTATAGTGTAGTATAGTGTAGTGTAGTACAGTGTAGTACAGTGTAGTGTAGTGTAGTATAGTGTAGTATAGTGTATAATGTAGTATAGTGTAGTGTAGTATAGTGTATAGTGTAATATAGTGTAGTGTAGTGTAGTGTGGTATGGTGTAGTATAGTGTAGTATAGTGTAGTATAGTGTAGTATAGTATATAGCGTAGTATAGTGTATCGTGTAGTATAGAGTAGTATAGTTTATAGTATATTATTGTGTAGTATAGTGTATAGTGTAGTATAGTGTATAGAGTAGTATAGTTTATAGTGTAGTATAGTGCAGTATAGGGTATAGTGTACTATAGTGTAGTATAGTGTATAGTGTAGTATAGTGTATAGTGTATAATAGTGTAGTATAGTGTATAGTGCATAGTGTAGTATAGTGTATAGTGTATCGTGTAGTATAGTGTATAGTGTAGTATAGTGTATTATAGTGTATAGTGTAGTATATTGTATAGTGTAGTATAGTGTAGTATAGTGTAGTATAGTGTATAGTGTAACATAGTGTATAGTGTAGTATAATGTATAGTGTATAGTGTAGTATAGTGTATAGTGTAGTATAGTGTATAGTGTAGTGTAGTATAGTGTAGTATTGTGTATAGTATAGTATAGTGTAGTATAGTGTAGCATGATGTAGTATAGTGTAGTATGGTGTAGTATATTGTAGTATAGTGTATAGTGTAGTATAGTGTAGTATAGTGTATAGTGTAGAATAGTGTGTAGAGTAGTATAGTTTATAGTGTAGTGAAGTGCAGTATAGTGTACAGTGAAGTATAGTGTAGTATTGTGTATAGTGTAGTATAGTGTGTAGTGTATAATAGTGTAGTATAATGTATAGTGTAGTATAGTGTATAGTGTAGTATAGTGTAGTATAGTGTAGTATAATGTATAGTGTAGCATAGTGTATAGTGTTGTATAATGTATAGTGTAATATAGTTTATAGTGTAGTATAGTGTATTATAGTGTATAGTATAGTATAGTGTATAGTGTAGTATAGTGAAGTATAGTGTAGTATAGTGTAGTATAGTGTATAGTGTAGTATAGTGTATAGCGTAGTATAGTGTATTATAGTGTATAATGTAGTATAGAGTAGTATAGTGTATAGTGTAGTATAGTGTAGTGTATAGAGTATTTTGTGTAGTATAGTGTAGTATGGTGTAGTATGGTGTAGTATATTGTAGTATAGTGTATAGTGTAGTGTAATATAGTGTAGTATAGTGTATAGTGTATAGAGTAGTATAGTTTATAGTGTAGTGAAGTGCAGTATAGGGTATAGTGTACTATAGTGTAGTATAGTGTATAGTGTAGTATAGTGTATAGTGTATAATAGTGTAGTATAGTGTATAGTGCATAGTGTAGTATAGTGTATAGTGTATCGTGTAGTATAGTGTATCGTGTAGTATAGTGTATTATAGTGTATAGTGTAGTATATTGTATAGTGTAGTATAGTGTAGTATAGTGTAGTATAGTGTATAGTGTAACATAGTGTATAGTGTAGTATAATGTATAGTGTATAGTGTAGTGTAGTATAGTGTAGTATTGTGTATAGTATAGTATAGTGTAGTATAGTGTAGCATGATGTAGCATAGTGTAGTATGGTGTAGTATATTGTAGTATAGTGTAGTATAGTGTAGTATAGTGTATAGTGTAGAATAGTGTGTAGAGTAGTATAGTTTATAGTGTAGTGAAGTGCAGTATAGTGTACAGTGAAGTATAGTGTAGTATTGTGTATAGTGTAGTATAGTGTGTAGTGTATAATAGTGTAGTATAATGTATAGTGTAGTATAGTGTATAGTGTAGTATAGTGTAGTATAGTGTATAGTGTAGTATAATGTACAGTGTAGCATAGTGTATAGTGTTGTATAATGTATAGTGTAATATAGTTTATAGTGTAGTATAGTGTCTTATAGTGTATAGTATAGTATAGTGTATAGTGTAGTATAGTGAAGTATAGTGTAGTATAGTGTAGTATAGTGTATAGTGTAGTATAGTGTATAGCGTAGTATAGTGTATTATAGTGTATAATGTAGTATAGAGTAGTATAGTGTATAGTGTAGTATAGTGTAGTGTAGTGTATAGAGTATTTTGTGTAGTATAGTGTAGTATGGTGTAGTATGGTGTAGTATATTGTAGTATAGTGTATAGTGTAGTGTAATATAGTGTAGTATAGTGTATAGTGTATAGAGTAGTATAGTTTATAGTGTAGTGAAGTGCAGTATAGGGTATAGTGTACTATAGTGTGGTATAGTGTATAGTGTAGTATAGTGTGTAGTGTATAAGAGTGTGTTATAATGTATAGTGCATAGTGTAGTACAGTGTATAGTGTAGTATAGTGTATAGTGTAGTATAGTGTAGTATAGTGTATAGTGTAGTATAGTGCAGTATAGTGTAGTATAGTGTATAGTGTAGTATAGTGTATAGTGCAGTATAGTGTAGTATAGTGTATAGTGTTGTATAGTGTATAGTGTTGTATAGTGTATAGTGTAGTATAGTGTAGTATAGTGTATAGTAAAGTATAGTGTAATATAGTGTAGTATAGTGTATAGTGTAGCATAGTGCATAGAGTAGTATAGTTTATAGTGTAGTATAGTGTATAGTGTAGTATAGTGTACTATAGTGTAGTATAGTGTATAGTGTAGTATAGTGTAGTATAGTGTATAGTGTAGTATAGTGTATAGTGTAGTATAGTGTAGTATAGTGTATAGTACAGTATAGTGTAGTATAGTGTATAGTGTAGTATAGTGTATAGTGTGGTATAGTGTAGTATAGTGTATAGTGTAGTATAGTGTATAGTGTAGTATAGTGTAGTATAGTGTTTAGTGTAGTATAGTGTAGTAGAGTGTATAGTGTAATATAGTATAGTAGTATGTTGTATAGTGTAGTATAGTGTATAGTGTAGTATAGTGTAGTATAGTGTATAGTGTAGTATAGTGTATAGTGTAGTATAGTGTTTAGTGTAGTATAGTGTACTATAGTGTAGTATAGTGTATAGTGTAGTATAGTGTAGTATAGTGTATAGTGTAGTATAGTGTAGTTTAGTGTTTAGTGTAGTATAGTGTAGTATAGTGTAGTATAGTGTAATATAGTATAGTAGTATAGTGTATAGTGTAGTGTAGTGTAGTATTTTTATGGCTGTTTAAATCGGAGGTCCTGACCTGCTGTGTGCCGATATCCACCAGCTCCACCTTCCCCCCCATTTTCCTCAGCTTCTCCCCCACCATCTCCATCATACGATGAAGCTCCGCCCTCTTCGTGACATCACTGGAGTCACTCTCGACGCCAACCCACTCTCGCAAAGTCTAAACCAAAACGAACGAGCGGTAATTAATCACAGTGTGGATTCGGCATCAACACATACACACAGTACACACAGAACTACTGAACAACTGAACAACTGAACAACTGAACTACTGAACTACTAAACTACTGAACTACTGAAAAACTGAACTACTGGACTACTGAACTACTGAACAACTGAACAAATGAACAACTGAACAACTGAACTACTGAACAACTGAACAACTGACCTACTGAACTACAGAACTACTGAACTACTGAAGAACTACTGAAGTACTACTGTTACCTGTACGTACTGCTCTTCATGCTCGTCCACATAACTGATCAGATCGTCCAGCCTGACCGAGTGAACAGATACAGCACACAGCAGCAGCACCACAACACACCTGATCACCTGTACACAACATTTCACACAGCAAATCACCTACACAGCTACACAACTACACAACACACAGATACACAACTACACAACACATAAATACACAACACACAAATACACAACACACAGATACACAACACACAGCTACACAACACACAGATAAACCACATACAGCAAATCACCTACACAGCTACACAACTACACAACACACAGATACACGACTATACAACACACAGCTACACGACTATACAACACACAGATACACAACTACACAACACACAAATACTCAACACACAGATACCCAACACACAGATACACAACACACAGCAAATCACCTACACAGCTACACAACACACAGATAAACAACTACACAACACACAGCTACACAACTACACAAATACACAACACATAGATACACAACACACAGCTACACAAATACACAAAACACAGATACACAACACACATCACACAGCTACACAAACATACGACACACAGATACACATCACACAGCTACACAACACACGGATACACAACACACAGATACACAACTACTACTACAACTAATAGTAAATACTGAATAATTAATAGTAGACACTGAATAACTAATAGTAGATACTGAATAATTAATTAATTCTGAATAATGAATAGTAGATACTGAATAATTAATAGTAGATACTGAATAACTAATAGTAGATACTGAATAATTAATTAATACTGAATAATGAATAGTAGATACTGAATAACTCATAGTAGATACTGAATAATTAATAGTAGATACTGAATAACTAATAGTAGATACTGAATAATTAATTAATACGGAATAATTAATAGTAGATACTGAATAATTAATAGTAGATACTGAATAACTAATAGTAGATACTGAATAATTAATTAATGCTGAATAATGAATAGTAGATACTGAATAATGAATAGTAGATACTGAATAATGAATCGTAGATACGGAATAAGTAATAGTAGATACTGAATAATAAATAGTAGATACTGAATAATGAATAGTAGATACTAAATAATGAATAGTAGATACTGAACAATGAATAGTAGATACTGAATAATGAATAGTAGATACGGAATAAGTAATAGTAGATACTGAATAATAAATAGTAGATACTGAATAATGAATAGTAGATACTAAATAATGAATAGTAGATACTGAATAATGAATAGTAGATACTGAACAATGAATAGTAGATCCTGAATAATGAATAGTAGATACTGAATAAGTAATAGTAGATACTGAATAATAAATAGTAGATACTGAATAATGAATAGTAGATCCTGAATAATGAATAGTAGATACTGAATAAGTAATAGTAGATACTGAATAATAAATAGTAGATACTGAATAATGAATAGTAGATACTAAATAATGAATAGTAGATACTGAATAATGAATAGTAGATACTGAACAATGAATAGTAGATCCTGAATAATGAATAGTAGATACTGAATAAGTAATAGTAGATACTGAATAATAAATAGTAGATACTGAATAATGAATAGTAGATACTGAATAATGAATAGAAGATACTAAATAATGAATAGTAGATACTGAATAAGTAATAGTAGATACTGAATGATAAATAGTAGATACTGAATAATGAATAGTAGAAACTGAATAATGAATAGAAGATACTAAATAATGAATAGTAGATACTGAATAATGAATAGTAGATACTAAATAATGAATAGTAGATACTGAATAAGTAATAGTAGATACTGAATAATTCATAGTAGATACTGAACAATGAATAGTAGATCCTGAATAATGAATAGTAGATACTGAATAAGTAATAGTAGATACTGAATAATAAATAGTAGATACTGAATAATTAATATAAGATACTAAATAATGAATAGTAGATACTGAATAATGAATAGTAGAAACTGAATAATTAATATAAGATGCTGAGTTATGAATAGTAGATACTGAATAATGAATAGTAGATACTGAATAATGAATAGTAGATACTGAGTAATGAATAGTAGATACGGAATAAGTAATAATAGATACTGAATAATAAATAGTAGATACTGAATAATGAATAGTAGATACTAAATAATGAATAGTAGATACTGAATAATGAATAGTAGATACTGAACAATGAATAGTAGATCCTGAATAATGAATAGTAGATACTGAATAAGTAATAGTAGATACTGAATAATAAATAGTAGATACTGAATAATGAATATAAGATACTAAATAATGAACAGTAGATACTGAATAATGAATAGTAGAAACTGAATAATGAATAGTAGATACCAAATAATGAATAGTAGATACTGAATAAGTAATAGTAGATACTGAATAATTCATAGTAGATACGGAATAAGTAATAGTAGATAGTGAATAATGAATAGTAGATACAGAATAATTCATAGTAGATATGGAATAAGTAATAGTAGATACTGAATAATTCATAGTAGATACGGAATAAGTAATAGTAGATACTGAATAATGAATAGTAGATACTGAGTAATTAAAAGTAGACACTGAATAATAAATAGTAGATACGGAATAAGTAATAGTAGATACTGAATAATGAATAGTAGATATGGAATAAGTAATAGTAGATACTGAATAATGAATAGTAGATACTGAGTAATGAATAGTAGATACTGAATAATGAATAGTAGGTACTGAGTAATGAATAGCAGATACTGAATAGTTAAGAGTAGATACTGAATAATGAATAGCAGATACTGAATAGTTAAGAGTAGATACTGAATAATGAATAGCAGATACTGAGTAATGAATAGCAGATACTGAATAGTTAAGAGTAGATACTGAATAATGAATAGCAGATACTGAATAGTTAAGAGTAGATACTGAATAATGAATAGCAGATACTAAATAGTTAAGAGTAGATACTGAATAATGAATATTATATACGGAATAAGTAATAGTAGATACTGAATAATGAAAAGTAGATACGGAATAAGTAATAGTAGATACTGAATAATGAATAGTAGATACTGAGTAATGAATAGCAGATACTAAATAGTTAAGAGTAGATACTGAATAATGAATAGTAGATACTAAATAATGAATAGTAGATACTGAATAATGAATAGTAGATACTGAATAATGAATAGTAGATACGGAATAATGAATAGTAGATACTGAATAAGTAATAGTAGATACTGAATAATAAATAGTAGATACTGAATAATGAATAGTAGATACTGAATAATGAATAGAAGATACTGAATAATGAATAGTAGATACTGAATAAGTAATAGTAGATACTGAATAATAAATAGTAGATATTGAATAATGAATAGTAGATACTAAATAATGAATAGTAGATACTGAATAATGAATAGTAGAAACTGAATAATGAATAGAAGATACTAAATAATGAATAGTAGATACTGAATAAGTAATAGTAGATGCTAAATAATGAATAGTAGATACTGAATAAGTAATAGTAGATACTGAATAATTCATAGTAGATACTGAACAATGAATAGTAGATCTTGAATAATGAATAGTAGATACTGAATAAGTAATAGTAGATACTGAATAATAAATAGTAGATACTGAATAATTAATATAAGATACTAAATAATGAATAGTAGATACTGAATAATGAATAGTAGAAACTGAATAATTAATATAAGATACTGAGTTATGAATAGTAGATACTAAATAATGAATAGTAGATACTGAATAATGAATAGTAGATACTGAACAATGAATAGTAGATCCTGAATAATGAATAGTAGATACTGAATAAGTAATAGTAGATACTGAATAATAAATAGTAGATACTGAATAATGAATATAAGATACTAAATAATGAATAGTAGATACTGAATAATGAATAGTAGAAACTGAATAATGAATAGTAGATACTAAATAATGAATAGTAGATACTGAATAAGTAATAGTAGATACTGAATAATTCATAGTAGATACGGAATAAGTAATAGTAGATAGTGAATAATGAATAGTAGATACAGAATAATTCATAGTAGATATGGAATAAGTAATAGTAGATACTGAATAATTCATAGTAGATACGGAATAAGTAATAGTAGATACTGAATAATGAATAGTAGATACTGAGTAATTAAAAGTAGACACTGAATAATAAATAGTAGATACGGAATAAGTAATAGTAGATACTGAATAATGAATAGTAGGTATGGAATAAGTAATAGTAGATACTGAATAATGAATAGTAGATACTGATTAATGAATAGCAGATACTAAATAGTTAAGAGTAGATACTGAATAATGAATAGTAGATACTAAATAATGAATAGTAGATACTGAATAATGAATAGTAGATACTGAACAATGAATAATAGATCCTGAACAATGAATAGTAGATACTGAATAAGTAATAGTAGATACTGAATAATAAATAGTAGATACTGAATAATGAATAGTAGATACTGAATAAGTAATAGTAGATACTGAATAATAAATAGTAGATACTGAATAATGAATAGTAGATACTGAATAATGAATAGAAGATACTGAATAATGAATAGTAGATACTGAATAAGTAATAGTAGATACTGAATAATAAATAGTAGATATTGAATAATGAATAGTAGATACTAAATAATGAATAGTAGATACTGAATAATGAATAGTAGAAACTGAATAATGAACAGAAGATACTAAATAATGAATAGTAGATACTGAATAAGTAATAGTAGATACTAAATAATGAATAGTAGATACTGAATAAGTAATAGTAGATACTGAATAATTCATAGTAGATACTGAACAATGAATAGTAGATCCTGAATAATGAATAGTAGATACTGAATAAGTAATAGTAGATTCTGAATAATAAATAGTAGATACTGAATAATTAATATAAGATACTAAATAATGAATAGTAGATACTGAATAATGAATAGTAGAAACTGAATAATTAATATAAGATACTGAGTTATGAATAGTAGATACTGAATAATGAATAGTAGATACTGAGTAATGAATAGTAGATACGGAATAAGTAATAGTAGATACTGATTAATGAATAGTAGATACTGAATAATGAATAGTAGATACTAAATAATGAATAGTAGATACTGAATAATGAATAGTAGATACTGAACAATGAATAGTAGATCCTGAATAATGAATAGTAGATACTGAATAAGTAATAGTAGATACTGAATAATAAATAGTAGATACTGAATAATGAATATAAGATACTAAATAATGATTAGTAGATACTGAATAAGTAATAGTAGATACTGAAAAATGAATAGTAGATACGGAATAAGTAATAGTAGATAGTGAATAATGAATAGTAGATACAGAATAATTTATGGTAGATATGGAATAAGTAATAGTAGATACTGAATAATTCATAGTAGATACGGAATAAGTAATAGTAGATACTGAATAATGAATAGTAGATACTGAATAATGAATAGAAGACACTAAATAATGAATAGTAGATACTGAATAAGTAATAGTAGATACTGAATAATTCATAGTAGATACTGAACAATGAATAGTAGATCCTGAATAATGAATAGTAGATACTGAATAAGTAATAGTAGATTCTGAATAATAAATAGTAGATATTGAATAATTAATATAAGATACTAAATAATGAATAGTAGATACTGAATAATGAATAGTAGAAACTGAATAATTCATATAAGATATTGAGTTATGAATAGTAGATACTGAATAATGAATAGTAGATACTGAGTAATGAATAGTAGATACGGAATAAGTAATAGTAGATACTGAATAATGAATAGTAGATACTGAATAATGAATAGTAGATACTAAATAATGAATAGTAGATACTGAATAATGAATAGTAGATACTGAACAATGAATAGTAGATCCTGAATAATGAATAGTAGATACTGAATAAGTAATAGTAGATACTGAATAATAAATAGTAGATACTGAATAATGAATATAAGATACTAAATAATGAATAGTAGATACTGAATAATGAATAGTAGAAACTGAATAATGAATAGTAGATACTGAATAATGAATAGTAGATACTGAGTAATGAATAGCAGATACTGAATAGTTAAGAGTAGATACTGAATAATGAATAGCAGATACTGAGTAGTTAAGAGTAGATACTGAATAATGAATAGCAGATACTGAGTAATGAATAGCAGATACTGAATAGTTAAAAGTAGATACTGAATAATGAATAGCAGATACTGAATAGTTAAGAGTAGATAATGAATAATGAATAGCAGATACTTAATAGTTAAGAGTAGATACTGAATAATGAATAGTAGATACGGAATAAGTAATAGTAGATACTGAATAATGAAAAGTAGATACGGAATAAGTAATAGTAGATACTGAATAATGAATAGTAGATACTGAGTAATGAATAGCAGATACTAAATAGTTAAGAGTAGATACTGAATAATGAATAGTAGATACGGAATAAGTAATAGTAGATACTGAATAATGAAAAGTAGATACGGAATAAGTAATAGTAGATACTGAATAATGAATAGCAGATACTGCATAGTTAAGAGTAGATACTGAATAATGAATAGCAGGTACTGAATAGTTAAGAGTAGATACTGAATAATGAATAGCAGATACTGAGTAATGAATAGTAGATACGGAATAAGTAATAGTAGATACTGAATAATGAATAGCAGATACTGAATAGTTAAGAGTAGATACTGAATAATGAATAGTAGATACTGAGTAATGAATAGCAGATACTAAATAGTTAAGAGTAGATACTGAATAATGAATAGTAGATACGGAATAAGTAATAGTAGATACTGAATAATGAAAAGTAGATACGGAATAAGTAATAGTAGATACTGAATAATGAATAGCAGATACTGAATAATGAATAGCAGATACTGAGTAATGAATAG
>CM038727.1:38151753-38201753 GCA_021613375.1 Megaleporinus macrocephalus
GATGGCTTATTTGTTGAACGCCATCAATCAGCTCTCGGGATCGGCTAAATTGGAGAAATATCGGCTGATCACATATTTTGATTAAAAATCGCCCGATCAATCATTCCATCTCTATATATCATACATATAATAATAATCATTGCTAGAAAACGTATGAATGACTGAGCAGCTTAAGAAGTTCAACAGAGATTGCTAAGATGTCACTAGGCTGTTGCTATGGTATTTCAGGTGGTTGCCATGGTGTGCAGTGCTATAGGGGTTGACAAGCTGTTACTAGATCTGGTTGAAAATGAACGAGGGATGAGTAAAGGACTAGTAGAGGAGTGCGGGTTGGGGGAGTAGAGGGGATCTGTAGGTTAAACATACCCCGATGGTTGGGCGGGTCCGAAAATGAACAGGACTCTATGAGAGGAACGAGAGACGAATAAAGAGACACTACAGGGGTGTGATTTAATAACATTCAGTAATAATCATTACTGATAGTGTAAAAGTGTTTATCTGATCAGTCAGTGTCTTGGAAAGTGTTAAATAAACACACTGACGTATGGAAAAGCTCTACTTACTCTATTAATACTGATTAATATTTAATAATAAAGTGGAAAAGCTCTACTTACTCTATTAATACTGATTAATATTTAATAATAAAGCGGAAAAGCTCTACTTACTCTATTAATACTGATTAATATTTAATAATAAAGTGTAAAAGCTCTACTTACTCTATTAATACTGATTAATATTTAATAATAAAGTGTAAAAGCACTACTTACTCTATTAATACTGATTAATATTTAATAATAAAGTGTAAAAGCGCTACTTACTCTATTAATACTGTTTAATATTTAATAATAAAGTGTAAAAGCTCTACTTACTCTATTAATACTGATTAATATTTAATAATAAAGCGGAAAAGCTCTACTTACTCTATTAATACTGATTAATATTTAATAATAAAGTGTAAAAGCTCTACTTACTCTATTAATACTGATTAATATTTAATAATAAAGTGTAAAAGCACTACTTACTCTATTAATACTGATTAATATTTAATAATAAAGTGTAAAAGCTCTACTTACTCTATTAATACTGATTAATATTTAATAATAAAGTGGAAAAGCTCTACTTACTCTATTAATACTGATTAATATTTAATAATAAAGCGGAAAAGCTCTACTTACTCTATTAATACTGATTAATATTTAATAATAAAGCGGAAAAGCTCTACTTACTCTATTAATACTGATTAATATTTAATAATAAAGTGGAAAAGCTCTACTTACTCTATTAATACTGATTAATATTTAATAATAAAGTGGAAAAGCTCTACTTACTCTATTAATACTGATTAATATTTAATAATAAAGCGGAAAAGCTCTACTTACTCTATTAATACTGATTAATATTTAATAATAAAGTGTAAAAGCTCTACTTACTCTATTAATACTGTTTAATATTTAATAATAAAGTGCAAAAGCTCTACTTACTCTATTAATACTGTTTAATATTTAATAATAAAGTGTAAAAGCTCTACTTTATTAATACTGATTAATATTTAATAATAAAGTGTAAAAGCTCTACTTACTCTATTAATACTGTTTAATATTTAATAATAAAGTGTAAAAGCTCTACTTACTCTATTAATACTGTTTAATATTTAATAATAAAGTGTAAAAGCACTACTTACTCTATTAATAATGTTAAATATTTAATAATAAAATGTAAAAGTAATACTTACTCTATTAATACTGATTAATATTTAATAATAAAGTGTAAAAGCTCTACTTACTCTATTAATACTGATTAATATTTAATAATAAAGTGTAAAAGCACTACTTACTCTATTAATACTGATTAATATTTAATAATAAAGTGTAAAAGCTCTACTTACTCTATTAATACTGATTAATATTTAATGATAGAGTGTAAAAGCTCTACTTACTCTATTAATACTGATTAATATTTAATAATAAAGTGTAAAAGCGCTACTTACTCTATTAATACTGTTTAATATTTAATAATAAAGTGTAAAAGCACTACTTACTCTATTAATACTGATTAATATTTAATAAAGTGTAAAAGCACTACTTACTCTATTAATACTGTTTAATATTTAATAATAAAGTGTAAAAGCTCTACTTACTCTATAAATACTGATTAATATTTAATAATAAAGTGTAAAAGCACTACTTACTCTATTAATACTGTTTAATATTTAATAATAAAGTGTAAAAGCACTACTTACTCTATTAATACTGATTAATATTTAATAATAAAGTGTAAAAGCACTACTTACTCTATTAATACTGTTTAATATTTAATAATAAAGTGTAAAAGCTCTACTTACTCTATTAATACTGATTAATATTTAATAATAAAGTGTAAAAGCACTACTTACTCTATTAATACTGTTTAATATTTAATAATAAAGTGTAAAAGCCCTACTTACTCTATTATTACTGATTAATATTTAATAATAAAGTGTAAAAGCTCTACTTACTCTATTAATACTGTTTAATATTTAATAATAAAGTGTAAAAGCACTACTTACTCTATTAATACTGTTTAATATTGAATAATAAAGTGTAAAAGTAATACTTACTCCATTAATACTGTTTAATATTTAATAATAAAGTGTAAAAGCTCTACTTACTCTATTAATACTGATTAATATTTAATAATAAAGTGTAAAAGCACTACTTACTCTATTAATACTGTTTAATATTGAATAATAAAGTGTAAAAGTAATACTTACTCCATTAATACTGTTTAATATTTAATAATAAAGTGTAAAAGCTCTACTTACTCTATTAATACTGATTAATATTTAATAATAAAGTGTAAAAGCACTACTTACTCTATTAATAATGTTAAATATTTAATAATAAAATGTAAAAGTAATACTTACTCTATTAATACTAATTAATATTTAATAATAAAATGTTTACTGAGTAAATAAGAACTTCCTGTTTGGATATAAATAGCTTATTATATATTTACTCAGTACTGTCAGTGTTTAAAGTTACACACTGCTGGAGCTTATTTATTACATCATCATCACATGTTTGTGTTTAATAGACTCGTATTTCCGTCAGAATCAGAATAACGAGGTCCACACGGCGGGTACTGTTGGTGGTGGAGTGCGCTGAACAGACACCCAGCTGTTCCGGGATGTGGAGGGGTGAGCAGGAGGATGTAGCAGTTGGAGGATGTGGTCAGAAAAGAGGAATCAGACCAAAAGCCTCAGAACTGGGAAGCAGAGCTAACGTACAAACACCTGCACACAATAAACAGAGCAGCTCGTACGACCTGCCCCCTACACCTCCACCACCACCTACATGCTACTGTTCCAGAGAAGCTGCTGAGCTGACTGAGGTACCACACGGTTCCTGCCACTGACATCTCCTCAGGTTCCACCTTAAACTCTGCAGCAGTTACGTTCAGGCTGGACGAGCTGAGCATCACACTGCTTACACAGTCTAGGGGTCCTATCGTATTCCAAGAAACCCACTCAGCTATGGTAGTAAGTTGTATCCCAGGCATGATACACCATGTGGTTACTAGGGTGTTGCTAAGAGATTACTGTATGCAAACTGTATATCAGATATATAAGTACAGCTTCCAGATCCCATGGAATGTTCCGGAGTGGTAACTGTGTTTATCTGTATATAACTTTATAAAGAGATAGACTACAAACATCTGGCAGTAAAATAATAGTAAACTACATCACTACACTACTACATCACTACACTACTACATCACTACACTACTACATCACTACACTACTACACTACTACATCACTACACTACTACACTACTACATCACTACACTACTACATCACTACACTACTACATCACTACACTACTACACTACTACATCACTACACTACTACATCACTACGTCACTACACTACTACACTACTACATCACTACACTACTACATCACTACACTACTACATCACTACACTACTACATCACTACACTACTACACTACTACATCACTACACTACTACATCACTACACTACTACACTACTACATCACTACACTACTACATCACTACACTACTACATCACTACACTACTACACTACTACATCACTACTACAACTACACTACTACATCACTACACTACTACATCACTACACTACTACATCACTACACTACTACACTACAACATCTACACTACTACATCACTACACTACTACACTACTACATCACTACACTACTACATCACTACTACTACACACTACACTACTACACTACTACATCACTACACTACTACATCACTACGTCACTACACTACTACACTACTACATCACTACACTACTACATCACTACACTACTACACTACTACATCACTACACTACTACATCACTACACTACTACACTACTACACCACTACACTACACACCACTACATCAATACACTACACATCACTACACTACTACACTACTACACTACTTCACTACTACATCACTACACTACAACATCACTACATCCTACACTACACACTACTACATCACACTACTACACCACTACACTACTACATCACTACATCACTACACTACTACATCACTACGTCACTACACTACTACACTACTACACTACTACACCACTACACTACTACACCACTACACTACTACACTACTACACCACTACACTACTACACTACTACACAACTACACTACTACACCACTACACCACTACACTACTACACCACTACACTACTACACTACTACACTACTTCACTACTACATCACTACACTACTACACTACTACAATACTACATCACTACACTACTACACTACTAAATCACTACACTACTACAATACTACATCAATACACTACTACATCACTACACTACTACACTACTACACTACTTCACTACTACATCACTACACTACTACACTACTACATCACTACACTACTACACTACTACATCACTACACTACTACATCACTACACTACTACATCACTACACTACTACAATACTACATCACTACACTACTACACTACTACACTACTAAATCACTACACTACTACATCACTACACTACTACACTACTACATCACTACACTACTACACTACTACATCACTACACTATTACATCACTACACTACTACACTACTACATCACTACACTACTACATCACTACACTACTTCACTACTACATCACTACACTGATACACTACTACATCACTACAATACTACACTACTACAACACTACACTACTACATCACTACACTACTACATCACTACACTACTTCACTACTACATCACTACACTAATACACTACTACATCACTACAATACTACACTACTACATCACTACACTACTACACTACTACATCACTACACTACTACACTACTACATCACTACACTACTACAATACTACATCACTACACTACTACACTACTACATCACTACACTACTACATCACTACACTACTACACTACTACATCACTACACTACTACAATACTACATCACTACACTACTACACTACTACATCACTACACTACTACATCACTACACTACTACACTACTACATCACTACACTACTACATCACTACACTACTACAATACTACATCACTACACTACTACACTACTACATCACTACACTACTACACTACTACATCACTACACTACTACATCACTACACTACTACATCACTACACTACTACACTACTACATCACTACATTACTACACTACTACATTACTACATTACTACACTACTACATTACTACAGTACTACACTACTACATTACTACATTACTACATTACTACAGTACTACATTACTACACTACTACATTACTACAGTACTACACTACTACATCACTACAGTACTACATTACTACACTACTACATTACTACAGTACTACAGTACTACATTACTACAGTACTACAGTACTACATTACTACACTACTACATTACTACAGTACTACACTACTACATTACTACATTACTACAGTACTACATTACTACATTACTACACTACTACAATACTACATCACTACACTACTACATCACTACACTACTACATCACTACACTACTACACTACTACATCACTACACTACTACACTACTACATCACTACACTACTACACTACTAAATCACTACACTACTACAATACTACATCACTACACTACTACACTACTACATCACTACACTACTACACTACTACATTACTACATCACTACACTACTACAATACTACATCACTACACTACTACAATACTACATCACTACACTACTACACTACTACATCACTACACTACTACATCACTACACTACTACACTACTACATCACTACACTACTACACTACTACATCACTACACTACTACATCACTACACAACTACATCACTACACTACTACATCACTACACTACTACACTACTACATCACTACACTACTACACTACTACATCACTACACTACTACATCACTACACTACTACATCACTACACTACTACACTACTACATCACTACACTACTACATCACTACACTACTACACTACTACATCACTACACTACTACACTACTACATCACTACACTGCTACATCACTACACTACTACACTACTACATCACTACACTACTACATCACTACACTACTACACTACTACATCACTACACTACTACACTACTACACTACTACATCACTACACTACTACATCACTACACTACAACATCACTACACTACTACAATACTACATCACTACACTACTACACTACTAAATCACTACACTACTACAATACTACATCACTACACTACTACATCACTACACTACTACACTACTACATCACTACACTACTACACTACTACATCACTACACTACTACATCACTACACTACTACACTACTACATCACTACACTACTACATCACTACACTACTACACTACTACATCACTACACTACTACATCACTACACTACTACACTACTACAACACTACACTACTACATCACTACACTACTACATCACTACACTACTACACTACTACATCACTACACTACTACATCACTACACTGCTACATCACTACACTACTACACTACTACATCACTACACTACTACACTACTACATCACTACACTACTACACTACTACACTACTACATCACTACACTACTACATCACTACACTGCTACATCACTACACTACTACATCACTACACTACTACACTACCACACTACTACATCACTACACTACTACACTAGTGCACTACTACACTACTGAGTACCCTACCACATTACTACACTACTACATCACTACACTACTACACTACTGAGTACACTACAACACTACCACACTACTGAGTACACTACTACACTACCACACTACTGAGTACAGTACTACAGTACCACACTACTGAGTACACTACTAAACTACAACACTAGTACACTACTACACTGCTACACTAATGAATACACTTCTATACTTCACTTACTACACTAATGAATATACTTCTATACTTCACCTACTACACTAATGAGTACACTTCTATACTTCACCTACTACACTAATGAATACACTTCTATACTTCACCTACTACACTAATAATACACTTCTATACTTCACCTACTACACTAATAATACACTACTATACTTCACCTACTACACTAATAAATACACTACTATACTTCACCTACTACACTAATACTATACTTCTATACTTCACCTACTACACTAATAATACACTACTATACTTCACCTACTACACTAATGAATACACTTCTATACTTCACCTACTACACTAATGAATACACTACTATACTTCACCTACTACACTAATGAATACACTTCTATACTTCACCTACTACACTAATAATACACTTCTATACTTCACCTACTACACTAATAATACACTACTATACTTCACCTACTACACTAATAAATACACTACTATACTTCACCTACTACACTAATACTATACTTCTATACTTCACCTACTACACTAATAAATACACTACTATACTTCACCTACTACACTAATGAATACACTACTATACTTCACCTACTACACTAATGAATACACTTCTATACTTCACCTACTACACTAATGAATACACTTCTATACTTCACCTACTACACTAATGAATACACTTCTATACTTCACCTACTACACTAACGAGTACACTACTATACTTCACCTACTACACTAATAATACACTACTATACTTCACCTACTACACTAATAAATACACTACTATACTTCACCTACTACACTAATGAGTACACTTCTATACTTCACCTACTACACTAATGAATACACTACTATACTTCACCTACTACACTAATGAATACACTTCTATACTTCACCTACTACACTAATGAATACACTTCTATACTTCACCTACTACACTAATGAATATACTTCTATACTTCACCTACTACACTAATGAATACACTACTATACTTCACCTACTACACTAATGATACACTTCTATACTTCACCTACTACACTAATAAATACACTACTGTACTTCACCTACTACACTAATGAATACACTTCTATACTTCACCTACTACACTAATGAATACACTTCTATACTTCACCTACTACACTAATGAATACACTTCTATACTTCACCTACTACACTAATAAATACACTTCTATACTTCACCTACTACACTAATAAATACACTTCTATACTTCACCTACTACACTAATAAATACACTTCTATACTTCACCTACTACACTAATGAATACACTTCTATACTACACCTACTACACTAATAAATACACTACTATACTTCACCTACTACACTAATAATACACTTCTATACTTCACCTACTACACTAATAATACACTACTATACTTCACCTACTACACTAATAATACACTACTATACTTCACCTACTACACTAATAATACACTACTATACTTCACCTACTACACTAATAAATACACTACTATACTTCACCTACTACACTAATAATACACTACTATACTTCACCTACTACACTAATAAATACACTTCTATACTTCACCTAAGAATAGAGTACTGAATGGTGAATACTGAATGCTGAATGCTGAATACTGAATGCTGAATGCTGAATGGTGAATGCTGAATGCTGAATGCTGAATGGTGAATACTGAATGCTGAATGCTGAATACTGAATGCTGAATGCTGAATGGTGAATGCTGAATGCTGAATGCTGAATGGTGAATGCTGAATGCTGAATGGTGAATGCTGAATGCTGAATGCTGAATGCTGAATGCTGAATGGTGAATGGTGAATGCTGAATGCTGAATGGTGAATGGTGAATGCTGAATGTTGAATGCTGAATGCTGAATGCTGAATGCTGAATGGTGAATGGTGAATGCTGAATGCTGAATGCTGAATGCTGAATGCTGAATGGTGAATGGTGAATGCTGAATGCTGAATGGTGAATGCTGAATGCTGAATGCTGAATGCTGAATGGTGAATGCTGAATGCTGAATGCTGAATGGTGAATGCTGAATGTTGAATGCTGAATGGTGAATGTTGAATGCTGAATGCTGAATGCTGAATGCTGAATGGTGAATGCTGAATGCTGAATGCTGAATGCTGAATGCTGAATACTGAATGCTGAATGGTGAATGCTGAATACTGAATGCTGAATGGTGGATTTTGTAATTAAAGTGCTGGTCGGGTACAGACACTGCTGAGGCAGCAAACGTACGCTGTAATATCAGTGGTCAGTTGAACTTTGAGTCCGAGTAGCCTCCAAATTGGCTTCTTTCCATCTTCAAGTGTCCAGTCAGTCAGTCAGTCACTCGAGAGGCCTGAGATCGTCCTGCAGTGCTCGTCCTGCAGTGCTCGTCCTGCTGCGTATATTTCACTGGTTCAGTTTGTATCACTCTGCGGGTGACGTGTGAGAGTGTGCAGGTTGTTTTCCTCCCTGGTGTGCGGTCAGTCTGTCCTACTGTAGTGGTTCTTAAGAAACTGTCTTCAGCGTCACTGAAAGGAAAAATCCTGTGCTCTGGTTTCTTACTGACTCATCAGCAGCACCTCAGAGGTGGAGGCTGCACACAGACACGCAGGTGAAGCCTCCACCGTGACCTACATGCAACTGTTCCAGAGAAGCTGCTGAGCTGACTGAGGTACCACACGGTTCCTGCCACTGACATCTCCTCAGGTTCCACCTTAAACTCTGCAGCAGTTACATTCAGGCTGGACAAGCTGAGCATCACACTGCTTACACAGTTTAGGGGTCCTATTGTATTCCAATGGGTTGCTAAGGTGTCACAAGGTGGTTGCTCAGGTGTTGCTAGGCCATGCCTATGGTATCCCAATTGGTTGCTAGGGTGTTGCTATGCATTTATTATCACATACCAAGTGGTTGCTGGAGTTTTGCTATGTAATCACTAAGAACTTGTGAGATGGTTGCTAAGGTGTTGCTAGGCAGTTGCTAAAGTGTACTGTATGGTGTTAATGTACACAGATTTAGAAATAACACTCAGTGATCCCAAGTGGCTGCTAAGGTGTTGCTAGATCATTGATAAGTTGCACCAGGTGGTTGCTAGGTTGTTGCTAGGCAGCTTACAGTATTTCAAGTGGCAGTGGCTAGGCATCCTATGGTATCCTAAATGGTAACCATAACATTAAAAGATCTGCCCTAAAAAGTGGAGCGTTATAGCAACAGACCACCAAAAAGCCCACGTCAGTGCTCCTGTGAGAAGTTATGTCGTGTATATGATTTATATATATAGTGCACGTATAATGTACGTATGATGTACGTATAATGTACGTATGTATGTATGTATGATGTACGTATGATGTACGTATAATGTACGTATGATGTACGTATGATGTATGTATGATGTACGTATGATGTACGTATGATGTACGTATGATGTACGTATGATGTACGTATGATGTACGTATGATGTATGTATGATGTACGTATGATGTATGTATGATGTACGTATGATGTATGTATGATGTACGTATGATGTATGTATGATGTACGTATGATGTATGTATAATGTACGTATGATGTACGTATGATGTACGTATGATGTATTTATAATGTACGTATGATGTACGTATGATGTACGTATGATGTATGTATAATGTACGTATGATGTACGTATAATGTACGTATGATGTACGTATGATGTATGTATGATGTAGGTATGATGTATGTATGATGTATGTATGATGTACGTATGATGTATGTATAATGTACGTATGATGTATGTATAATGTACGTATGATGTACGTATAATGTGCGTATGATGTACGTATGATGTATGTATGATGTACGTATGATGTACGTATGATGTATGTATGATGTAGGTATGATGTATGTATGATGTAGGTATGATGTATGTATGATGTAGGTATGATGTATGCATGATGTAGGTATGATGTATGTATGATGTAGGTATGATGTCTGTATGATGTATGTATGATGTATGTATGATGTTTGCAGAGATACCTATAGAGAGTAACATTACTGCTTTGCTATGTTATCTAAGATGCGTGTGAGGAGAACAATGCATCTGTAGCTGAAGAAGAAAAGCAGAAGAGAGGAAGAAGGAGTAGAGGAGGTTCTGGGAGGCTTTGTGGTGTTGAAGCTCGTGGTAAGAAGAAGAAGTCAGTTTGAAACTAACAGTCACACTCTGGACTGACCGGTTTTATAACAGCGCTCACACCTCCCTGCGTTCACCCGAGATCAGATCCAGTCCTCCTGCTGGAGCATGTAAAAACATGATGTTTACGAGCAGACAGAGTGTGAAACAGGAGGAGTCACTAAACAAGGACAGAGCAATCACACTGCCTACACGTGGAACACACTCGCCTTCTCTGGAACAAGTTAAAGCAATTACCAATACTAATACTGCAACCTACCTATACTGATACTATTACTGCAACCTACCAATATACCAATACCAGTTCAATACTAATACTGCAACCTACCTATACTGATACTATTACTGCAACCTACAAATATACCAATACCAGTTCAATACTAATACTGCAACCTACCTATACTGATACTATTACTGCAACCTACCAATATACCAATACCAGTTCAATACTAATACTGCAACCTACCTATACTGATACTATTACTGCAACCTACAAATATACCAATACCAGTTCAATACTAATACTGCAACCTACCTATACTGATACTATTACTGCAACCTACAAATATACCAATACCAGTTCAATACTAATACTGCAACCTACCTATACTGATACTATCACTGCAACCTACAAATATACCAATACCAGTTCAATACTAATACTGCAACCTACCTATACTGATACTATTACTGCAACCTACAAATATACCAATACCAGTTCAATACTAATACTGCAACCTACCTATACTGATACTATTACTGCAACCTACAAATATACCAATACCAGTTCAATACTAATACTGCAACCTACCTATACTGATACTATTACTGCAACCTACCAATATACCAATACCAGTTCAATACTAATACTGCAACCTACCTATACTGATACTATTACTGCAACCTACCAATATACCAATACCAGTTCAATACTAATACTGCAACCTACCTATACTGATACTATTACTGCAACCTACCAATATACCAATACCAGTTTCAATACTAATACTGCAACCTACCTATACTGATACTATTACTGCAACCTACCAATATACCAATACCAGTTCAATACTAATACTGCAACCTACCTATACTGATACTATTACTGCAACCTACCAATATACCAATACCAGTTCAATACTAATACTGCAACCTACCTATACTGATACTATTACTGCAACCTACCAATATACCAATACCAGTTCAATACTAATACTGCAACCTACCTATACTGATACTATTACTGCAACCTACCAATATACCAATACCAGTTCAATACTAATACTGCAACCTACCTATACTGATACTATTACTGCAACCTACAAATATACCAATACCAGTTCAATACTAATACTGCAACCTACCTATACTGATACTATTACTGCAACCTACAAATATACCAATACCAGTTCAATACTAATACTGCAACCTACCTATACTGATACTATTACTGCAACCTACAAATATACCAATACCAGTTCAATACTAATACTGCAACCTACCTATACTGATACTATTACTGCAACCTACAAATATACCAATACCAGTTCAATACTAATACTGCAACCTACCTATACTGATACTATTACTGCAACCTACCAATATACCAATACCAGTTCAATACTAATACTGCAACCTACCTATACTGATACTATTACTGCAACCTACCAATATACCAATACCAGTTCAATACTAATACTGCAACCTACCTATACTGATACTATTACTGCAACCTACCAATATACCAATACCAGTTCAATACTAATACTGCAACCTACCTATACTGATACTATTACTGCAACCTACAAATATACCAATACCAGTTCAATACTAATACTGCAACCTACCTATACTGATACTATTACTGCAACCTACAAATATACCAATACCAGTTCAATACTAATACTGCAACCTACCTATACTGATACTATTACTGCAACCTACAAATATACCAATACCAGTTCAATACTAATACTGCAACCTACCTATACTGATACTATTACTGCAACCTACAAATATACCAATACCAGTTCAATACTAATACTGCAACCTACCTATACTGATACTATTACTGAAACCTACAAATACTGATAATAATACTGCAACCTACCAATATACCAATACCAGTTCAATACTAATACTGCAACCTACCAATATACCAATACCAGTTCAATACTAATACTGCAACCTACCAATATACCAATATCAGTTCAATACTAATACTGCAACCTTCCAACCTACCAATACTAATACTAATACTGCAACCTACCAACCTACCAATACCAGTTCAATACTAATACTGCAACCTACCAACCTACCAATACTGATACTATTACTGCAACCTACCAATATACCAATACCAGTTCAATACTAATACTGCAACCTACCAATATACCAATACCAGTTCAATACTAATACTGCAACCTACCAACCTACCAATACCAGTTCAATACTAATACTGCAACCTACCAATATACCAATACCAGTTCAATACTAATACTGCAACCTACCAACCTACCAATACCAGTTCAATACTAATACTGCAACCTACCAACCTACCAATACTGATACTAATACTGCAACCTACCAATAATCCGAAAATAATCTTATAATAGTTTCAGTATGGGAAGTATTAGATGTATTTATTAGATTTAAGGTCATTTCAGTTCACTGTGCACAAACTCTTGCACTGCTGTGGAGAGAAATCAGATTTCTGAAGCTATAGATGTCAAGGTAAGTTAGTTTCTGAGGTTAGCATGTCTGATCCCACGCTTTAGCATGAAGTTGTGTATTATCTGGATATCAGTTCATATAGAATCACCTGAACAGGCCGAGGTGGACCTGCAGAGCGTGGTGTCTCAGCGCGGCGGGTGAAACGTGACCAGAACTTTATAAGCAGCAGATAATCATGTTTATAAAAACAGCTCTTTAATGAGCCTGGAGTCTCACAGGCTGTAAAACCTCCGCAGTCACTGACCTCCTGTTGGCTCCCGTCCAGCTCTAGTGCTGTGCCAGAACTGGAGGAGACGTGATGGACAGCACTGAGACGACCCGCTCAGCGCTGGGCTAATTTTTAACTCTGAACCACGACTGAGCTCGGAGACCAGAATCACCCTCAACCTGACCTTCTACAAACACACACGCACACCTCCCTGTGAAGCAGCAGGTAGAACATCTCATCTCACCTCTCAGTGCTTCATCTCTACTGCTTCAAATATTACAGGAAAACCAGAAACATGTTTACAAGATGATCCTCTACCGAGCGCACGAGGGTGAAGCTCCTCCTTCACCAGTTCTCCTGGTTCCACCTGAAATGGAGGTGCAGGTACGTTCTGGCTCCTGCTGCACTGTTTAAGGTGGAACAGGAAAACTGGTGAACGAGCTGCTTCACCCTCGTGTGCTCGGTAGGAGTGAGTATTGTAGAGTGAACAGTTGGTCTGGGGGTGATGTGACTGGTCACTGGTGAGAGGTTTAAAACTACAGCTACAAGAAACTGGACCAGGAAGTTCAGTCTCTCGTCCTGACCACAGACGGAGGTCAGACAGTCCTGCTGCTGCTTTCTGGTCAGTTCTAGATACTTTTGGTTCTAGATAAAAGCTCCTTGTGGTTCTCAGTTGAACTGATTCTGAGAGACTGTAAACGATGTGAACCACAGATGTTCTGAGAGAGTGTGATAGCGCCCCCTATGTGGAGAATCACTTCCTGCCCTCCATCTGCAGTTCACACGTCAGCAAGTGATGTCATTTATAAACAACCTACTAAACAAATCATACTGATGAAGATCTGATGATCAATAACCAATAATTTACTCCCACTGAGTTCACTTTCAGCCTCTACTAATCAGCAGATTCACTGCAGTTACACGTTTCCACCAGAGGGGGCTCCAAATCCACAAATCTTACACAGTGCAGCTTTAAATAGCAGATAGAAAGTGTGTGATGAATTAGCATAAACATGTTTTATCAGAACAGGATAAGAAGCTTCATCACATCAATAATTAACAGAACATATAAAACATATAAAAATATAAATAAACATATAAAATTAATATTATTTTAGATATCAGTGAGTCCTACACAGTCAGAGATACTGAACTTCTACACACGCTCTGAGACGAAGTGATGATTCATTCATGCAGTTAGCACCCTGCTAATGCTAATGCTAATAATAGCTGCAGCAGTGCTGGGACTGTGAGCCCGCGTGGGACTACGTTAGCCGTGGGAAGTGATTCGATCTGAGTGGAAATGTATTTTCCCCTGAAAGTAACAGTGAAAGTTTAGAAGCTTCCGCTGACGGAGAGTGGAGGCGGTAGACCCCCGCTGGAGAGGGTGGGGGGGTTTCTGCACTGTAAGTGGGTCAGGCACAGATTTCTAAAGCGTCACTTATTAAGCCCCTGAGCTCAGCTGGTTCAGAGCAGCTACTCCATCCCATAATTACTCTTTTACACCTCCTTACTGCCCTCATTGCATCATCACCACCACCATCGCCACACTCATCAAATCACTCTAACGCACAACTCCACTCACTGCAGCGTCAGCAGAGCACTCTCCACTGCCCTTCTACAGAGACCCGACATGACCCGGCCTGCACATTCACCCTCAGCCTTCAGTTTACTCTGCAAATACAGCACTCTGCGCAGCTCGCAGGGGAATTCCACCCAGTTCTGCATAATTCTGCATACAGTGACTCAGTAGTTCCGTGTGAAGTGCTAGATACTTATCACAGCAGTTCACAGTGGAGGTGAAAAACTCGTAGAGGTTTTAAGGTGGACAGAACGGTCTTTGTTGAGTGTGAGAGCTCATTGTGAAACCAAGCGTCAGGAAACAGAGGCTGAGCCGCAGCGTGCCAGCTGTAGTGGTGCAGAGCTTTCACTACTTCTCTCCAGCCCTACACACACTCACCAGCCCTTCACACACTCACCAGCCCTTCACACACTCACCAGCCCTACACACACTCACCAGCCCTACACACACTCACCAGCCCTTCACACACTCACCAGCCCTACACACACTCACCAGCCCTTCACACACTCACCAGCCCTTCACACACTCACCAGCCCTACACACACTCACCAGCCCTTCACACACTCACCAGCCCTTCACACACTCACCAGCCCTACACACACTCACCAGCCCTACACACACTCACCAGCCCTTCACACACTCACCAGCCCTTCACACACTCACCAGCCCTTCACACACTCACCAGCCCTACACACACTCACCAGCCCTACACACACTCACCAGCCCTACACACACTCACCAGCCCTTCACACACTCACCAGCCCTACACACACTCACCAGCCCTACACACACTCACCAGCCCTACACACACTCACCAGCCCTTCACACACTCACCAGCCCTTCACACACTCACCAGCCCTTCACACACTCACCAGCCCTACACACACTCACCAGCCCTACACACACTCACCAGCCCTACACACACTCACCAGCCCTTCACACACTCACCAGCCCTTCACACACTCACCAGCCCTTCACACACTCACCAGCCCTACACACACTCACCAGCCCTACACACACTCACCAGCCCTTCACACACTCACCAGCCCTTCACACACTCACCAGCCCTTCACACACTCACCAGCCCTACACACACTCACCAGCCCTTCACACACTCACCAGCCCTTCACACAATCACCAGCCCTTCACACACTCACCAGCCCTACACACACTCACCAGCCCTTCACACACTCACCAGACCTTCACACACTCACCAGCCCTTCACACTCTCACCAGCCCTTCACACACTCACCAGCCCTTTCACACACTCACCAGCCCTTCACACACTCACCAGCCCTACACACACTCACCAGCCCTTCACACACTCACCAGCCCTTCACACACTCACCAGCCCTACACACACTCACCAGCCCTTTCACACACTCACCAGCCCTTCATACACTCACCAGCCCTTCACACACTCACCAGCCCTTCACACACTCACCAGCCCTTTCACACACTCACCAGCCCTTCACACACTCACCAGCCCTACACACACTCACCAGCCCTTCATACAATCACCAGCCCTTTCACAACCACCTGATCTCACCCTGACAAGATTTACATCCACATAACCAGTTAGGGTCAGATCGCGGCACTATACCGGTCTACTATACTACTACTGTTATAATACACCACCACTCTATTACTGCACTATACTATACCGGTCCAACTCACTAACACTATTACTGCACTATACTATACCGGTCCAACTCACTAACACTATTACTGCACTATACTATACCGGTCCAACTCACTGACACTATTACTGCACTATACTATACCGGTCCAACTCACTAACACTCTATTACTGCACTATACTATACCGGTCCAACTCACTAACACTCTATTACTGCACTATACTATACCGGTCCAACTCACTAACACTCTATTACTGCACTATACTATACCGGTCCAACTCACTGACCCTCTATTACTGCACTATACTATACCGGTCCAACTCACTAACACTATTACTGCACTATACTATACCGGTCCAACTCACTAACACTATTACTGCACTATACTATACCGGTCCAACTCACTGACACTATTACTGCACTATACTATACCGGTCCAACTCACTGACCCTCTATTACTGCACTATACTATACCGGTCCAACTCACTAACACTCTATTACTACACTATACTATACCGGTCCAACTCACTAACACTATTACTGCACTATACTATACCGGTCCAACTCACTAACACTATTACTGCACTATACTATACCGGTCCAACTCACTAACACTATTACCGCACTATACTATACCGGTCCAACTCACTAACACTATTACCGCACTATACTATACCGGTCCAACTCACTAACACTATTACTGCACTATACTATACCGGTCCAACTCACTGACACTATTACTGCACTATACTATACCGGTCCAACTCACTAACACTCTATTACTGCACTATACTATACCGGTCCAACTCACTAACACTCTATTACTGCACTATACTATACCGGTCCAACTCACTAACACTCTATTACTGCACTATACTATACCGGTCCAACTCACTGACCCTCTATTACTGCACTATACTATACCGGTCCAACTCACTAACACTCTATTACTGCACTATACTATACCGGTCCAACTCACTGACACTATTACTGCACTATACTATACCGGTCCAACTCACTGACACTATTACTGCACTATACTATACCGGTCCAACTCACTAACACTCTATTACTGCACTATACTATACTATACCGGTCCAACTCACTAACACTCTATTACTGCACTATACTATACCGGTCCAACTCACTAACACTATTACTGCACTATACTATACCGGTCCAACTCACTGACACTATTACTGCACTATACTATACCGGTCCAACTCACTGACCCTCTATTACTGCACAATACTATACCGGTCCAACTCACTAACACTCTATTACTACACTATACTATACCGGTCCAACTCACTAACACTATTACTGCACTATACTATACCGGTCCAACTCACTGACACTATTACTGCACTATACTATACCGGTCCAACTCACTAACACTCTATTACTGCACTATACTATACCGGTCCAACTCACTAACACTCTATTACTGCACTATACTATACCGGTCCAACTCACTAACACTCTATTACTGCACTATACTATACCGGTCCAACTCACTGACCCTCTATTACTGCACTATACTATACCGGTCCAACTCACTAACACTATTACTGCACTATACTATACCGGTCCAACTCACTAACACTATTACTGCACTATACTATACCGGTCCAACTCACTGACACTATTACTGCACTATACTATACCGGTCCAACTCACTAACACTATTACCGCACTATACTATACCGGTCCAACTCACTAACACTATTACCGCACTATACTATACCGGTCCAACTCACTAACACTATTACTGCACTATACTATACCGGTCCAACTCACTGACACTATTACTGCACTATACTATACCGGTCCAACTCACTAACACTCTATTACTGCACTATACTATACCGGTCCAACTCACTAACACTCTATTACTGCACTATACTATACCGGTCCAACTCACTAACACTCTATTACTGCACTATACTATACCGGTCCAACTCACTGACCCTCTATTACTGCACTATACTATACCGGTCCAACTCACTAACACTCTATTACTGCACTATACTATACCGGTCCAACTCACTGACACTATTACTGCACTATACTATACCGGTCCAACTCACTGACACTATTACTGCACTATACTATACCGGTCCAACTCACTAACACTCTATTACTGCACTATACTATACTATACCGGTCCAACTCACTAACACTCTATTACTGCACTATACTATACCGGTCCAACTCACTAACACTATTACTGCACTATACTATACCGGTCCAACTCACTGACACTATTACTGCACTATACTATACCGGTCCAACTCACTGACCCTCTATTACTGCACTATACTATACCGGTCCAACTCACTAACACTCTATTACTACACTATACTATACCGGTCCAACTCACTAACACTATTACTGCACTATACTATACCGGTCCAACTCACTAACACTATTACTGCACTATACTATACCGGTCCAACTCACTAACACTATTACTGCACTATACTATACCGGTCCAACTCACTAACACTATTACTGCACTATACTATACCGGTCCAACTCACTAACACTATTACCGCACTATACTATACCGGTCCAACTCACTAACACTATTACTGCACTATACTATACCGGTCCAACTCACTGACACTATTACTGCACTATACTATACCGGTCCAACTCACTAACACTCTATTACTGCACTATACTATACCGGTCCAACTCACTAACACTATTACTGCACTATACTATACCGGTCCAACTCACTAACACTCTATTACTGCACTATACTATACCGGTCCAACTCACTGACCCTCTATTACTGCACTATACTATACCGGTCCAACTCACTAACACTATTACTGCACTATACTATACCGGTCCAACTCACTGACACTATTACTGCACTATACTATACCGGTCCAACTCACTGACACTATTACTGCACTATACTATACCGGTCCAACTCACTAACACTCTATTACTGCACTATACTATACTATACCGGTCCAACTCACTAACACTCTATTACTGCACTATACTATACCGGTCCAACTCACTAACACTCTATTACTGCACTATACTATACCGGTCCAACTCACTAACACTATTACTGCACTATACTATACCGGTCCAACTCACTAACACTATTACCGCACTATACTATACCGGTCCAACTCACTAACACTATTACTGCACTATACTATACCGGTCCAACTCACTGACACTATTACTGCACTATACTATACCGGTCCAACTCACTAACACTCTATTACTGCACTATACTATACCGGTCCAACTCACTAACACTCTATTACTGCACTATACTATACCGGTCCAACTCACTAACACTCTATTACTGCACTATACTATACCGGTCCAACTCACTGACCCTCTATTACTGCACTATACTATACCGGTCCCAACTCACTAACACTCTATTACTGCACTATACTATACCGGTCCAACTCACTGACACTATTACTGCACTATACTATACCGGTCCAACTCACTGACACTAT
Source organism: Megaleporinus macrocephalus (assembly GCA_021613375.1). Taxonomy (NCBI): domain Eukaryota; kingdom Metazoa; phylum Chordata; class Actinopteri; order Characiformes; family Anostomidae; genus Megaleporinus; species Megaleporinus macrocephalus. The sequence continues at coordinate 38,172,992 of CM038727.1, forward strand.
TACTGCACTATACTATACCGGTCCAACTCACTAACACTCTATTACTGCACTATACTATACTATACCGGTCCAACTCACTAACACTCTATTACTGCACTATACTATACCGGTCCAACTCACTAACACTATTACTGCACTATACTATACCGGTCCAACTCACTGACACTATTACTGCACTATACTATACCGGTCCAACTCACTGACCCTCTATTACTGCACTATACTATACCGGTCCAACTCACTAACACTCTATTACTACACTATACTATACCGGTCCAACTCACTAACACTATTACTGCACTATACTATACCGGTCCAACTCACTAACACTATTACTGCACTATACTATACCGGTCCAACTCACTAACACTATTACTGCACTATACTATACCGGTCCAACTCACTAACACTATTACCGCACTATACTATACCGGTCCAACTCACTAACACTATTACCGCACTATACTATACCGGTCCAACTCACTAACACTATTACTGCACTATACTATACCGGTCCAACTCACTGACACTATTACTGCACTATACTATACCGGTCCAACTCACTAACACTCTATTACTGCACTATACTATACCGGTCCAACTCACTAACACTCTATTACTGCACTATACTATACCGGTCCAACTCACTAACACTCTATTACTGCACTATACTATACCGGTCCAACTCACTGACCCTCTATTACTGCACTATACTATACCGGTCCAACTCACTAACACTCTATTACTGCACTATACTATACCGGTCCAACTCACTGACACTATTACTGCACTATACTATACCGGTCCAACTCACTGACACTATTACTGCACTATACTATACCGGTCCAACTCACTAACACTCTATTACTGCACTATACTATACTATACCGGTCCAACTCACTAACACTCTATTACTGCACTATACTATACCGGTCCAACTCACTAACACTCTATTACTGCACTATACTATACCGGTCCAACTCACTAACACTATTACTGCACTATACTATACCGGTCCAACTCACTAACACTATTACTGCACTATACTATACCGGTCCAACTCACTAACACTCTATTACTGCACTATACTATACCGGTCCAACTCACTAACACTCTATTACTGCACTATACTATACCGGTCCAACTCACTAACACTCTATTACTGCACTATACTATACCGGTCCAACTCACTGACACTATTACTGCACTATACTATACCGGTCCAACTCACTAACACTATTACTGCACTATACTATACCGGTCCAACTCACTAACACTATTACTGCACTATACTATACCGGTCCAACTCACTAACACTCTATTACTGCACTATACTATACCGGTCCAACTCACTAACACTCTATTACTGCACTATACTATACCGGTCCAACTCACTAACACTCTATTACTGCACTATAGTATACCGGTCCAACTCACTAACACTATTACTGCACTATACTATACCGGTCCAACTCACTAACACTCTATTACTGCACTATACTATACCGGTCCAACTCACTAACACTATTACTGCACTATACTATACCGGTCCAACTCACTGACACTATTACTGCACTATACTATACCGGTCCAACTCACTGACCCTCTATTACTGCACTATACTATACCGGTCCAACTCACTGACACTATTACTGCACTATACTATACCGGTCCAACTCACTAACACTCTATTACTGCACTATACTATACCGGTCCAACTCACTAACACTCTATTACTGCACTATACTATACCGGTCCAACTCACTGACACTATTACTGCACTATACTATACCGGTCCAACTCACTAACACTATTACTGCACTATACTATACCGGTCCAACTCACTAACACTATTACTGCACTATACTATACCGGTCCCAACTCACTAACACTCTATTACTGCACTATACTATACCGGTCCAACTCACTAACACTCTATTACTGCACTATACTATACCGGTCCAACTCACTAACACTCTATTACTGCACTATAGTATACCGGTCCAACTCACTAACACTATTACTGCACTATACTATACCGGTCCAACTCACTAACACTCTATTACTGCACTATACTATACCGGTCCAACTCACTAACACTATTACTGCACTATACTATACCGGTCCAACTCACTGACACTATTACTGCACTATACTATACCGGTCCAACTCACTGACCCTCTATTACTGCACTATACTATACCGGTCCAACTCACTGACACTATTACTGCACTATACTATACCGGTCCAACTCACTGACCCTCTATTACTGCACTATACTATACCGGTCCAACTCACTAACACTCTATTACTGCACTATACTATACCGGTCCAACTCACTAACACTCTATTACTGCACTATAGTATACCGGTCCAACTCACTAACACTATTACTGCACTATACTATACCGGTCCAACTCACTAACACTCTATTACTGCACTATACTATACCGGTCCAACTCACTGACACTATTACTGCACTATACTATACCGGTCCAACTCACTAACACTCTATTACTGCACTATACTATACTATACCGGTCCAACTCACTAACACTCTATTACTGCACTATACTATACCGGTCCAACTCACTAACACTATTACTGCACTATACTATACCGGTCCAACTCACTGTATTGCTTTACTATTGCGCACATTGTAACTATAACATACTCATGTGTGTATTTGTCTATACTGTACATGCACGTCTGTACTGTTCTTGCACACCTTTACTATCTATATATTTATTTATTTATTTATATGTTTAATCCATATATACTTGTGTGCCTATAAGCTGATTCCAGTTTCACTCCTGGAATTAATAAAGTGTTATCGTATCTCACACAGGTTTATTGTTTCAGGAGTATTAAAGGTATTAAATGTAAAGCAGTGTTTATTTTCAGGCCAATCAGACTTTAAATGTTCTGCATAACAACGACACATCAGCTGCTACTGCATATACGACCTGTACGTTATACAAACACACAACACAACACAACAGACAAACACTGTAAACAACATCTGAACCATTTCACACCAAGCCCCTCCGAACGTGTCTGTTTACGCCTGAAACACTGAACTGGGGAGGAATTTTGGAAATTTTGGTGGACGTGCTACTTAAGGTCACAGAAAGTGGGGCACTGTAAGTCGTTGCCCTTTAAGTGGAACCTGACAGTGGGCTACCACAGAGCATGACCTTTGACCTCACACTGGCTGTATGCTGAGTGCAGTACTGTGAGATTGGACCTGGCCCGGCTCTGGGACTGGCCGCTGAGTGTCTGGCGCGCTGTCCGGTGTCGGTGCTCCTCGGACTGATCTGTTTTTCCCGCTGCAGGTCTGGAACAGATACGTGTTCCTCGCTCGGCTCGGCCTGCACGTTATCGCTTTGGCAGCTGGACCACGTCGGCTCTGTGTCCTGCCCACCCTGCCGGGCAGCGCCGGGTTAATGTATCACCTGCAGGTCCTTCTAACCCACTTATGAAAGGGAGGCGGGGTTTGGCTGCGCTGGACGCTGGGAGGGCCGTCAGGTTCACTCTGAGTATAAGAGCAGGAGCAGTGGACGCAGGCTGGACACGCTGCTTCAGCACTGACCTTCACAGCATCATCATCTTCATCATCTTCATCACCTGAGCTTCACCTGAGCCGCTCTTCACCCTTCAGTCTGACCGCCATGGGGGTCGCCTACAGCGTCGGAGAGTAAGTCACACTGCAGCTGGACGTGTGACCTCGTATCTCTTTAGGTTTTAAGCTGCAGATCTGAAAGCTTCTCTCCGGATTCGTTTATTTATTGATGCACTTTGATCTTTTTCTGTTTGAATGATTATCAGGTCTGAGCTGTTAGAGTTTATGGAGGATATAAAGAGTTATCTCCGCTACCAGTGAGAGAGAAGTCTAGCTGTTCACTCACGACAGCATCTGTACACAGTACAACCTGTTAACTATTACAGAGGCAGTTAGCACAGTTAGCTAGCATTAGCTGTTTCCACTGTTGGGTAATGAGAGAGTTAGCTGTGTTCAGTGTTGGGTAATGAGAGAGTTAGCTGTGTTCAGTGTTGGGTAATGAGAGAGTTAGCTGTGTTCAGTGTTGGGTAATGAGAGAGTTAGCTGTGTTCAGTGTTGGTAATGAGAGAGTTAGCTGTGTTCAGTGTTGGGTAATGGAGAGAGTTAGCTGTGTTCAGTGTTGGGTAATGAGAGAGTTAGCTGTGTTCAGTGTTGGGTAATGAGAGAGTTAGCTGTGTTCAGTGTTGGTAATGAGAGAGTTAGCTGTGTTCAGTGTTGGGTAATGAGAGAGTTAGCTGTGTTCAGTGTTGGGTAATGGAGAGAGTTAGCTGTGTTCAGTGTTGGGTAATGAGAGAGTTAGCTGTGTTCAGTGTTGGGTAATGGAGAGAGTTAGCTGTGTTCAGTATTGGGTAATGAGAGAGTTAGCTGTGTTCAGTGTTGGGTAATGAGAGAGTTAGCTGTGTTCAGTGTTGGGTAATGGAGAGAGTTAGCTGTGTTCAGTGTTGGGTAATGAGAGAGTTAGCTGTGTTCAGTGTTGGGTAATGAGAGAGTTAGCTGTGTTCAGTGTTGGTAATGAGAGAGTTAGCTGTGTTCAGTGTTGGGTAATGGAGAGAGTTAGCTGTGTTCAGTGTTGGGTAATGAGAGAGTTAGCTGTGTTCAGTGTTGGTAATGAGAGAGTTAGCTGTGTTCAGTGTTGGTAATGAGAGAGTTAGCTGTGTTCAGTGTTGGGTAATGGAGAGAGTTAGCTGTGTTCAGTGTTGGGTAATGAGAGAGTTAGCTGTGTTCAGTGTTGGGTAATGAGAGAGTTAGCTGTGTTCAGTGTTGGGTAATGAGAGAGTTAGCTGTGTTCAGTGTTGGGTAATGAGAGAGTTAGCTGTGTTCAGTGTTGGGTAATGGAGAGAGTTAGCTGTGTTCAGTGTTGGGTAATGAGAGAGTTAGCTGTGTTCAGTGTTGGGTAATGGAGAGAGTTAGCTGTGTTCAGTATTGGGTAATGAGAGAGTTAGCTGTGTTCAGTGTTGGGTAATGAGAGAGTTAGCTGTGTTCAGTGTTGGGTAATGGAGAGAGTTAGCTGTGTTCAGTGTTGGGTAATGAGAGAGTTAGCTGTGTTCAGTGTTGGGTAATGAGAGAGTTAGCTGTGTTCAGTGTTGGGTAATGGAGAGAGTTAGTTGTGTTCAGTGTTGGGTAATGAGAGAGTTAGCTGTGTTCAGTGTTGGGTAATGAGAGAGTTAGCTGTGTTCAGTGTTGGGTAATGAGAGAGTTAGCTGTGTTCAGTGTTGGTAATGAGAGAGTTAGCTGTGTTCAGTGTTGGTAATGAGAGAGTTAGCTGTGTTCAGTGTTGGTAATGAGAGAGTTAGCTGTGTTCAGTGTTGGTAATGAGAGAGTTAGCTGTGTTCAGTGTTGGGTAATGAGAGAGTTAGCTGTGTTCAGTGTTGGGTAATGGAGAGAGTTAGCTGTGTTCAGTGTTGGGTAATGAGAGAGTTAGCTGTGTTCAGTGTTGGGTAATGAGAGAGTTAGCTGTGTCAGTGTTGGGTAATGAGAGAGGTTAGCTGTGTTCAGTGTTGGGTAATGAGAGAGTTAGCTGTGTTCAGTGTTGGTAATGAGAGAGTTAGCTGTGTTCAGTGTTGGGTAATGAGAGAGTTAGCTGTGTTCAGGTTGGGTAATGAGAGAGTTAGCTGTGTTCAGTGTTGGGTAATGAGAGAGTTAGCTGTGTTCAGTGTTGGGTAATGGAGAGAGTTAGCTGTGTTCAGTGTTGGGTAATGAGAGAGTTAGCTGTGTTCAGTGTTGGTAATGAGAGAGTTAGCTGTGTTTCAGTGTTGGGTAATGAGAGAGTTAGCTGTGTTCAGTGTTGGTAATGAGAGAGTTAGCTGTGTTCAGTGTTGGAATGAGAGAGTTAGCTGTGTTCAGTGTTGGTAATGAGAGAGTTAGCTGTGTTCAGTGTTGGGTAATGAGAGAGTTAGCTGTGTTCAGTGTTGGGTAATGAGAGAGTTAGCTGTGTTCAGTGTTGGGTAATGGAGAGAGTTAGCTGTGTTCAGTGTTGGGTAATGAGAGAGTTAGCTGTGTTCAGTGTTGGGGTAATGAGAGAGTTAGCTGTGTTCAGTGTTGGGTAATGAGAGAGTTAGCTGTGTTCAGTGTTGGGTAATGAGAGAGTTAGCTGTGTTCAGTGTTGGGTAATGAGAGAGTTAGCTGTGTTCAGTGTTGGGTAATGGAGAGAGTTAGCTGTGTTCAGTGTTGGTAATGAGAGAGTTAGCTGTGTTCAGTGTTGGGTAATGAGAGAGTTAGCTGTGTTCAGTGTTGGGTAATGAGAGAGTTAGCTGTGTTCAGTGTTGGTAATGAGAGAGTTAGCTGTGTTCAGTGTTGGTAATGAGAGAGTTAGCTGTGTTCAGTGTTGGGTAATGAGAGAGTTAGCTGTGTTCAGTGTTGGGTAATGAGAGAGTTAGCTGTGTTCAGTGTTGGGTAATGAGAGAGTTAGCTGTGTTCAGTGTTGGGTAATGAGAGAGTTAGCTGTGTTCAGTGTTGGGTAATGAGAGAGTTAGCTGTGTTTAGTGTTGGGTAATGAGAGAGTGAGCTGTGTTCAGTGTTGGGTAATGAGAGAGTTAGCTGTGTTCAGTGTTGGGTAATGAGAGAGTTAGCTGTGTTCAGTGTTGGGTAATGAGAGAGTTAGCTGTGTTCAGTGTTGGTAATGAGAGAGTTAGCTGTGTTCAGTGTTGGGTAATGAGAGAGTTAGCTGTGTTCAGTGTTGGGTAATGAGAGAGTTAGCTGTGTTCAGTGTTGGGTAATGAGAGAGTTAGCTGTGTTCAGTGTTGGGTAATGGAGAGAGTTAGCTGTGTTCAGTGTTGGGTAATGAGAGAGTTAGCTGTGTTCAGTGTTGGGTAATGAGAGAGTTAGCTGTGTTCAGTGTTGGGTAATGAGAGAGTTAGCTGTGTTCAGTGTTGGGTAATGGGAGAGTTAGCTGTGTTCAGTGTTGGGTAATGGAGAGAGTTAGCTGTGTTCAGTGTTGGGTAATGAGAGAGTTAGCTGTGTTCAGTGTTGGGTAATGAGAGAGTTAGCTGTGTCCAGTGTTGGGTAATGAGAGAGTTAGCTGTGTTCAGTGTTGGGTAATGAGAGAGTTAGCTGTGTTCAGTGTTGGGTAATGGAGAGAGTTAGCTGTGTTCAGTGTTGGGTAATGAGAGAGTTAGCTGTGTTCAGTGTTGGGTAATGAGAGAGTTAGCTGTGTTCAGTGTTGGGTAATGAGAGAGTTAGCTGTGTTCAGTGTTGGGTAATGGAGAGAGTTAGCTGTGTTCAGTGTTGGGTAATGAGAGAGTTAGCTGTGTTCAGTGTCGGGTAATGGAGAGAGTTAGCTGTGTTCAGTATTGGGTAATGAGAGAGTTAGCTGTGTTCAGTGTTGGGTAATGAGAGAGTTAGCTGTGTTCAGTGTTGGGTAATGGAGAGAGTTAGCTGTGTTCAGTGTTGGGTAATGAGAGAGTTAGCTGTGTTCAGTGTTGGGTAATGAGAGAGTTAGCTGTGTTCAGTGTTGGTAATGAGAGAGTTAGCTGTGTTCAGTGTTGGGTAATGGAGAGAGTTAGCTGTGTTCAGTGTTGGGTAATGGAGAGAGTTAGCTGTGTTCAGTGTTGGGTAATGAGAGAGTTAGCTGTGTTCAGTGTTGGGTAATGGAGAGAGTTAGCTGTGTTCAGTGTTGGGTAATGAGAGAGTTAGCTGTGTTCAGTGTTGGGTAATGAGAGAGTTAGCTGTGTTCAGTGTTGGGTAATGAGAGAGTTAGCTGTGTTCAGTGTTGGGTAATGGAGAGAGTTAGCTGTGTTCAGTGTTGGGTAATGAGAGAGTTAGCTGTGTTCAGTGTTGGTAATGAGAGAGTTAGCTGTGTTCAGTGTTGGGTAATGAGAGAGTTAGCTGTGTTCAGTGTTGGGTAATGGAGAGAGTTAGCTATGTTCAGTGTTGGGTAATGAGAGAGTTAGCTGTGTTCAGTGTTGGTAATGAGAGAGTTAGCTGTGTTCAGTGTTGGGTAATGGAGAGAGTTAGCTGTGTTCAGTGTTGGGTAATGAGAGAGTTAGCTGTGTTCAGTGTTGGGTAATGAGAGAGTTAGCTGTGTTCAGTGTTGGGTAATGGAGAGAGTTAGTGTGTTCAGTGTTGGGTAATGAGAGAGTTAGCTGTGTTCAGTGTTGGGTAATGAGAGAGTTAGCTGTGTTCAGTGTTGGGTAATGAGAGAGTTAGCTGTGTTCAGTGTTGGTAATGAGAGAGTTAGCTGTGTTCAGTGTTGGGTAATGAGAGAGTTAGCTGTGTTCAGTGTTGGTAATGAGAGAGTTAGCTGTGTTCAGTGTTGGGTAATGAGAGAGTTAGCTGTGTTCAGTGTTGGGTAATGAGAGAGTTAGCTGTGTTCAGTGTTGGGTAATGGAGAGTTAGCTGTGTTCAGTGTTGGGTAATGAGAGAGTTAGCTGTGTTCAGTGTTGGGTAATGAGAGAGTTAGCTGTGTTCAGTGTTGGGTAATGAGAGAGTTAGCTGTGTTCAGTGTTGGGTAATGAGAGAGTTAGCTGTGTTCAGTGTTGGGTAATGAGAGAGTTAGCTGTGTTCAGTGTTGGGTAATGAGAGAGTTAGCTGTGTTCAGTGTTGGGTAATGAGAGAGTTAGCTGTGTTCAGTGTTGGGTAATGAGAGAGTTAGCTGTGTTCAGTGTTGGGTAATGAGAGAGTTAGTGTGTTCAGTGTTGGGTAATGAGAGAGTTAGCTGTGTTCAGTGTTGGGTAATGAGAGAGTTAGCTGTGTTCAGTGTTGGGTAATGAGAGAGTTAGCTGTGTTCAGTGTTGGTAATGAGAGAGTTAGCTGTGTTCAGTGTTGGGTAATGAGAGAGTTAGCGTGTTTGTTGGTAATGAGAGAGTTAGCTGTGTTCAGTGTTGGGTAATGAGAGAGTTAGCTGTGTTCAGTGTTGGGTAATGAGAGAGTTAGCTGTGTTCAGTGTTGGGTAATGGAGAGTTAGCTGTGTTCAGTGTTGGGTAATGAGAGAGTTAGCTGTGTTCAGTGTTGGGTAATGAGAGAGTTAGCTGTGTTCAGTGTTGGGTAATGAGAGAGTTAGCTGTGTTCAGTGTTGGGTAATGAGAGAGTTAGCTGTGTTCAGTGTTGGGTAATGAGAGAGTTAGCTGTGTTCAGTGTTGGGTAATGAGAGAGTTAGCTGTGTTCAGTGTTGGGTAATGAGAGAGTTAGCTGTGTTCAGTGTTGGGTAATGAGAGAGTTAGCTGTGTTCAGTGTTGGGTAATGAGAGAGTTAGCTGTGTTCAGTGTTGGTAATGAGAGAGTTAGCTGTGTTCAGTGTTGGGTAATGAGAGAGTTAGCTGTGTTCAGTGTTGGGTAATGAGAGAGTTAGCTGTGTTCAGTGTTGGGTAATGAGAGAGTTAGCTGTGTTCAGTGTTGGGTAATGGAGAGTTAGCTGTGTTCAGTGTTGGGTAATGAGAGAGTTAGCTGTGTTCAGTGTTGGTAATGAGAGAGTTAGCTGTGTTCAGTGTTGGGTAATGAGAGAGTTAGCTGTGTTCAGTGTTGGGTAATGAGAGAGTTAGCTGTGTTCAGTGTTGGGTAATGAGAGAGTTAGCTGTGTTCAGTGTTGGGTAATGAGAGAGTTAGCTGTGTTCAGTGTTGGGTAATGAGAGAGTTAGCTGTGTTCAGTGTTGGGTAATGGAGAGAGTTAGCTGTGTTCAGTGTTGGGTAATGAGGAGAGTTAGCTGTGTTCAGTGTTGGGTAATGAGAGAGTTAGCTGTGTTCAGTGTTGGGTAATGAGAGAGTTAGCTGTGTTCAGTGTTGGGTAATGAGAGAGTTAGCTGTGTTCAGTGTTGGTAATGAGAGAGTTAGCTGTGTTCAGTGTTGGGTAATGAGAGAGTTAGCTGTGTTCAGTGTTGGGTAATGAGAGAGTTAGCTGTGTTCAGTGTTGGGTAATGAGAGAGTTAGCTGTGTTCAGTGTTGGGTAATGAGAGAGTTAGCTGTGTTCAGTGTTGGGTAATGAGAGAGTTAGCTGTGTTCAGTGTTGGGTAATGAGAGAGTTAGCTGTGTTCAGTGTTGGGTAATGAGAGAGTTAGCTGTGTTCAGTGTTGGGTAATGGAGAGAGTTAGCTGTGTTCAGTGTTGGGTAATGAGAGAGTTAGCTGTGTTCAGTGTTGGGTAATGAGAGAGTTAGCTGTGTTCAGTGTTGGGTAAATGAGAGAGTTAGCTGTGTTCAGTGTTGGGTAATGAGAGAGTTAGCTGTGTTCAGTGTTGGGTAATGAGAGAGTTAGCTGTGTTCAGTGTTGGGTAATGAGAGAGTTAGCTGTGTTCAGTGTTGGGTAATGAGAGAGTTAGCTGTGTTCAGTGTTGGGTAATGAGAGAGTTAGCTGTGTTCAGTGTTGGGTAATGAGAGAGTTAGCTGTGTTCAGTGTTGGGTAATGAGAGAGTTAGCTGTGTTCAGTGTTGGGTAATGAGAGAGTTAGCTGTGTTCAGTGTTGGGTAATGAGAGAGTTAGCTGTGTTCAGTGTTGGGTAATGAGAGAGTTAGCTGTGTTCAGTGTTGGTAATGAGAGAGTTAGCTGTGTTCAGTGTTGGGTAATGAGAGAGTTAGCTGTGTTCAGTGTTGGTAATGGAGAGAGTTAGCTGTGTTCAGTGTTGGGTAATGAGAGAGTTAGCTGTGTTCAGTGTTGGGTAATGGAGAGAGTTAGCTGTGTTCAGTGTTGGGTAATGAGAGAGTTAGCTGTGTTCAGTGTTGGGTAATGAGAGAGTTAGCTGTGTTCAGTGTTGGGTAATGGAGAGAGTTAGCTGTGTTCAGTGTTGGGTAATGAGAGAGTTAGCTGTGTTCAGTGTTGGGTAATGAGAGAGTTAGCTGTGTTCAGTGTTGGTAATGAGAGAGTTAGCTGTGTTCAGTGTTGGGTAATGGAGAGAGTTAGCTGTGTTCAGTGTTGGGTAATGAGAGAGTTAGCTGTGTTCAGTGTTGGTAATGAGAGAGTTAGCTGTGTTCAGTGTTGGTAATGAGAGAGTTAGCTGTGTTCAGTGTTGGGTAATGAGAGAGTTAGCTGTGTTCAGTGTTGGGTAATGAGAGAGTTAGCTGTGTTCAGTGTTGGTATGGAGAGAGTTAGCTGGTGTTCAGTGTTGGGTAATGAGAGAGTTAGCTGTGTTCAGTGTTGGGTAATGAGAGAGTTAGCTGTGTTCAGTGTTGGGTAATGAGAGAGTTAGCTGTGTTCAGTGTTGGGTAATGAGAGAGTTAGCTGTGTTCAGTGTTGGGTATGGAGAGAGTTAGCTGTGTTCAGTGTTGGGTAATGAGCGAGTTAGCTGTGTTCAGTGTTGGGTAATGAGAGAGTTAGCTGTGTTCAGTGTTGGATATTGCGAGTAGCCTTTGCTGGTTTCAGTGTTGGTAATGAGAGAGTTAGCTGTGTTCAGTGTTGGGTAATGAGAGAGTTAGCTGTGTTCAGTGTTGGGTAATGAGCAGAGTTAGCTGGTGTTCAGTGTTGGGTAATGAGAGAGTTAGCTGTGTTCAGTGTTGGGTAATGAGAGAGTTAGCTGTGTTCAGTGTTGGTAATGAGAGAGTTCGCAGTGTTCAGTGTTGGGTAATGAGAGAGTGTTCAGTGTTGGGTAATGAGAGAGTTAGCTGTGTTCAGTGTTGGTAATGAGAGAGTTAGCTGTGTTCGAGTGTTGGGTAATGAGAGAGTTAGCTGTGTTCAGGTGTTGGGTAATGAGAGGAGTTAGCTGTGTTCAGTGTTGGGTAATGAGAGAGTTAGCTGTGTTCAGTGTTGGGTAATGAGCAGAGTTAGCTGTGTTCAGGTGTTGGGTAATGGAGAGAGTTAGCTGTGTTCAGTGTTGGGTAATGAGAGAGTTAAGCTGTGTTCAGTGTTGGGTAATAGAGAGTTAGCTGTGTTCAGTGTTGGGTAATGAGAGAGTTAGCTGTGTTTCAGTGTGGTAATGAGAGAGTTAGCTGTGTTCAGCTGTTGGGTAATGCAGAGAGTTAGCTGTGTTCAGTGGTTGGTAATGAGAGAGTTTAGCTGTGTTCAGTGTTGGGTAATGAGTAGAGTTGTGTAGGTTACGTCTGTGTTCAGTGTTGGGTAATGAGGAGAGTTAGCTGTGTTCAGTGTTGGGTAATGAGAGAGTTAGCTGTGTTCAGTGTTGGGTAATGAGAGAGTTAGCTGTGTTCAGTGTTGGGTAATGAGAGAGTTAGCTGTGTTCAGTGTTGGGTAATGAGAGAGTTAGCTGTGTTCAGTGTTGGGTAATGAGAGAGTAGCTGTGTTCAGTGGTTGGGTAATGAGAGAGTTAGCTGTGTTCTGTGTTGGGTAATGAGAGAGTTAGCTGTGTTCAGTGTTGGGTAATGAGAGAGTTAGCTGTGTTCAGTGTTGGGTAATGAGAGAGTTAGCTGTGTTCAGTGTTGGGTAATGAGAGAGTTAGCTGTGTTCAGTGTTGGGTAATGAGAGAGTTAGCTGTGTTCAGTGTTGGGTAATGAGAGAGTTAGCTGTGTTCAGTGTTGGTAATGAGAGAGTTAGCTGTGTTCAGTGTTGGGTAATGAGAGAGTTAGCTGTGTTCAGTGTTGGTAATGAGAGAGTTAGCTGTGTTCAGTGTTGGGTAATGGAGAGAGTTAGCTGTGTTCAGTGTTGGGTAATGAGAGAGTTAGCTGTGTTCAGTGTTGGGTAATGAGAGAGTTAGCTGTGTTCAGTGTTGGGTATGAGAAGTTAGCTGTGTTCAGTGTTGGGTTAATGGAGAGAGTTAGCTGTGTTCAGTGTTGGGTAATGAGAGAGTTAGCTGTGTTCAGTGTTGGGTAATGAGAGAGTTAGCTGTGGTTCAGTGTTGGTAATGAGAGAGTTAGCTGTGTTCAGTGTTGGGTAATGAGAGAGTTAGCTGTGTTCAGTGTTGGGTAATGAGAGAGTTAGCTGGGGAGCTGTGTTGGGTAAGGAGGAGAGTTAGCGGGGGCTGTGTTGGTAATGGAGAGAGTGAGCTGTGTTCAGTGTTGGGTAATGGAGAGAGTTAGCTGTGTTCAGTGTTGGGTAATGAGAGAGTTAGCTGTGTTCAGTGTTGGGTAACTGAGAGAGTTAGCTGTGTTCAGTGTTGGTAATGAGAGAGTTCAGCTGTGTTCAGTGTTGGGTAATGAGAGAGTTAGCTGTGTTCAGTGTTGGTTAATGAGAGAGTTAGCTGTGTTCAGTGTTGGGTAATGAGAGAGTTAGCTGTGTTCAGTGTTGGTAATGAGAGAGTTAGCTGTGTTCAGTGTTGGGTAATGAGAGAGTTAGCTGTGTTCAGTGTTGGGTAATGAGAGAGTTAGCTGTGTTCAGTGTTGGGTAATGGAGAGAGTTAGCTGTGTTCAGTGTTGGGTAATGAGAGAGTTAGCTGTGTTCAGTGTTGGGTAATGAGAGAGTTAGCTGTGTTCAGTGTTGGGTAATGAGAGAGTTAGCTGTGTTCAGTGTTGGGTAATGAGAGAGTTAAGCTGTGTTCAGTGTTGGGTAATGAGAGAGTTAGCTGTGTTCAGTGTTGGGTAATGAGAGAGTTAGCTGTGTTCAGTGTTGGGTAATGAGAGAGTTAGCTGTGTTCAGTGTTGGGTAATGAGAGAGTTAGCTGTGTTCAGTGTTGGGTAATGAGAGAGTTAGCTGTGTTCAGTGTTGGGTAATGAGAGAGTTAGCTGTGTTCAGTGTTGGGTAATGGAGAGAGTTAGCTGTGTTCAGTGTTGGGTAATGAGAGAGTTAGCTGTGTTCAGTGTTGGGTAATGAGAGAGTTAGCTGTGTTCAGTGTTGGTAATGAGAGAGTTAGCTGTGTTCAGTGTTGGGTAATGAGAGAGTTAGCTGTGTTCAGTGTTGGTAATGAGAGAGTTAGCTGTGTTCAGTGTTGGTAATGAGAGAGTTAGCTGTGTTCAGTGTTGGGTAATGAGAGAGTTAGCTGTGTTCAGTGTTGGGTAATGAGAGAGTTAGCTGTGTTCAGTGTTGGGTAATGAGAGAGTTAGCCTGGTGTTCAGTGTTGGGTAATGAGAGAGTTAGCTGTGTTCAGTGTTGGGTAATGAGAGAGTAGCTGTGTTCAGTGTTGGGTAATGAGAGAGTTAGCTGTGTTCCAGTGTTGGGTATGAGAGAGTTAGCTGGTGTTCAGTGTTGGGTAATGGAGAGAGGTAGCTGTGTTCAGTGTTTGGGTACTGAGAGAGTTAGCTGTGTTCAGTGTTGGGTAATGAGAGAGTTAGCTGTGTTCAGTGTTGGGTAATGGAGAGAGTTAGCTGTGTTCAGTGTTGGGTAATGAGAGAGTTAGCTGTGTTCAGTGTTGGGTAATGAGAGAGTTAGCTGTGTTCAGTGTTGGGTAATGAGAGAGTTAGCTGTGTTCAGTGTTGGGTAATGAGAGAGTTAGCTGTGTTCAGTGTTGGGTAATGAGAGAGTTAGCTGTGTTCAGTGTTGGGTAATGAGAGAGTTAGCTGTGTTCAGTGTTGGGTAATGGAGAGAGTTAGCTGTGTTCAGTGTTGGGTAATGAGAGAGTTAGCTGTGTTCAGTGTTGGGTAATGAGAGAGTTAGCTGTGTTCAGTGTTGGGTAATGAGAGAGTTAGCTGTGTTCAGTGTTGGGTAATGAGAGGAGTTAGCTGTGTTCAGTGTTGGTAATGAGAGAGTTAGCTGTGTTCAGTGTTGGGTAATGAGAGAGTTAGCTGTGTTCAGTGTTGGTAATGAGAGAGTTAGCTGTGTCAGTGTTGGGTAATGAGAGAGTTAGCTGTGTTCAGTGTTGGGTAATGAGAGAGTTAGCTGTGTTCAGTGTTGGGTAATGAGAGAGTTAGCTGTGTTCAGTGTTGGGTAATGAGAGAGTTAGCTGTGTTCAGTGTTGGGTAATGAGAGAGTTAGCTGTGTTCAGTGTTGGGTAATGAGAGAGTTAGCTGTGTTCAGTGTTGGGTAATGAGAGAGTTAGCTGTGTTCAGTGTTGGGTAATGAGAGAGTTAGCTGTGTTCAGTGTTGGGTAATGAGAGAGTTAGCTGTGTTCAGTGTTGGGTAATGAGAGAGTTAGCTGTGTTCAGTGTTGGGTAATGAGAGAGTTAGCTGTGTTCAGTGTTGGGTAATGAGAGAGTTAGCTGTGTTCAGTGTTGGGTAATGAGAGAGTTAGCTGTGTTCAGTGTTGGGTAATGAGAGAGTTAGCTGTGTTCAGTGTTGGGTAATGAGAGAGTTAGCTGTGTTCAGTGTTGGTAATGAGAGAGTTAGCTGTGTTCAGTGTTGGGTAATGAGAGAGTTAGCTGTGTTCAGTGTTGGGTAATGAGAGAGTTAGCTGTGTTCAGTGTTGGTAATGAGAGAGTTAGCTGTGTTCAGTGTTGGGTAATGAGAGAGTTAGCTGTGTTCAGTGTTGGGTAATGAGAGAGTTAGCTGTGTTCAGTGTTGGGTAATGAGAGAGTTAGCTGTGTTCAGTGTTGGGTAATGGAGAGAGTTAGCTGTGTTCAGTGTTGGGTAATGAGAGAGTTAGCTGTGTTCAGTGTTGGGTAATGAGAGAGTTAGCTGTGTTCAGTGTTGGGTAATGAGAGAGTTAGCTGTGTTCAGTGTTGGGTAATGAGAGAGTTAGCTGTGTTCAGTGTTGGGTAATGAGAGAGTTAGCTGTGTTCAGTGTTGGGTAATGGAGAGAGTTAGCTGTGTTCAGTGTTGGGTAATGAGAGAGTTAGCTGTGTTCAGTGTTGGGTAATGAGAGAGTTAGCTGTGTTCAGTGTTGGGTAATGAGAGAGTTAGCTGTGTTCAGTGTTGGTAATGAGAGAGTTAGCTGTGTTCAGTGTTGGTAATGAGAGAGTTAGCTGTGTTCAGTGTTGGGTAATGAGAGAGTTAGCTGTGTTCAGTGTTGGGTAATGAGAGAGTTAGCTGTGTTCAGTGTTGGGTAATGGAGAGAGTTAGCTATGTTCAGTGTTGGGTAATGAGAGAGTTAGCTGTGTTCAGTGTTGGTAATGAGAGAGTTAGCTGTGTTCAGTGTTGGGTAATGGAGAGAGTTAGCTGTGTTCAGTGTTGGGTAATGAGAGAGTTAGCTGTGTTCAGTGTTGGGTAATGAGAGAGTTAGCTGTGTTCAGTGTTGGGTAATGAGAGAGTTAGTTGTGTTCAGTGTTGGGTAATGAGAGAGTTAGCTGTGTTCAGTGTTGGGTAATGAGAGAGTTAGCTGTGTTCAGTGTTGGTAATGAGAGAGTTAGCTGTGTTCAGTGTTGGTAATGAGAGAGTTAGCTGTGTTCAGTGTTGGGTAATGAGAGAGTTAGCTGTGTTCAGTGTTGGGTAATGAGAGAGTTAGCTGTGTTCAGTGTTGGGTAATGAGAGAGTTAGCTGTGTTCAGTGTTGGGTAATGAGAGAGTAGCTGTGTTCAGTGTTGGGTAATGGAGAGAGTTAGCTGTGTTCAGTGTTGGGTAATGAGAGAGTTAGCTGTGTTCCGTGTTGGGTAATGAGAGAGTTAGCTGTGTTCAGTGTTGGGTAATGAGAGATGTTAGCTGTGTTCAGAGTTGGGTAATGAGAGAGGTTAGCTGTGTTCAGTGTTGGGTAATGAGAGAGTTAGCTGTGTTCAGTGTTGGGTAATGGAGAGAGTTAGCTTGTGTTCCAGTGTTGGGTAATGAGAGTGTTAGCTGTGTTCAGTGTTGGGTATGAGAGAGTTAGCTGTGTTCAGTGTTGGGTACGGAGAGAGTTAGTATGTGTTCAGTGTGGGTAATGAGAGAGTTAGCTGAGTTCAGAGTTGGGGTAAGAGAGAGTTAGCTGTGTTCAGTGTTGGGTAATGAGAGAGTTAGCTGTGTTCAGTGTTTGGTAATGAGAGAGTTAGCTGTGTTCAGTGTTGGGTAATGAGAGAGTTAGCTGTGTTTCAGTGTTGGTAATGAGAGAGTTAGCTTGTTCAGTGTTGGGTAATGAGAGAGTTAGCTGTGTTCAGTGTGGGTAATGAGAGAGTTAGCTGTTGTTCCGTGTTGGGTAATGGAGAGAGTTAGCTGTGTTCAGTGTTGGGTAATGAGAGAGATTTAGCTGTGTTCAGTGGTTGGGGTAATGAGAGAGTTAGCTGTGTTCAGTGTTGGGTAATGAGAGAGTTAGCTGTGTTCAGTGTTGGGTAATGAGAGAGTTAGCTGTGTTCAGTGTTGGGTAATGAGAGAGTTAGCTGTGATCAGTGATTGGGTAATGGAGAGAGTTAGCTGTGTTCAGTGTTGGGTAATGAGAGAGTTAGCTGTGTTCAGTGTTGGGTAATGAGAGAGTTAGCTGTGTTCAGTGTTGGGTAATGAGAGAGTTAGCTGTGTTTCAGTGTTGGTAATGAGAGGAGTTAGCTGTGTTCAGTGTTGGGGAATGGAGAGAGTAGCTGTGTTCAGTGTTGGGTAATGAGAGAGGTTAGCTGTGTTTCAGTGTTGGGGTAATGAGAGAGTTAGCTGTGTTCAGTGTTGGGTAATGAGAGAGTTCGCTGTGTTCAGGTGTTGGGTACATGAGAGAGTTAGCTGTGTTTCAGTGTTGGGTAATGAGAGAGTTAGCTGTGTTTCAGTGTTGGGTAATGAGAGAGTGAGCTGTGTTCAGTGTTGGGTAATGAGAGAGTTAGCTGTGTTCAGTGTTGGGTAATGAGAGAGTTAGCTGTGTTCAGTGTTGGGTACATGAGAGAGTTAGCTGTGTTCAGTGTTGGTAATGAGAGAGTTAGCTGTGTTCAGTGTTGGGTAATGAGAGAGTTAGCTGTGTTCAGTGTTGGTAATGAGAGAGTTAGCTGTGTTCAGTGTTGGGTAATGAGAGAGTTCGCTGTGTTCAGTGTTGGGTAATGGAGAGAGTTAGCTGTGTTCAGTGTTGGGTAATGAGAGAGTTAGCTTGTGTTCAGTGTTGGGTAATGAGAGAGTTAGCTGTGTTCAGTGTTGGGTAATGAGAGAGTTAGCTGTGTTCAGTGTTGGGTAATGAGAGAGTTAGCTGTGTTCAGTGTTGGGTAATGGAGAGAGTTAGCTGTGTTCAGTGTTGGGTAATGAGAGAGTTAGCTGTGTTCAGTGTTGGGTAATGAGAGAGTTCGCTGTGTTCAGTGTTGGGTAATGAGAGAGTTAGCTGTGTTCAGTGTTGGGTAATGGAGAGAGTTAGCTGTGTTCAGTGTTGGGTAATGAGAGAGTTAGCTGTGTTCAGTGTTGGGTAATGGAGAGAGTTAGCTGTGTTCAGTGTTGGGTAATGAGAGAGTTAGCTGTGTTCAGTGTTGGGTAATGAGAGAGTTAGCTGTGTTCAGTTGTTGGGTAATGGAGAGAGTTAGTTGTGTTCAGTGTTGGGTAAATGAGAGAGTTAGCTGTGTTCAGTGTTGGGTAATGAGAGAGTTAGCTGTGTTCAGTGTTGGGTAATGAGAGAGTTAGCTGTGTTCAGTGTTGGGTAATGAGAGAGTTAGCTGTGTTCAGTGTTGGGTAATGAGAGAGTTAGCTGTGTTCAGTGTTGGGTAATGAGAGAGTTAGCTGTGTTCAGTGTTGGGTAATGAGAGAGTTAGCTGTGTTCAGTGTTGGGTAATGAGAGAGTTAGCTGTGTTCAGTGTTGGGTAATGGAGAGAGAGTTAGCTGTGTTCAGTGTTGGGTAATGAGAGAGTTAGCTGTGTTCAGTGTTGGGTAATGAGAGAGTTAGCTGTGTTCAGTGTTGGGTAATGAGAGAGTTAGCTGTGTTCAGTGTTGGGTAATGAGAGACGTTAGCTGTGTTCAGTGTTGGTAATGAGAGAGTTAGCTGTGTTCAGTGTTGGGTAATGAGAGAGTTAGCTGTGTTCAGTGTTGGGTAATGAGAGAGTTAGCTGTGTTCAGTGTTGGGTAATGAGAGAGTTAGCTGTGTTCAGTGTTGGGTAATGAGAGAGTTAGCTGTGTTCAGTGTTGGGTAATGATGAGCGTTAGCTGTGTTCAAGTGGTTGGGCCTAAAGAGAGAGTTAGCTGTGTTCAGTGTTGGGTAATGAGAGCGTTAAGCTGTGTTCAGTGTTGGGTAATGAGAGCAGTTAGCTGTGTTCAGTGTTGGGTAATGAGAGAGTTAGCTGTGTTCAGTGATGGGTAATGAGAGAGATAGCTGTGTTTCAGTGTTGGGTAATGAGAGAGTTAGCTGTGTTCAGTGTTGGGTAATGAGAGAGTTACGCTGTGTTCAGTGTTGGGTAATGAGAGAGTTAGCTGTGTTCAGTGTAGTAATGAGGAGTTAGCTGTGTTCAGTGTTGGGTACTGAGCGAGTAGCTGTGTTCAGTGTTGGGTTAATGAGAGAGTTAGCTGTGTTCAGTGTTGGGTAATGAGAGAGTTAGCTGTGTTCAGTGTTGGGTAATGAGAGAGTTAGCTGTGTTCTGTGTTGGGTAATGGAGAGAGTTAGCTGTGTTCAGTGTTGGGTAATGAGAGAGTTAGCTGTGTTCAGTGTTGGGTAATGAGAGAGTTAGCTGTGTTCAGTGTTGGGTAATGAGAGAGTTAGCTGTGTTCAGTGTTGGGTAATGAGAGAGTTAGCTGTGTTCAGTGTTGGGTAATGAGAGAGTTAGCTGTGTTCAGTGTTGGGTAATGAGAGAGTTAGCTGTGTTCAGTGTTGGGTAATGAGAGAGTTAGCTGTGTTCAGTGTTGGGTAAATGAGAGAGTTAGCTGTGTTCAGTGTTGGGTAATGAGAGAGTTAGCTGTGTTCAGTGTTGGGTAATGAGAGAGTTAGCTGTGTTCAGTGTTGGGTAATGAGAGAGTTAGCTGTGTTCAGTGTTGGGTAATGAGAGAGTTAGCTGTGTTCAGTGTTGGGTAATGGAGAGAGTTAGCTGTGTTCAGTGTTGGTAATGAGAGAGTTAGCTGTGTTCAGTGTTGGGTAATGAGAGAGTTAGCTGTGTTCAGTGTTGGTAATGAGAGAGTTAGCTGTGTTCAGTGTTGGGTAATGAGAGAGTTACGCTGTGTTCAGTGTTGGGTAATGAGAGAGTTAGCTGTGTTCAGTGTTGGGTAATGAGAGAGTTAGCTGTGTTCAGTGTTGGGTAATGAGAGAGTTAGCTGTGTTCAGTGTTGGGTAATGAGAGAGTTAGCCTGTGTTTCAGTGTTGGGTAATGGAAGAGTTAGCTGTGTCAGTGAATGAAGAGTTAGCTTTGTGCTTCAGTGTTGGGTAATGGAGAGAGTTAGCTGTGTTCCGTGTTGGGTAATGAGAGAGTTAGCTGTGTTCAGTGTTGGGTAATGAGAGAGTTAGCTGTGTTCAGTGTTGGGTAATGAGAGAGTTAGCTGTGTTCAGTGTTGGGTAATGAGAGAGTTAGCTGTGTTCAGTGTTGGTAATGAGAGAGTTAGCTGTGTTCAGTGTTGGTAATGAGAGAGTTAGCTGTGTTCAGTGTTGGGTAATGAGAGAGTTAGCTGTGTTCAGTGTTGGGTAATGAGAAGAGTTAGCTGTGTTCAGTGTTGGGTAATGAGGAGAGTTAGCTGTGTTCAGTGTTGGGTAATGAGAGAGTTAGCTGTGTTCAGTGTTGGGTAATGAGAGAGTTAGCTGTGTTCAGTGTTGGGTAATGAGAGAGTTAGCTGTGTTCAGTGTTGGGTAATGAGAGAGTTAGCTGTGTTCAGTGTTGAGGTTAGCTAATGAGAGAGTTAGCTGTGTTCAGTGTTGGGTAATGAGAGAGTTAGCTGTGTTCAGTGTTGGGTAATGAGAGAGTTAGCTGTGTTCAGTGTTGGGTAATGAGAGAGTTAGCTGTGTTCAGTGTTGGGTAATGAGAGAGTTAGCTGTGTTCAGTGTTGGGTAATGAGAGAGTTAGCTGTGTTCAGTGTTGGGTAATGAGAGAGTTAGCTGTGTTCAGTGTTGGGTAATGAGAGAGTTAGCTGTGTTCAGTGTTGGGTAATGAGAGAGTTAGCTGTGTTCAGTGTTGGGTAATGAGAGAGTTAGCTGTGTTCAGTGTTGGGTAATGAGAGAGTTAGCTGTGTTCAGTGTTGGGTAATGAGAGAGTTAGCTGTGTTCAGTGTTGGGTAATGAGAGAGTTAGCTGTGTTCAGTGTTGGGTAATGAGAGAGTTAGCTGTGTTCAGTGTTGGGTAATGAGAGAGTTAGCTGTGTTCAGTGTTGGGTAATGGAGAGAGTTAGCTGTGTTCAGTGTTGGGTAATGAGAGAGTTAGCTGTGTTCAGTGTTGGGTAATGAGAGAGTTAGCTGTGTTCAGTGTTGGGTAATGAGAGAGTTAGCTGTGTTCAGTGTTGGGTAATGAGAGAGTTAGCTGTGTTCAGTGTTGGGTAATGAGAGAGTTAGCTGTGTTCAGTGTTGGGTAATGAGAGAGTTAGCTGTGTTCAGTGTTGGGTAATGAGAGAGTTAGCTGTGTTCAGTGTTGGGTAATGAGAGAGTTAGCTGTGTTCAGTGTTGGGTAATGAGAGAGTTAGCTGTGTTCAGTGTTGGGTAATGAGAGAGTTAGCTGTGTTCAGTGTTGGTAATGAGAGAGTTAGCTGTGTTCAGTGTTGGGTAATGAGAGAGTTAGCTGTGTTCAGTGTTGGTAATGAGAGAGTTAGCTGTGTTCAGTGTTGGGTAATGAGAGAGTTAGCTGTGTTCAGTGTTGGGTAATGAGAGAGTTAGCTGTGTTCAGTGTTGGGTAATGAGAGAGTTAGCTGTGTTCAGTGTTGGGTAATGAGAGAGTTAGCTGTGTTCAGTGTTGGGTAATGGAGAGAGTTAGCTGTGTTCAGTGTTGGGTAATGAGAGAGTTAGCTGTGTTCAGTGTTGGGTAATGAGAGAGTTAGCTGTGTTCAGTGTTGGGTAATGAGAGAGTTAGCTGTGTTCAGTGTTGGGTAATGAGAGAGTTAGCTGTGTTCTGTGTTGGGTAATGGAGAGAGTTAGCTGTGTTCAGTGTTGGGTAATGAGAGAGTTAGCTGTGTTCAGTGTTGGTAATGAGAGAGTTAGCTGTGTTCAGTGTTGGGTAATGAGAGAGTTAGCTGTGTTCAGTGTTGGTAATGAGAGAGTTAGCTGTGTTCAGTGTTGGGTAATGAGAGAGTTAGCTGTGTTTAGCAGTGTTGGGTAATGAGAGAGTTAGCTGTGTTCAGTGTTGGGTAATGAGAGAGTTAGCTGTGTTCAGTGTTGGTAATGAGAGAGTTAGCTGTGTTCAGTGTTGGGTAATGAGAGAGTTAGCTGTGTTCAGTGTTGGGTAATGAGAGAGTTAGCTGTGTTCAGTGTTGGGTAATGAGAGAGTTAGCTGTGTTCAGTGTTGGTAATGAGAGAGTTAGCTGTGTTCATTGTGGTAATGGAGAGAGGTTTAGTTGGTAATGAGAGAGTTAGGCTGTGTTCAGTGTTGGGTAATGAGAGAGTTACCTGTGTTCAGTGTTGGTAATGAGAGAGTTAGAGCTGTGTTCAGTGTTGGGTAATGAGAGAGTTAGCTGTGTTCAGTGTTGGGTAATGAGAGAGTTAGTTGTGTTCAGTGTTGGGTTAATGAGAGAGTTAGCTGTGTTCAGTGTTGGTAATGAGAGAGTTAGCTGTGTTCAGTGTTGGGTAATGAGAGAGTTAGCTGTGTTCAGTGTTGGGTAATGAGAGAGTTAGCTGTGTTCAGTGTTGGGTAATGAGAGAGTTAGCTGTGTTCAGTGTTGGGTAATGAGAGAGTTAGCTGTGTTCAGTGTTGGGTAATGAGAGAGTTAGCTGTGTTCAGTGTTGGGTAATGGAGAGAGTTAGCTGTGTTCAGTGTTGGGTAATGAGAGAGTTAGCTGTGTTCAGTGTTGGGTAATGGAGAGAGTTAGCTGTGTTCAGTGTTGGGTAATGAGAGAGTTAGCTGTGTTCAGTGTTGGGTAATGAGAGAGTTAGCTGTGTTCAGTGTTGGGTAATGGAGAGAGTTAGCTGTGTTCAGTGTTGGGTAATGAGAGAGTTAGCTGTGTTCAGTGTTGGGTAATGAGAGAGTTAGCTGTGTTCAGTGTTGGGTAATGAGAGAGTTAGCTGTGTTCAGTGTTGGTAATGAGAGAGTTAGCTGTGTTCAGTGTTGGTAATGAGAGAGTTAGCTGTGTTCAGTGTTGGGTAATGAGAGAGTTAGCTGTGTTCAGTGTTGGGTAATGAGAGAGTTAGCTGTGTTCAGTGTTGGGTAATGAGAGAGTTAGCTGTGTTCAGTGTTGGTAATGGAGAGAGTTAGCTGTGTTCAGTGTTGGGTAATGAGAGAGTTAGCTGTGTTCAGTGTTGGGTAATGAGAGAGTTAGCTGTGTTCAGTGTTGGGTAATGAGAGAGTTAGCTGTGTTCAGTGTTGGGTAATGAGAGAGTTAGCTGTGTTCTGTGTTGGGTAATGGAGAGAGTTAGCTGTGTTCAGTGTTGGGTAATGAGAGAGTTAGCTGTGTTCAGTGTTGGGTAATGAGAGAGTTAGCTGTGTTCAGTGTTGGGTAATGAGAGAGTTAGCTGTGTTCAGTGTTGGTAATGAGAGAGTTAGCTGTGTTCAGTGTTGGGTAATGAGAGAGTTAGCTGTGTTCAGTGTTGGTAATGAGAGAGTTAGCTGTGTTCAGTGTTGGGTAATGAGAGAGTTAGCTGTGTTCAGTGTTGGTAATGAGAGAGTTAGCTGTGTTCAGTGTTGGGTAATGGAGAGAGTTAGCTGTGTTCAGTGTTGGGTAATGAGAGAGTTAGCTGTGTTCAGTGTTGGGTAATGAGAGAGTTAGCTGTGTTCAGTGTTGGTAATGAGAGAGTTAACTGTGTTCAGTGTTGGGTAATGGAGAGAGTTAGCTGTGTTCAGTGTTGGTAATGAGAGAGTTAGCTGTGTTCAGTGTTGGGTAATGAGAGAGTTAGCTGTGTTCAGTGTTGGTAATGAGAGAGTTAGCTGTGTTCAGTGTTGGGTAATGAGAGAGTTAGCTGTGTTCAGTGTTGGGTAATGAGAGAGTTAGCTGTGTTCAGTGTTGGGTAATGGAGAGAGTTAGCTGTGTTCAGTGTTGGGTAATGAGAGAGTTAGCTGTGTTCAGTGTTGGGTAATGAGAGAGTTAGCTGTGTTCAGTGTTGGGTAATGGAGATTAATGTTTATGTTTGTTATAATGGATGCTGGACGAGCTGGATGTGTTCAGGTATTTCAGGTAAACAGACGGGGGGGGGGGGTGTTGGGGGTGTGCAGGTGAGATCAGGTGTGGAATGTGTGCAGGTGGGTGTGAACTGACAGTAACTGTCCCTGTCGGCGTTCGGCTGCTGTGCAGACTCGCTGCTTAAACCAGAGACAGTAGGATGTTACTCACTCTGTGCTGAACTCTGAACTACTTTCAGTCTGATTACGTCTGATTACTTCTTCACATCAGACTCCGATTATTAATCCAGTCAGAACATCCTGCTGATAATAATTATTAATAATCATATCAGAGTAATAACTCTCACTAATACGTCAGTAAATTGAACGGAGGGTCCTCGTGTCGTCCTGCAGGGTGGACCACCTCTACACCTTCTTCGTCCAGTGGTCACCAGAGCTCTACACCAAACAGGGCCGAAAGCAGAGCTTCCTGGTGGTGGACAAGCAGAAGCTCACCATGATTGACAGCTTGCTCAGTGAGTCCGGTCCAAAGAACTGGGAGGTCAGTAAACAAACCAGGTTTTACTGCAAACCAGCTTCTGAACCTGGATCTCAGCTACAGCCAAACACAAACAAACAAACAAACAAACAAACAAACAAACCAACAAACAGTCAGCTCTGATCTGATTCAGTTCTCCACATCAAAGCACATGCTTAACTTAATATTCATACCTTTCAAAACCAGTAATATATTAATACTAATGAAAATATTAATAAAGTATCAATGCAGTTAAAATTTATATTATATTAGTTACATATTTAGCTTAATTAGTTTAATTAATAAACTTAATAGATCTGCATAAATAACTGATTTGCATTAATAAAGTTAATAGATTTTCATTGTATAAATAACATGAATATTTATTAAGTTAGTTTAGTTAGTATTAATTAAGCAGTGTGTTGATGAGGTTAATAAACTCCAGTATGAATGAATTTAATAGATTAGTTATAATGAAGGTAATTAATGAAGCTGATTAGCTGATAGAGTTATTAGAAGCTGCTGGAGCTACGATTCCTGGATCTTCAGCGTTTTCAGGAATTCTGTCTCCGTTGGGATTCCGTTGCTCCTCCACCTTCGGGAACCGTTTAACTTTCACTGCCCATATTAGGCTGAACTTCCTCCCGAGTTCAGCTCAGAACCCACAGCTCCCTTTACCAGAAACGAAACTGCTCGAGCAGCCAATGATCTTCCTGCTCAGAGAGAAACAACGCCCAGCCGGCCAATCAGGGTCTCGGCGGGTGTGGGGTAAATACCCAGCCGCGCTCAGCGCCCTCACTACGCGAGCATGAGGCCCCGAGTGGAGAACGTTAAGATCCTGTACGTGTGCAGGGGAGGTGAAGAGCCGTACGTGGAGGTCAGAGCAGACTGTCTGTCATACGACCCACTGATTCAGTTCCACTGCTGAGTGTTTGTTGAACCTGTTCTGTCTGTCTGTCCGTCTGCAGATCATCTCCGTACGGAAGCCCACGCGCTCCCGGAGTGTGTGCAGCACTCCCAGTGTGTGTACGTCTGAGGATGAGGAGG
This sequence comes from Megaleporinus macrocephalus, assembly GCA_021613375.1. Classification (NCBI taxonomy): domain Eukaryota; kingdom Metazoa; phylum Chordata; class Actinopteri; order Characiformes; family Anostomidae; genus Megaleporinus; species Megaleporinus macrocephalus. Next base: position 38,198,316 of record CM038727.1, read on the forward strand.
AAACACTCCCGGTGTTAAACCACACCAGCTACATCCTGCAGGAGCGCCACATCGAGAGCGTGAGTCTCCATCACTGACCATTCACAGCACACACCATACAATACATACTGGATAATACACACTGTATAATACACACCGTACAATACATACTGTAAAAATACACACTATACAATACACACTGTATAATACACACTATACAATACACACTGAATAATACACACTGTACAATACATACTGTAAAAATACACACTATACAATACACACTGAATAATACACACTGTACAATACATACTGTAAAAATACACACTATACAATACATACTGGATAATACACACTGTATAATACACACCGTACAATACATACGGTAAAAATACACACTATACAATACACACTGTATAATACACAGTATACAATACACACTGAATAATACACACTGTACAATACATACTGTAAAAATACACACTATACAATACACACTGTATAATACACACTATACAATACACACTGAATAATACACACTGTACAATACATACTGTAAAAATACACACTATACAATACATACTGGATAATACACACTGTATAATACACACCGTACAATACATACGGTAAAAATGCACACTATACAATACACACTGTATAATACACACTATACAATACACACTGGATAATACACACTGTATAATACACACCGTACAATACATACGGTAAAAATGCACACTATACAATACACACTGTATAATACACACTATACAATACACACTGTATAATACACACCGTACAATACATACTGTAAAAATACACACTATACAATACACACTGTATAATACACACTATACAATACACACTGAATAATACACACTGTACAATACATACTGTAAAAATACACACTATACAATACACACTGTATAATACACACTATACAATACATACTGGATAATACACACTGTACAATACATACGGTAAAAATACACTTTTTACAATACACACTATACAATACACACTGTATATTACACACTGTACAATACATACGGTAAAAATACACTCTTTACAATACACACTATACAATACACACTGTATAATACACACTTTACAATACACACTGTATAATACACACCGTACAATACATACTGTAAAAATACACACTATACAATACACATTGTATAATACACACTGTACAATACATACTGTAAAAATACACACTATACAATACACACTGTATAATACACACTGTACAATACATACTGTATAATACACACTGTACAATACATACTGAATAATACACACTGTACAATATATACTGTAAAAATACACACTATACAATACACACTATACAATACACACTGTATAATACATACTGAATAATACACACTGTACAATACATACTGTAAAAATACACACTATACAATACATACTGAATAATACACACTGTACAATATATACTGTAAAAATACACACTATACAATACACACTATACAATACACACTGTATAATACATACTGAATAATACACACTGTACAATACATACTGTAAAAATACACACTATACAATACACACTGTATAATACACACTGTACAATACATACTGTAAAAATACACACTATACAATACACACTATACAATACACACTGTATAATACACATCGTACAATACATACTGTATAATACACACTATACAATACACACTGTATAATACACACTGTACAATACATACTGTATAATACACACTGTATAATACACACCGTACAATACATACTGGATAATACACACTGTATAATACACACTGTACAATACATACTGGATAATACACACTGTATAATACACACTGTACAATACACACTGTAAAAATACACACTATACAATACACACTATACAATACACACTGTATAATACATACTGAATAATACACATTGTACAATACATACTGTAAAAATACACACTATACAATACACACTGTATAATACACACTTTACAATACATACTGTAAAAATACACACTATACAATACACACTGTATAATACACACTTTACAATACATACTGTAAAAATACACACTATACAATACACACTGTATAATACACACTGTATAATACATATCGTACAATACATACTGTATAATACACACTATACAATACACACTGTATAATACACACTGTACAATACATACTGTAAAAATACACACTATACAATACACACTATACAATACACACTGTATAATACACACTATACAATACACATCGTACAATACATACTGTATAATACACACTATACAATACACACTGTATAATACACACTGTATAATACATACTGAATAATACACACTGTATAATACACACCGTACAATACATACTGGATAATACACACTGTATAATACACACTGTACAATACATACTGTAAAAATACACACTATACAATACACACTGAATAATACACACTGTATAATACATACTGAATAATACACACTGTACAATACATACTGTACAATACATACTGTATAATACACACTGTATAATACACACTGTACAATACATACTGGATACTGTATAATTCATACTGTATAGTTCACACTGGTAGTGAATACTGGACACTGTATAGTTCACACTGGTAGTGAATGCTGGTTGAGTGTGTAGTGTGTGGAGCAGATGCTGAGCGGAGTGCTGGTTTGTGTTCTCAGCTGGCCGGCTGTCTCCCGGCTCGGACTCGGGGCTGCGTGTGGGATCTAGTTTACAGCACGGCGGAACACGGAACCAGTCTGAGGACGCTGTACCGCAAAGCTGCAGAGGTCGAGCGTCCAGTCCTGCTGCTCATAAAGGACCTGCACAACCAGGTGTGCACACCTTCACTCTCCACAGAACACCTGAGCACACCTGAGCACACCTGAGCACACCTGCTTACCTGAACAGCCAGCTGTCCTCAAACATTTGACAGTGTATGAGTGGGTTTTATAAAGGGAGTGAAAGTGACCTGTAAGAGTGATCAGTAGGAGTGATCTGGAGAAGTGATCTATAGGAGTGAACTGTAAGGGTGATTTGTTGAAGTTATCTGTGGAAATTATCTAATAGGGTAATCTGATAGAGTGATCTGTGAGAGTGATCTGTAAGAGTGATCTGATAGAGTGATCTGTACAGAAGCTGTAAGGTGTGCAGTGGTGTGATCAGTGCTGATGTTGTGTTGCAGGTGTTCGGTGCCTTCTCCTCCGACACGTTCAGAGTGAGTGACAGCTGCTACGGCACAGGAGAGACCTTCCTCTTCACCTTCCGGCCCGAGTTTAAGGTACACTCATCACCGTCACCACCATCAGTACCATCACCACCACCAGTACCATCACCACATCACCATCATCACCACCATCAGTACCATCACCACCATCACCACCACCAGTACTATCACCTCCATCACCACCATCATCATATCATCACCACCATCAGTACCATCACCACCACC